>VDFB02000003.1:725344201-725376083 GCA_007258455.2 Sequoia sempervirens
CCCATATCTCATCGGGGAGGTGGGAAAATGCCACGTGGAGCAATGTGAAAGGAAAAATGAACATTTGAGAAGGAAAAATATTAATGAAATATTTTTTTCATAGGTATGAGGATAAAATCTACACTACTAAAGGGATTCTTCTGCATGTGTTTTTAATGCAAAAAAGATCTTTTAATCTTGTTCATTGGTTGCATTCAAATGTTATGAACATGGGAAGGTGGTCTTATGGTGAATCACACACATGATGAAGGATTGAGATTCAATCTCAACCCTTTCGCGCCTCCCTGTTGCTGAAAGTTGCAAGTAGGTTAAGACCAACGGGGAAGCGAGGAAACTGACATGTAGGATCTTTTAACGATGCTTAATAGATGGTGGAGCCCATGGATAGGTTGGACTATTTTCCACATGATTCATTTTGATTGGGTAAAAGAAAATGGCTACTTACTATCAGCTTTTTCAAATATTGTCGATTCAATCTCGATCATGTGTCAATCCATCTCACTGCATGATCAATGACTAGTTTTCAAAATTGTGTGGATGGATGTTAGTTCACTTGTGTGAGCTTTCTTTTGAACATTAATGGTGGACACGCTCTAGTCATTCAACTTAAAGAGGATTGTCAGCCTTTTTTCTTTCACAATTGCAATTGTTGAGAGCCGATAAATTGGTCTAGAGCCAGAGAAGAAGGTGTGAAGAGCTCAAGAGAACAGTTGTAGAGGCATTGAAGACATTTTTTCTCAGGTAAGCAGGTGTATACATTTTTCTATGTCAACTATGGATAACTAGTTGGTTTGGGGAATTGTTGAAAGTTTTGTAAGGCTTAGGTACTTAGGGTTTGTAAGGGTTTGGTTATTTGCAATTTTCGTTGGGTTGGTAAGAATTGTGCATGGTCTAGGAGGGTTTTTGTTTTGCAAGTTTGTTTCTGAGAGCATAAACTAGTGAAACTCTTATGTAAGTGAAAATTCATAAACCATAGGTCTTTTATACTAAGAAAATGAGTGAACATAGTGTATCATCCACTCAAATGAAGAGGAAACCCAAAAAAAAGATGGTTAAGAGGTCTAAAACAAAAGATGACACACTTGAAATTAAGCCATATGTACCTAAGAAATCTACAAAGCCAGGGGCAGGGAAGAAAACTTTGGCCATGGAGGGTGAGGTAAGGGTATTACTGAAAGTGGCTATAGCACAAACATGTTGGATAGGAATAGGAAGGATTATAATGATGATAAGGCTAGTATGTCTGAGAAGAAAACAAAGAAGGAGAAGGATCACAAGGCTTATGATTCTTATATGAGGGAACTTGATGTTGTGATGGAAGATGAGGGAAATTATATGAGTAATGAGGTAGAAACTAATCCAAAATATGCCCAATATCTTCTCACACTTGCAAGACAAGAATACCCTAATGATGGCGAGACAAATTCTCTAGTTTTAGCAAAATCACGAAGGTGACATCCATACTCAAATTTTGAAGATGATGAACCATTGTAGAAATAGAGTCCCATTTTGGAGATTTTTGTCTTAGATGTATCCTTGCACTCCTCCGATTTTAGTTGGTCCGCATATTCTCTTAGCATTAAGGGGGGACTATGATGTGTTAATCTAATGATTCTATCAATGAAGAAATTGAGGAATTTTCTATGTGGGAGGCCTCATGAACCTTCTATCTTGATCTCTCATATGTGGGATTATTTTAGTGGATCACATTTTGAGATTCTAGTACTCTTAATCAAAGTACTATCTATATTTTCAACTTCACAGAGTTTGATTGACTTTGTGTACATAGGTTGAGTAGTGTTCATATGTTCACTCATCCAGTGTTTTGTATGTCTTATCTTGATCTACATTTCTTAGACATTCATTAATTCCAACAAACACTAGTTGATCATCGACAAAGTTTACAATTTCTACATGCTTCAGTAGTTCTTCATCATCACATTCCTATCATCAAGGGACATCTTTTTAGGTCTTAAATCTTCTAATTCTCTCTTTTGGAGGATATTTTTGTTCCCATTGGGTTTTATATCTTTCTCTTTTTGTGAGAGAATGCATTGTACATGGGTACCTAACATGGCCTCGTAGTCGGGATGGGCATCTCTATCTATTTTCACTTTTGTGATCTCCTGAATTATCACCTAAGGGATGTGTTAAAGTGAGTAATTTATTTATTCACTATACTTAGGTGTACTTAGGTTGATGAGGTTAGACAACATCTTGTCTAACTGAATGTGTAACCTTTTATACCTCTAGAGGTTACCAAGTTATTTGGTAAACCTCATGTGCTACCTTTTTGAGGTTGGAAGACTTTCCATCTCACCTCAAGGGTCACTCAACACTTGACATCAAGGTTGATGAGTTGGTCAAATAGGTTTTTGGTTTGCACATTCCTAGTGATCCTATGGTTGACACCTATAAGACACTTGTCTACTCCTTTGTGCCACTTCATGGGGAACTTGTTAATCCACATGATAGGTGGATTGCCTCTTCATTTATTTTTTAAGCAAGCTCACATTGTACATTCAAGTTAAATCTAATGTGAATTAGACCAATCATTGTGTGCAAGTGCTTTTTGTGGAAACACAAGGTTTTTGATGTTATGATCTTGGATGAAAATCCTCACTTTGTTTCCTTCTGTGATGATTCATATTTTCTACAAGTAAAAGATAGTATGAGACACTAGTGTGGTGCGTTGTCATCCTTGACAAACAACTTTTCAAACCATCTGGAAGATCTTTGTAACCCATTCTTTCAATTTTTGATGTTTGAAAGGCTCGAATAATTTACACACTTTATTAAACAAGTCACATTCTTCTATTTATAGTTCACTTGAGCTATGTGAATTGAGGTAGTGGAGAGACTGTTTTCTCCTTGAGATCTTGTCATCTTGAGGGTAGAAAATTCCCTCCTCTACAACAATTTTGACTGAGATATGATCCTATCTAAGCAAAGGATGAGCCAAGAATTTTTAAAAGAGACTCAAACAAAATTTGAGGAAAATAAAGTAAATAGATAAATGACTTCGAATAAACATTGAATTGGCTCAATCAATGAATCCCTAAATAAATACATAACCACAAAGGCATATTTGACTAATAACTCCTCGGGACTCATCCCGAGTGTAGTGCTCTATTTTGGAGTCCACTAACTCAAATGAGTCTCATCCATTATGACAAGATTATATGCTTCTTCCTCGAGCACCTAGTAATGGAAAAGTGCCTTAAATGAGTCTAATGCGACTTGTAACCACCATCATACTGGTTCATCTCCTTCATGAATGCATATAACAACTAATGTCAATATTCTAAGAGAATCTGAATTATAAATTATTTTTCCAATTACACCCTAGGCATCCAAGTACACCTTCCAAGAATGTTAGAGACACATAAAATAGATAAGATTACAAGATTAATGAAACTTTAATCCTAAAATACATGACCATAAATTTACATGATTATTATTGATATCATAAAGTATCATTCGTAACTCACAAGTGGCCCAATTATTTGAATCTAGTGGGTCCATTTGATAGAGATTCAAGGTAAAATCTATATTGTAGTTTCAAGGTTTTGTGTCTATTTTCCATTTAAGCAGTGATGAAATGACAAATGTTATCCATGGTCGACTTTGACCCTTGGTCATTAATCTAAAGTTGATCAATGAGTTGTCCAATTGAGTTGCATTTTAAGGTAACGAGTCACAAGTCAAAAGACGAGTGCTCGTTGTTTATATAAATATTGGGTTTGACTCGTGTCAACTTTATTAGTTGAGATGGACACATATATGTTTTGTGGATTTTGAGGCAGCTCCTTATTAGTGTAGGATAAGCCCCAACTTTATTGATATAGCCAAGCTCAAAAAAGAATATACACTTAAGTTGACACTATGCGTTCATTTCTTATTGCAATCCAATAAAATAGGAAAATGCACATATTTGGCTATGGCATTTCGTCCCCTAGCCCCCAACCTTAAATTGATCAATATATGTTGTTAGATGTGTTGACCTTTTAAAGAGCCCACTAGCATTGCTTTCAAACGAACATTTGTCATTTATGTATTACAACTCAATTAGATAGGTGAGTATGTGGACTTAAATGGATCCATACTATATGGACCAAATGGAGTAGTGTCATGTGGTCCACGAGCAAATGTGGCGAATTCATTTGGGAATTCATTTGGGCTCGTATTATACAAGGTTTGCATAGGGTTGTGTAGTATTTTGGTATGCTGCCCTTCATGGGAAAAAGATTGGTAGCTAACTCTAATGGGTCTGTAATGTGCAAGCCATGTGGAATGAGACCACAAAGGTTGTTGATCCCTCGATCTATTCAACAATGGGAAGACTAATATTTTGGGCTTATTTATATAGTTGAATGCGTGTGTAAGTATCTGTTTCTTTCTTCCAATACAAAAGAAAAGAAGTATTAATTTCTTATTGTTCTGTGTAGAAACGCCAAAAGATAAGGGTATATATATATATACATATATATAATGTTTGAAATTGAATTGTATAATTTGTAAAGTGTGAATATTAGAAGAAATTTAGAAACAATACTTAATTCTTTACTTTCTTTCTTTGTATAAGCTAAATTCATGTATTTAAATATAAATTTCTAAATATAATATTTTTTTTTATAAAATATAATAAATTGATTTTTTTTGTTTTTGACCTTTAGAATATATTTATATACTTTGAATATTAATGATAAATTAAAAATAATATTTAATTCTTTGTTTTCTTTATTTGTATAAAGTATAATGATTAATTGAATAAGATAAAATATTTTTTATAAAATATAATAATTATTATTTTAATTTGTAAAGTAGATTTTTTTTTTTATTAAAAAAAAATCATTCTACCACATTCTCAATCGTTATCATTAATATCAAGTAGATCATTTCATATAAGGTAAAAATGCAAATAACCACGTAGCCCGTCCCGTCCGGATGCATTGTCGTAAACATTAGACACGTCTTTATTGAGTAGATAGAGACACACAGAGACTAGACAGACATTCGGGACATTAAAGAGAGTGACAGACGGGGAATTAAGAAGTGGCCTTCTGCAGGGATGTAAACACAACTTTGGTTGTTGTGGAGGTGTCGATCTCGAAGAAGTCGTAATGAGCGAACAGATGCGCCACCAGCAGCCGTGATATCATAACCACGAAGTTCTTCCCCGCACACTGCTTGTTACGCGCAGTCGTCTGCTCGGTCTCCGGCCCATTCGACCACACCACATATTTTAACAGTTTCTCCCCTTCCTCTCCCATGAAACGCCGGGGAACAAACTCCTCGGGATTGTCAAACACCTTGGGATCTCTGGTAGCAAAGGGCTGATACCCACCCAGCATCTCTCCCTTCTTCACCGCATATTTCCCATCGTGCGACTCCACCACCAAGTCCTCTTTCGCATGTCCGTACTGGAACGGCACGGGCGGGTCGATCCTCAGCGTCTCGTACACCGTCGACCGAACCAACGCCATGCTCTCCAGGGCTCTCATGTTCAATCCTCTGTTATCTTTAATGGCAGCTCGTACTTCTTCGGCCAGATCTGCGTGCAACTGCTTTCCCGCCGCCGCAATGTGTTGTATGAGGCTGGGAAAAATTACGAACATTCCTCCGAAGGTGTTGAAGCATATGTTGAACACCAAATTATGACACGCCTCTTCTCGCTTTAGATCGAACTGCTGCTCCGCCGCTTCCACAGCCTCCTTGCCATACGTCCAGAAGAAATCGTACACTTTGTTGTAATCCCCACGAACAAGCAGGAACGGCAGAGGGACTGCGTGGATGGTGACCTCCTCCAAGATCTTGGGCAGGACACCCGTGCTTGCAATGGGAGCGAGCTGAAGCCCAATCCACTTCTGAACATAAGTAGGCCCATTCGTTCCCAGACTGGCAGTCCCGGGATCTGCAGGATCTCTGTTCAGCACCGACCTGCACAGAAAATTAAAACACATTTGCAAATTCTCGCTGTTAAATTCGGCCTTGCCGGAGTTAACAAATTGTTCGTCAAGTTTAGCCCACAGCTCTCCCGTAGCCCGCTCGAACTGTGGGAACCACTTGGTTGCGTTCGTCTTGAGTACATGGAAGCAGAAGTTCTTGAGCTTGGTGTGATTTTCTTCGGAAGGGTCCAAATACGAGAGCACCCGATAGCCTCCCGTAAAGTCTGTGCTGGGCATGTAGACGCCCGTGAAGACGTTCTTCTTTTCCACTTTGCTCACATCGAAGAGTATGGGAAAGCTCTTGGCGTCCAGCAGGATTATGACGCGAGGATCGGGAAACAAAGGCGGCCCAGGCGGCATATTCACTCTGAATACGGTGCTCTTATATTTCTCAATGCGCCCTTTAAAGAAAGCATCTACTCCTTCCTTCACGAAATAGTCAAAGCGATCCGCAATGGCTCCGATTATGGGCAAGCCATAGCTTCCGGGGACCTCCTGTACTCCTTCATCGCTCGAAGAACCCATGCTCAGCCTTCTCTCAACAATGAAATCAAACAAAACTTCGTAATCTGAATACGAAAACCCGAAACCGACTTGGGTAGATCGAACACCAACACAAGTACTTATATAGCTTCAAAAGTTGTTCGGGTTAAAAAAATCTCAAATGGGAACTCGCCGATTCACCTCTACACTCCATTATTGAGTTTCAATTTCCGACCTCTTGACGGAAAATGAATATATTAATCGTCTGAGTCTCTATTATTGAGAGAGGTTGGAAATAATATAAAACTCACGTACGTTTCCGATCGATCTTCCTCGATTTTCCAATATTTTATTTGGTCATTTAAAACTTTACTAACCTGTCGACATCATCATCGTTGCCGCAGATATTTACGCCGAATTACGCCGAAGGCGTATCCAATATGAAACTGATCAACCTCATTTGCTGGATCGACGGCTCACTGTTGTCAATAAACCTCGCAAACGATCAAAGTCATCCTAGCCTTTAATTTTTCAGCTGATCTTTTATTTACGAATAGCAAACTGCAAGTTGCATTCTACGTGCCTCTGCAAGTTGCATTTTACGCCGACTACTGCAAATTCGTATTCATTACGAAACGACTATTGCAGAAAGAGTTGTACGGTGATGTAAATTTAATTCTAGTTTCTGAAGCGCCTTTAATAATACTTGCAAGTGGGTACCAATCCAGACGACAGAGGAAAGAATCCACAAATTCATACATCTCCTCGCGAATCAGCTGCACAAAGAATTCTCACTTTCAATCAAAGAGAATGACCACCTGTTGTCGTCCTTCACAGCACTAAAAAACTCTCTAAATTCTTCGATTCAAGACCTCTCCGAATCCTCCCTTAAAGAGTTCTTCTACAAAAATGAAGACCATCTTCTAGAACTACTTTGCCAAGCTCTTCGGGAACAAAAAAACCCAAAAGATTCTTACTACGGTGTAGAAAAGAGGGCATAAATGCAGCCAGAAACGAATGTTGCAGTCAGTTTCATATCGACTTTTTCACTTGTCTTCCTCTCTTTATACGTCCATATCTCTTCCTCTCCCTCTTCTTAGACCTATATATCTATATTTGTTTTTCTCTCTATCTATATCTCTCCATATTTTTTCTTCCATCTCTCCTATTTGTATCTTGTTATCTCTCCATCTTTCTCTACCTCTATATCTCTCCATCTCTACCTCTATATATCACTTCACATCTCTATCTTTATCTTTCTATATCTCCCTCTCTCTTCTTCTATATATATTTATCTCTTCCATATCTCTCTACCTCTATATCTCTCCCTCTCTCTACCTCTCTCTATATATAACTTCTCATCTCTATCTTTATCTTTCTATCTCCCCCTTTCTCTTCCTCTACATATTTATCTCTTCCGTCTCTATCTATCCTTATTTTTATCTCTCCCTCTCTTTCTGTCCATCTCCATCTCCATCTCTATATCCTTATGTCTCTCTCATTTACTCACGCACTCTTCCTCCTCTCTCCCTCTCTCTCTTTTGCAAACATAACATGAGCCTATTGGCAATTGACCTTGTTTATCTTCCTAATTCAATTTTTTTGTAACAGTCATGTTTGGATCCCTATAAGTGGATGCATAGTTGACTTGAAGTTATCATTTCTCCATTAAGACCATTGTTGCACAAATAATGTCATTTGATAAATGACCTACCAGTTGACCTCATGTACTTCACAAATGAATGTAACAAAAAATAGACCAAAATTTTCCCTCATTGACCTTCCCTGCCTATTCGGCGTACCCATTGCACACCAAGGTGCAATTGCTAGTTAAAATTGAATAATGATGCTTGTGGAGGACAGGAAAGATGCCCCACGTTATCCACAATTCACAAGGAAAGTTTTCTTTCACACCTGTTATAGGCTATTTTCATTCAAAGTAGAGAGTTGAATTATTGACCATATGTAAATGTTTAATTTTTTTTTTCAAATTTTTATTAAAAGTTAAGTCATAATTAGAGGATCTTACAAATTTGAGATATTTTAACTGTAAAGGAAACAATGGTTGTTTCCCTCCTCACTTTGTAATATAAAATTATATTATAATGTTACCTTTTCACTTTTAAAAATAAAATCTTAGAAAGACAATGTAAATGAAAAGAATATGATATTATAATGGCATCACTTTTAAATGTTGTAAAAGAAAATAGGGTTTTCTTATGCAATTAATTAAGTACAATAAGTTTAGATTGATTAATTATGATAAGTGTTGATGAAGTTATGTTTAAATGGTAATCTTATAAGGTTTTCAAGATGGAGATCCATGTTTGAATCTTGAAAGTGATATCTATAGAAATTCTAACTAGTAGCTCTTCAAAATATATCTTGTATAAATCATGTATATATTTTTTTTTTCATAAGGTACATCTTGTGGTGCTTTTATGTTTATGTGTTTAATGTAAATTGATTAGCAATAGATATCAACATATACAAAGCCTTTTCAATTTTAACCATTTTTTTTATGTATAAAATTAGCACAATGATGTAAAATAAAAGGAATGACTATACATTGCTCAATATGTCACACCACACATAATACACCAAATCTATTAGAAGATGGTATGTAATGACATAAAATAGGTAAGTCCTTAAGTTAACTCTCAAGTGTGCAATAATGAATCCCAATGTGTTGATTAACATTTTATCTATCATTTTATTGAAACACAAAATGTGTATATTCTTGATCCCTAATATGATTGTTAATCAATACCTCTTCAAAATAAAATAACATTTGATTGCAAGGTCAATAAGAAACTCAATAGGTGATGATCTCTTGAAATTACCTAATATATAAAAAGAACCATGGCAATTATTTTGTGGGAAAGCTTCATTAGAATTTGAATCAATGGTGAAGTAGGAGAGGAAGGTGTAGTATTATACTCAATATTTCTCACAATTTTTTATTATGTAGTATATCCTTGTACTATCCAATTTATCATTGTTAGCTTTCATATCATGTGCCTCAATGCATGCAAATTATTTAGAAATGGATTTACATATAAATTAGTAATCTATTATTAGTAGGTGAATTCAATATATTTCTAATAACATTAACCCCTTCAACCTTAATTACATGTTCTTATCAATGATGATATCTTAAATTTTATTCATTCTAGACTAAAGAAAGTTTAAGTTTGATTTCCTTTAACTCTTTGATAGTTGTAATATGCTTAATCACTATATGATTTGTTACACCCGTATATTGTTATCTATTTACTATTACCTAGTTTGGTAAATTGCTTCAATATATGTAAATGTGTTTTTATGAATTATGATGGAAATATGATGAATGAATGCTTCATTCAATTAAATGCTTAATGATTCAATATATGAAATATATATTATTAATATGACATGTATGTGATGTCTATGAATGCATTGATTCGGCTAACTACTGTTATGGTGAACTAAGCTGAAAGTAGGAACATGTTTAAGCCTACGAAAGAGAGGGGAAGTATCACTTAGGAGAAGAACTTGGTCTAGTAACCTTTAATTTGGTTTTACTAAGCATTAACACACTCATGCCCTAGTTGGTCTTAGTGGAGTCAAGTCAATCGGGTAGATGGCAAGCAATCTTCAGTCTAGTTGTGTATGCTTATATTGATTTGTGATCTTATTGTATGAATGTTTGAAATAAGGTATGTGATGAAGTCTTGATGTTAAGTGGAAATCCTTCTTTGTGTGTTTATTGTTATTTTGATGAGATATATGCACAAAATGTATATATATGTATATATGCTTGTGTTTATGATAAACTCATACATATGAGTGGATACATACATGAGTATATGTAGGTAGACATACCTATGCATGCTCATGGACTAATTACCCATATGCATGGGAATACCAATTACGGTGACATATATACATTCTGTGAATATATGTCAATCGATGGAATTGTGAGTATGAGTATTTTTATAAAGATATTGAGATAATCTTCAAGTGTATAACATAGCGCTATTCTTAAGTGAAGCTTTGTAGTGAATAAAGCACATACATCACATATAGTGCAACCTATAGTAGAATACTAACCAACACATAAAATACTCTAAGACTAAGTCAAACCAATGAATAAAACACGTAATAGTTTATGCATTGTTATGTGTGTATGAATAAGAAGTTAATGTTGTTTATAAGCCACTTGAAACTATCAACCCACACGCTATTATCTTGGGCGCCAACATATGAATGGCGCCATATTGCAAAGTGTTTGAAATGCATAAGAGGTCTACAAAATATGCATATCTATATATAGCATTGAGACTTAGTCAAGAGAAAACTTGGCAACATTATGTGAAGGAATCTAAATTAAGAAACTTGTTTTAAGCTTGTTGTCCTTTTATATCAAGTCGACTCAACCATTTAAATAGTGAGGTGGGTGATCTCACAATAGTCGTTTACAATTTTTGGCCAAACTGGACACTGAAATTATTATTTTTAACTAAATCTTCACATTCAGGCACCTATAATAGCTAAACCGTGAAGAATTTGAAGATGATGCAAACTAAAGTCCTGTCACATTTTTCTGTAGATTTTATAAATATTTTTTTCAAAATTTTTGGAATCAGATTGCACTTCATTTTCCATCTCCCATGAAAACTAGTTTTTTTCAAAAAATAACATTTTTAAAAAGTGACACACACCGTATAACGTATAACTTTTTTTCCATGAAGGATAAAATTCTAATTCTTTTGAATTTAGATTTGTAACTCTAATATCTAGTGCTTCCACTTGGTTAGACAATTTTTTATCGAATATTTTTTCATTAATCAAGTTTTGAAGTCAAACCAATTACAATTCAGACATAGCGCAACTGTATAATGCATAACTTTTTTTGTATATATTGAAATTCATTTTTTTTTTGTTGGATCAAGGGCTTCAATATCTGGTGCACTCATATTTTTCAAATTTTTTTTTTGATAATTTGCTATTTTTCCACGTGTAGAACATAGACCTTCATTTTTGATGAAAAACCTATGTTTAATAAAACTAAAAAAATAAATACATAATAAAACAAAAACATATTAAAATTATATTCATTGGATAGCTCATTTTGAAGACTACCTAATTCTAGTTGGGTTTGTGAAGATTCCTCCATTTTCATCCTCACCCTGAGCTTCGAAGTGCCAAAATCTAGGTATTTTTGTGTCTCAAGGGGGGATGAGGAATAAGGGGGGTTCGAGCGAACCCCTAGGGGTTTGTTCGAACCAGGGTTAATTCGAACCCTAGTTCATTCAAACGCCCCTTCTATAAGGGGTTTTGTTGGCTTTTTTGACGGGAAAGAATTAAAAGGGTTTTCCTGAACCCAAGTTCTAGCAAACCCCTAATGGGTTCAATCAAACCAATAGGTTTGTACAAACCCCTAAAATCAAGTTTTTTTCCATGCATTCATTTTTGTGAGTTTTCCTTTCTCACTTGAATTGTAAACCACTATTGTGGCTTCACCCAAGACTATGATGTGTTGCAAACCTGTGAGTTAGCTTGGTGAGGCACTACATGAGATTAGAAAGGTGGTAAAATTATTAACTAGTTTTTAGCCTTTGGTTGCTCACAAATTAGTATAATAGAGGTGCTCATTCTACCAATTTTCATACTTATCATTATGATTTTCCTTGTGTTATTTTACTACAATTTTTGTGCTAAGTGAACTAAGAGTTGTGAGATAGAGATAGTTGTTTGTTGTCATACATTGATTTTCTTGAGAGATCTAGAGAGAAGCTAGTAGAGTAATTTTGGTTATTCATAGTGGAAGATACAAGTTATCTTGAGCCAATAAGCTAGGAGGGAAGATTATTTAGTTGGAGCTTTAAAAAGGCATGTTGATCTTTCTGCTCCCTTATCATTATGTTGAAAAGATTGTTTATTATGATGCCATGTTGGAAAGATTATCTTATATGTGTGATTTGATGCTTGCAAGTCTTTTGAAATTTCTTTGTTTATTACTTGTATTGGGAAACCTTTCTTTTGGGTTTAAGTGTATATAGTTATTTATACTATAAATGGGTTTTAAATACAATTGTATACAATTGTATACTATTCGTAGAATGTCAGAACTATATGTAGTTTGATAATACTTTAGGTGTGTAACATAAGATAGAGTCATATTATGATTCTTATAGAAAAGGGAATTAGATATAAGTTAATGAGAAGGTTATTCCTAGGGTTAGGATAATTCATGAGAAAGGGGATAACCTTAGAAGAGAATATTAATGGTCAATACAAATCAAGCAATTAAATTTGGTGAAATAGATGACCTCATTCAAAGTTATTGTGTGATGAATCTTTGGCCAAAGCAGTGTAAGTAGCCACCATATACACTATCAGTTCACTGTGTGATCTAATTTACATTCTACGCTAAGGTAATCATATATGAGGTAGTAGATATTATGGTAGCTCTAGATATGTAGAACACATCACTATGCTTAGAAAAGGCTATTTAAAGTTTGAAGTTACAAAGCCAATCTCTTCACCAAAGGGAGGTCCATCTTACCAAGTTTGGTAGATGTGTAGGGGACTATAGTAAGTCCACGGTTGGTGGAAAAGTGCTTGAGTGATGCTTCTCCTCATGTAGTTGGTGGCCAAGATTTGGGAGAAGGAAATTCTAGACCATTTATATTTCTAGTTATTGTAAAGCTTGTTGTTCAAAGCAATGTATGTAATCATGAGTCCATCTATATGGAAATTGTAATGTGAAACACTATCTTGAATATATTTATGTAAAGTTAAATCATACTTATATTATCAGAATGATTCTTTGATTATGTAATGGAAAAGTTTGGATAAATTTATATTTCAAATGATGTCTTATTATTGAATTATTTTTTTTTTTTTGGTTGTATTTATATTAGATGCATAAACAAATTACATGTGGGTAAAACTTAGTAGATTTATTAGGTAGAACAATGGGCATGTTACATGATTCAAGAAGATGCCAATTAAGATCTAATGGATGAATGAGAGGGAGTGTGACTAAATTAGCACTCAACAAAATTTTAAATACAACATCCATAGATTTTGATATCTTATCAAGATTTTTAGATATATTTATTTCAAAAAATGAAAATAAGAAGTAGCAACCTAATTCAGATTTTCTTATAAGATTTGGTTATGAAGGTATTCACCCAAGAGCATTAATGTTTGCATTATAATAATTGATATCATAGAAGATCGATATGATAGAATAATGTTATTATTAATAAAGGGATGCATTGTACAAATATACAAGATGGGATATTGCTTATATGAGAGTAAGAGGTGGGTATATAGTGTACAAGTAATGTGAGATACAATAGATAGTACACATGTGATCATTCGAAGTAGAGAGTTGAATTATTGACCAAATGTAATTGTTTAATTTTTTTTTCAAATTTTATTTAAATTTAAGTCATAATTAGAGGATCTTACGAATTTGAGATATTTTAATTGTAAAGAAACAATGGTTGTTTCCCTCTTCACTTTGTAACATAAAATTATATTATAATGTTCCCTTTTCACTTTTTTTTTTAAATCTTAAGAAGACTATAAATGAAAAAAATATGATATTATAATGACATCACTTTTAAATGTTGTAACTTAGGAAAATATGGTTTTTTTATGAAATTAATTAAGTAAAATAAGTTTAGATTGAATCATTATGATAGTTGTTGATGAGGTTATGCTTTTTATTAGATAAGCAGGGAAGGGGCCCAATCCCTTACAAAAAGAAAAACAAAGCCAAACAAATTAGCAAAAAAAACTGGCCAAACACAACCTACCAGAGAGAAATAAGACAAGAACTACAAAACTGATTAGTAGCAAAGAAGGAGCTACTAGCAAAATACTAGTCAGAAATAACATACAATTAGAAACTATTCAAGAAATAGAGGTTGAACCTAGAAAAGCCTTTGAGGGCATGTTAAATGAAACTATGACCTTCTTAGAAAAATGGTTCTTCTTTCTATGAATCATTGTCCAAGGAGAATTAGAAATTGAAATTGAGAAATTTTGATCAGGAGGGGTAGACTCCCCTCAAGAGTAGTAGGCAAGAGGAACAACTAATACTTCGTGTGAATCATCTAAAACCAGGCTTGAAGAAGCGACATTTACAACATCATTCTCCAAAACAGGGGACTCAAGAGAAGCAACACAAACAACATTAGGAACAACCATATCCAGAGACCACATAACAGTATCCACAGGAGGAGCATCAACCACCACAATCAAATCATGCAGAGCATACAGAACCTACATAGGAGGATTTGTAACTTTTTCGAGAACAAGGGCAATAAGAGAATCCATAGGAGCAACAACCACCATATCAATATTATTTTTCCTCACATAAGGAGGACACCTTGAATCTTCATTAGAAGAAGCAAAATATATAGTAGGGGCAAAATATATAGCAGGGTGTATTGTTAAGTGTTCACAGAGTGAGTTCTTCCACCAGGTAGAAGAGGAAATAGGGCGGGAGCCTTGAGAACAGTCACGATCCAAGTGACTAACAACAAAACAACGTCTGTAGCAAAAAGGAAGACCCTTGTAATCCATGATCTGAGACCATGACCAACCATTAACCTACAACACTACCTCACCAGGTAAAGCCTTCAAAATATCAACCTCCACCAAGATCCTAGTAAAAGAGGTGTGAGTAAAATTCTTGGAAGCCTTATCCACTTTCAAGAATCTACCAAAAGCATTACCAATGCCCTCATAGGCAGAGAGGCACCAGAACTGTAAGGGAAGATACACAATTTTTACCCAAACAGGCACAACATCTAAGGGTTCATTCAAAGGGTTAAAAGAATGAACCCAAGGTCTAATGGAGAGGGGATGAGAATCCCAAACCCATAATCCATAGTCTACAATAGCCTATCTATCCTCAAGAGAATTGAAACCCACAAAAAAAAACCCCTTGCAGAAGGGTAAATCTCCATCAAACCATCAACTAGAGGAGGCCAATGGTTGGTGATCCAAAGGTGAAAATCAAGGAGGGAAGGCCACGAGCAAGAAAATCTAAAAATAAGAGTAGTATTGGAGTAAAAAGCAATATTTTTAGCAACTTCCTTACAAAGAGAGATAACAAAAGCAACATTTGCACATTGCAAATGATGCACAGAGCCCTCCCTTAGCCTCTTAAACTTTATAGCATCTACAAATAAAGGTTGTGGGCCAAACAAAGGACTAACACTCAAACCCTCGGGAGAGTTTGAGGAAGACCTAACCACATTCGCAATAGCATCTATAGTAGGGGAAGGGGCTGCCAAATCTGTAACAAAACTACAGCCACCCTAGAACTAATATTTTTCTCTACAATACACAATGTGGTCTAAATAGAGCCAATCTTGGCAACCGAAGGACCCTCACCACACCTCACAAGGAGTAATGTAGAAACACCAGTCACAACCTCTAGATATATAACTATAGGAAGGGGAGAGTTAGCATTAAGGTCAATGACTAGATTACAACCAGGCGATAAGGGCTACACTATCGGGCAGGAGGAACCTAGAACAAGCGCATTCAAATTCTTGGTTGGGTGGGAGAAACTAGAGACTTCCATAATTTGGATTTGATAAGGTTGGGTTTAAATGGTAAGCCTATAAGGTTCTTAAGATGGAGATCCATGTTTGAATCTTGAAAGTGATATCTATAGAAATTCTAAGTGGTATCTTGTATAAATCATGTGTATTATTATTTCTCTCATAAGGTACATCTTGTGGTGCTTTTAAATTTATGTGTAAAATAGAAGGAATGACTATACATTGCTCAATTTGTGAGACTCCATGTAATACACCAAATCTATTAGAAGATGGTATGCCATGACATAAAATAGGTAAAGTCCTTAACTTAACTCTAAATTGTGCAATAATACATCCCAATGTGTTGATTAACATTCTATCATTTTTAATGAAACACAAAATGTGTATATTCTTGATCACTAATATGATTGTTAAGCAATACCTCTTCAAAATAAAATATATATTAGATTGCAAGGTCAATAAGAAACTCAGTAGGCGATGAAGACTTGAAATTACCTAATTTATAAAAAGAACCATGGTAATTATTTTGTGGGAAATATTCATTAGAATTTTAATCAATGGTGAAGTAGGAGAGAAGGTTTTCGTATTATACCCAATATTTCTCACAATTTTTTATTGTGTAGTATATCCTTATGGTCTAATTTATCATTGTTAGCTTCCATATCATGTGCCTCAATACGTGAATTATTTGGAAATGGATTTACATATAAATTAATAATCTACTATTAGTGGGTGAATCCAATATATTTCTAATAGAATTGACCTCTTCAACCTTAATTACATGTTCTTATCAATGATGATATCTTACACTTTATTCATTAGACTAAAGAAATTTAAAGTTTGATATACTTTAACTCTTTGATAGTTGTAATATGATTAATCACTATTTGATTCAAGAAGATGCCAATTAGGATATAATGGATGAATGAGAGGGAGTGTAACTAAATTAATACTCAACAAAATTTGAAATACATCATCCATAGATTCTAATGTCTTATCAAGATTTTTAGACAAATTTATTTCAAAAAATGAAAATAAGAAGTAGCAACCTAATTCACATTTTCTTATAAGCTTTGGTTATATGAAGGTATTCACTCAAGATCATTAATGTCTAAATTATAATAATTTATAACATAGAAGATTGATATGATCTATAATAATGCTATTCT
The DNA here is from genome assembly GCA_007258455.2 of Sequoia sempervirens. Classification (NCBI taxonomy): domain Eukaryota; kingdom Viridiplantae; phylum Streptophyta; class Pinopsida; order Cupressales; family Cupressaceae; genus Sequoia; species Sequoia sempervirens. The sequence continues at coordinate 725,361,377 of VDFB02000003.1, forward strand.
TAATAAAGGGATGCAATGTATGAATATACAAGATGAGATATTTCTCATATGAGAGTAAGAGGTGGGTATATAATGTACAAGTAATGTGAGATACAATAGATAGTAAACATGTGATCATCCAAAAAAAAATTATGTTTGAGATCTAGGCCTTAAAGCCCTCTTCTAAGATTAGAGGATCATTAGGATATCCATGTACTTCCTAGATCTCCTCTCATCAAACCTTATAATTATGGTTATGAAATAAAATTAGAGATAAATTAAAAAAGTGATAAAACTATCCAAAACATGATCTACATCTAATGAACTCCTTAAACTAGTCATTTAATAGACCAATTGAGATACCATACTAGGAAAACTAGTACAACCACAAGATCACACTCCAAAATCACTCAATCCAAAAATATCTTAATACAAAATTATTATGGAACTATAGATAATTGTTTGAATGAATATATTTTCTATGTATAGATATCACAAAGTGGAATTTATCTAAATGCTTTATAGATGTCAAAAAGATTCTATAGAGATGAAACTATATATTAAGAGTAAAATAACGAGAAAAAAATATAATCACTACATAGAGATTTAAAATATTGCAAATTATAAAAATAGACACTTATAAGTAGCTCAAGTATGATCCAAATTACAACCTTAAAAGGTCCTAAAATAATAATTAGATACATACACTTGTGAGAAACTATAAAATCTAAATATCCATACATCAAAGTTAAACAATACCCACACCACCATGAAGCTCTCAAAAAATTAGATTGTATAAAAATCACTTAAAAATTTGAGCCAATTTGACTAAGAATGGAACCTATACTAGATTTGAGTGCAAAAATAAATTTTCTAAAGGGAATAGAGTAGCTTGGAAGGAGGGAGGTGTGACATGAAATCATTTGATACTAGTTGAAAAAATATAATTGATCAACAAAAGATTCCCCCACAATACAAAAACCATCATCAATTTATCCTAAAATTAATTTATGGCACCAAAATGATTATCTTGTAGTACAAAACCACTTATAATCAGAACAAAAAATATTTATTAGGAGACAAATTGGTTTTACTAATTCATGAGACCATTGTCAAACAATGATGTATTAGTGATACTATTATTTTTAATAGAGATCTTGTTAGTAGTAACCAGGATGTGAATCTAGTAGGCGGGAGCACTAAATTAAGGCACCCCCTCTAGTAAATGGTATTGAGGGGTTCAACATAAAATAATTATATTAAATTACCCCCAATACCTTACTATTGGGCCCAATAGGGTTGCACAAGAAATTCCTTATAAGTAGCCAAAAATTAAAAAATTCAATTAATCAAAACAATTAATGCTTTTAAAAATACCTCTTGGATACATAGTTTATGCTCCTAGAGCTTTCTAATTAGAGAATATTTCAAATATTTGAATGAAATATTTTGTAGGAGGGAATTTTTCCTTCGGATCATAGGGAAAAGTGCTCCTAGTTTCATAATTTAATAGATATTCCCTAAATTTTTGGGTCTTTTGGAAATGATTGTGACCAAAATTCCCCAAAATGTGAGCAATGTATGGATACACATCCAAAAAATCCTCTAAAACCATACAAATATCATCTTTGCAGCTTGATTTGGACCAAATGATGAGAAAATAAACAAATTTAGAACCTCTAAAATCAACAATAGATGAACTTGCAAATCAACCATGTCAATACATCTAAAAAATAACCCTCCAAAATATTATCTCCTTTTCAAAGTTTTTTATTATCCAAATGATGTAATTATTTAAGAGAAGAGCTTTCTAGGTTTTCAAGTAAACACAATATTTGTAACTTAGATATTTTGAAGAGGGATAACTCTAGACAATGTCTTATCTGATCATTTATGATTTATCTATATACAAGATCAGTAATATTTTAAATATAATCATTTAAAATAATTTTATTCTTATCAAAAGAATGCAATTTGAAAATATACAAGATGAGAAATGAGAGATTACTCATAAGTGAGCAAGGGGTGGGTATATATAGGATACACCATTAAGAGATCTAAGTGTACAAATAATGTGGGATAAAGAAGATAGTGTGTATGTAGTACAAGTTTCTATTGCACTAGAAAAGTACATGCAACACCATTAGATAGATATTAATTACTCAATTAAATGCTTGCCTAAGGAAGCTTATCCTATCTTAGGTGCATATATAATATAATAAAATAATAAACTAATTACAAGAAAAATAAAATTTACTTCATATCACCATCCTCTAGATAAAGTATTAACCTTTTAAAACTTAGAAGGATGTTTTGGCACCACAATTTAATGTGTTTCATATTTTCTTTATTATGCTCCAAAAGTTGTGTATTTGACCCTATCTCACCCACCATTGATAACCAATTGAAGAGACCTTAGTTGGGCACATATACTTCATCCATTCATCTAAGTTGTCAAAATGTAAATTTGGCTAAGTATAAGAGTTTTCCCATGGTTTCCTCATGGACTTCAAGCCCCAATTGGGACTTGAAAACTTAGATTCCAATATTGAATTTAGTTTTGGGCCCCACTTTCTCCTTCTTAAGTCTCTTTGCATTGGATCCCTTTTGGACCTTAAGTCCCAACATGGACTTTAAACTTAGGCCCTCCAAGTCCACATTTCCCACTAGAGTCGATCCCCTAATATGTGTTATTGTCCTTTAATCCCTTTTGGATTCCAACCCCTAACGGGTGGACTTTAGAATTTAATTTGGACTTAAAACCTTAAGTTCTAAGTTCTTGTTTTGACCCACAACCCAATGCCCACCACTCTTATATATATTCCAGTTGCCCCTTTCATCCTAAGGATCAAAATTCGTTAATTTTGTGTGTAGATCCAAGGCTCTTGTTCCCTCCCAAAAAATAAACCCCCATGGCAAATGAAAGTATAATTTGTTTCAAGACTTTAATATGGTTTTAGAATTGCATTAAGTTTTCAACATAGCATATAGTTCTTGATGACGATAAGGTTCTTAATGCGAGTCTAAGTCTTGAGTTTATGGAGTTCTTGCTAGGCCCTTGGAGGCCAACAAAGATAAAAAAATTCCTAATAGGTATACAATTCTTGGTGATAATTGAAGTCTTGACAAGGTTTCTAACAACAGTAAAGTTCTTGATAGGCATCTAGCTCTTGAGAGGTTCCAAATTTTGAAGTTTTTATATGAAACTTTTCAAAGGGTTATGGGTGGATGGAAAAACTTTCACATTGGAAATATAAAAAAGAAAGGAAAATTTTATATCTTTCTAAAGGAGTGGGAATCAAGAACCTTCACCAAGGTTTTGAGTTCCTAGTCTACCTCAAACAAGTGATAAAGGGGGATGTCAATGTTGAGAAACATAGATTTTATGTGGTTCTTGAGCCACATTTAGGGCCCAACATGGTTCTAATCTTCATCTAGAACACTGATAACTATTCAAGGATTAACATCCATGCGAGGAGGAATGGGATAGGCTAAACCTACAAAGGAAAAATAAATATCAAATGGAGCCTAATAGTATTAAAATAATATTCTAAAAGGACTTTGAGTGCCAATTTTAACATTTGGTATTATATCTACTTCCTATCTACCTGCATTTCATTCCACCTACCCTCCCACCTTTTGTGGATTCCATTAATGACCAGAAGTGTTGCAAAGGGAAGGAACATGACTTCCCATACTTTATGTGCACATAAGTACATGATCGGGGCAATTTTGAGGTATCAGAATAATAAAAAATATGATGTGGAGGTATGGGCACCCCTTATAGTTGTTGAGGCTATATTATTAAGGATTTTGTTGCAAGTTTACATGTTTCCCACTATGGTAGTACTTATAGTGGAGTATAAAGAACTTCATTCTCATTATTGTGAAAAGAGAGGAGAAAAGAAGAGTATAGCAAAGAGAAAGACATACAAAAATAACCTAGGGTTTATAATAGATCAAATGTGTGAAAATTGGTGTAAATAGAGTTGAAATAATGATCAAATGTATGTGAATATGTGCATATAAGAGTAAATAGAGATGGAAAAAGATCTAGAAATGAATAAAACTTAATGCAAATTGTACCACTTATCAATATACAATTTATATTAAGTCATTCCATCAAAATAAACTTAAAAACAAATAAAAATTAACATAAAATATGAAAATTTGGCCATTAAAATTATATAAAATTGATAAATACTCTTTTGAAAAAACTAGCCCAAAAAATATACCATGATATTAGGTACGAGATCGTTTGCAAAATTACAGTACTAATTAAGAATGGAAAATTGTTTTACACAAGCATAATTTTCAATATTGAAATCACAGGTATCTGTACTGGTTGACAAAGTGCATTGTAACCCTTCTTTTTAAAATTCAAGTTGATAATAACGGCTCCCAGACTAAACAATGCACGTAAAACAGAAGTGGCCGGTCTACACATAGTTTTCATCTGCGGATGAGTAGGTCGGTGCATTTTTTAAATGAAAGATCTTATCCAAATCTTATCCATATCTGGGTCTTATGAAACCTTCGACATTAATTAGGGAATTAAACAATTCTTGAAAAAACAGAAATGCCAGCATGTCGAATCTTTTCCTTGGTATAGGACGCTTCCTTCCAAAAGTTTTCCACCGACTGCTCAGATCTCACTGATTCACTGCGCACATGTGAAAAACTAAAATCCCAGGTGACTCTTGAGTCTTAAAATATTAGTAAAATATTGTCCGTAGCCGTAAAAGAAAGGCTTTCAGTTTCACCCATCCGTATCAGTAAACCAGCCTTCCCGGTAGTCCTGTATATCCTTGCGGCCTGTCTGATCTGAAATAGACTTAAGACATGGAAAACACGGGTTGCAAAATTTAATGCTACATCATGATCAGAAGGAGAATTAGTTATCGCATTTATGAATATTAATGAATCAACCCAGATGTCTATGACAGCATGGACAAGATAGACATCAGGACAAGGTGCAAGTTACAGCATTGACATAAGGATACAGTGCAAGTTGCAGTATGAAAGATAAGCCGAGGAGAATACTGGCTGAAGTGACGCCATTTTTCGTTATCTTTCCAGTAAGGCATTAAACACGTTGCCTGAAACGAGCAGAAGCCATTACCGTCGAAGCTCGTCCGCGTGTGTGTATAAATAGACATTTGGAGCAGCAAAGGTATCTCAATCTCAATCAGTGTGAGTATTTTAAGAGTTGTTTTGATCGCCATCTTACACGTTAAGATTTGGCGAGAAAGAGTTTGGAGTAAGAAATAGTTTTTAAGTTTAGCCAAGATGAATGTCACAAGTTTATTGAATAACATCTCTGTTCCGAAAATTCCAACGATTCCATTGACCTCTAAAAATGGGAATGTGGAAGAGTTTGAAATCAAAGGAGAAGTGGTGTTAATGAAAGCATATCTTGCGGATGTTACCGACTACTCTGCCACCATAGCGGACACGGTCTCTGAATTGCTCGGGCAGAAAGTCTTTCTTCAGCTCGTTAGTGGCGACAAGATTGATGTAGGTAATAGGTGTCCATATTAATTTATAACATTGTACGACTTATGGCTGTTAATGGTGTAGATTCGGGATTGGGGAAAAAAGGAGAGGAGGAAATAATAAGCTGGAACCCACTGGATGGTCCCATTGCCGGTGACTCGCGATTCTCCGTCTCCTTCACATGGAAGGCTGAGCTGGGAGTGCCCGGTGCATTGCTGGTGAGGAACGCGCACCCGAGGGAGTTCTTCCTGAAATCGCTCACTCTTTCTGCTATACCCGGCAAACTTCCATCACTTCGTTTTGTTTGTAACTCGTGGATCTACCCTTACTATTTATTCAACAAAACCGATCGCGTCTTCTTTTCTACTCAGGTGAAACAATTTGAAACAAATATTTTGAGAACTTGACAGTAATCAAGTAATGACGTATTACTAATGTGCATTGCACCCTGAACATTGGTGATTTCAGAGCCATCTTCCCAGTGAAACACCGGCGGGTTTGTTGACGCTGAGAAAGCGAGAGCTGGCTTCTTTGCGAGGAAATGGGACCGGAGAGAGGAAGTTTTATGACCGTGTGTATGACTACGATCTTTACAATGATCTGGGTGACCCAGATAGTAATCCCGATCTCCGCAGGGAGGTGCTTGGTGGGTCGCAGGACCTTCCCTATCCCAGAAGATGCAGAACTGGGCGTGCCTCTGCTAAAACAGGTTCTCTGAATATTAGTTTTAGAGCTTTACGCCTTTGTCTAGTGTTAGTGGATTTTTATTTAAATTAGTTCGGAGGTTCAACGCTAATAATGTTTATAATATGACAGATCGGAAGTTCGAAAGCTTGCCTCTCTTGCCCACCACCCAATACTTCATTCCACCAGACGAGAAGTTCCCTCATATCAATCTGTCCGACTACAGGTCTAATTTGGTGCGAGCCTTCGCCATAAAGGTGATACCCACCATCAAGTCCATATTTGGTGATAAGTTTCACTCGCTGCCAGACGTGAGAGATATTTACAGCAAAGGAATCCCCAAGTCTATCAACAACGTTATGGATCTTAGTAAAGACCTGATTCCTCTTCAAATGGTTAAAGGATTGCTCAGCACACAGGATCAAGCTCTCATAAATTTCACAGTTCCTCAAGTTATCAAGGGTGCGAGATTAATACTATTTATTTAATTAAGTACAAAATGATGCCTTCTAGTATTATAATTACCGAGTAAATTACATATAACTGACACTACAATTTCAAATTTTTTATTTGTGACTTGCAGCTGACGAACATGCGTGGAAGACAGACGAAGAGTTTGCACGCCAAGCCCTTTCCGGTCTCAATCCCATGGCCATTCAATGTCTGCAGGCAAGCGAATTGAAAACCTTCTTGTTTTAATCTGATTACTGTCATAACGTTAATTTTGATGTTGTTGTTGAATATTGATTAGAGTGCTAATGCTCCTCTTAAACTTGGAACACAGAGCTTTCCTCCATCAAGCAGCTTGGACGCCGAGTTATATGGCCCTCAAGAGAGTGGTATAACGGCAGAACATATCGAGAAAAACCTCGATGGCCTTACGGTGCAGCAGGTATGCTATATCCATATCGTGATTCAACGTTCCACAAGATATCAACAAGAGGGTGAATTCTGATTAAATTTAAATGATTTGACTAGGCTGTGGAAGCAAAGAGACTGTTTGTTTTGGACTACTATGATGCGTACATGCCCTACATTGAACGCATTAACAAAGAATCAGATCATCGTAAAATGTATGCCTCCCGCACTCTCTTCTTCCTCACAGACCAAGGAATTCTGAGGGTTGTTGCGATCGAGTTGTGTTTGCCTCACACCAGTCTCACCCTAGCTGAAAGAAAAGTTTACACCCCTGCACAAGAGGGAGAAGAAGGCGCTCTCTGGCTGCTCGCCAAAGCACATTCAAGAGTTAATGATGCCGGTTATCACCAGTTAATCAGTCATTGGTAAGATCACATCGAAACAAGACAGTGATTTAAGTGTATTCATACTTCTATTTACATCAAGCCGACACATGAATGTCATGATGATTAATTTTCCCATTCTTCATGCAGGCTAAGAACTCACGCTTTCATCGAGCCTTTCATCATTGCTACTCACAGGCAGCTGAGCAAAATGCGCCCGCTCCACAAATTATTGCTTCCTCATTATTTTCATACCATGGACATTAATCAATCTGCCCGGCAGATTCTGATTAATGCAAATGGTGTTATTGAATCCGGATTCACGCCCTACAGATACGCCATAGAGTTGTCCACTAAAGCATATAAAAACTGGAAACTAAACGAACAAGGCTTGCCCGCCGATCTAATTAAAAGGTATAGTACTTTCTCTGCTCTGTTACTTTCTACTGCCATTGTATCATATTCTAAGGCTTGCCCGCTGATCTCATTAAAAGGTATGTTACTCTCTGCTCTGTTACTCTCTACTGCCAAATGCCATTTATCATATAAAAAATTGTGAGTTACGATATCTATGCAGAGGGATGTCAGTTCCAGACTCAACTGCACCTCACGGATTGAGGCTTCTGATAGAAGACTACCCATATGCAGTGGATGGTCTGGAGATCTGGGCTGCTTTAAAGCAATGGGTCAGTGATTATCTGTCTCTGTACTACAAGAGCGATGACGCAATCAAGGAAGACACAGAAGTGCAAGCATGGTGGAAGGAGGCGGTGAATGTGGGGCATGGAGACCTGAAGAAGGAAAGTGGATGGTATCAGATGGAGTCGGTGGAGGAAGCGGTGGAAGCAATTACAACCATCATTTGGATTGCATCTGCTCACCATGCAGCCGTCAACTTCGGGCAATATGCGTACGGAGGATACATGCCTAATCTCCCCACCCTCAGCAGACGCCTAGTTCCTGAGCAACATTCCCTTGACTACGCCGAAATGATGAACGACCCAGAGGCGTTTATGCTCTCATCTGTGTCCACCCCCAATCAGGCAACCACGGTAATGGCGGTTTTGGAGCTTCTGTCGAAGCATTCGACGGATGAAGCGTACTTAGGACAGGTGAAGGGGTCCACTCCTGAATTGACTAATGATGAGGGCATCGAACAAGCCTTTGGGAAATTCTCTGCAACTCTTGCGGACGTGGAGAAAAATGTTTCAGAGAGGAACAAGAATTCCAACCTGAAGAATAGGTACGGCCCATCACAGGTTCCCTACACGCTACTCTACCCGGGCACCACTGATCTCTCCAAGCAGGGCGGCATGACCGGCAGGGGAATTCCAAACAGCGTTTCCATTTATTCTGTCTCTCTTCACTCCGACTATCTCCTCTTAATTTACAAGTACCTAAATGTAATGCAGATAAGTATCTAAAGTAAGAGGAGTTGGCACGTGTCAAATAATCTTATTTTAATAAATAATTGTTTGAACAGGTGTAGCCTTTCTTTCCTTTTGTTGTTCTGTATTGTCCTGTCTCCAATCTGGTAATAACTCAAGTAAACGAAGTACTAATAATGACAAAACTGGTTCAAACTTTGAAGTTCATCCCATTGCTAAAAACTTTAAACATCTAATAATTTTTATTTCCTCAAAAGGCTGAAAATTTACGTAAGCGAAAAAAAAAATATTGGAACTGGGGTGTCCAAATCGCACTTCCACAAAATACACGAATTTTAATGATACACATATACATTATATAGCAAGTCCAGTAGGAGACTGCAACGAGCCTCCCACGCTAAAGAAACACAGTCTTGCGAATTTACCACACTAAATCTGTTGTAATTTCCCAGCAAAATTTAGCTTGGCTCATCGTGTACCAACTCTCAGTACAATGTTCTTGAATCCTACGAACTCCAACGTCGAACATGGCAAATTTATTTTTTCAACAAATTTTGTGATAGTTTGTGTAAACAAGAGTTCCTCTGCCATCTTGCGTTGCCTAGAAAATTTTCCTTCCAAAGAGTCAACATGGCAAAGAAATAATGAAAAACATTCTCAAATCCAACTTGAAAATACTAAAACTTGAATTAGGTTCTTTGTTATTTAGATTGACTTTCTAAATAATTTTGACGGATTAGATTTTCCACTCATAATAATTTAATCAATATACAAAAATAAATCGTATATATATTAATTTATTACAAAAATTTTATTTTTTTTAGACTGCAGGAATCGGGTATAATTTATTACAAATTAATAACTAAAATAATATTTTATTAAAAACGTTAAAAATAATATTCAAATTAGGTCTATAAGATTTATTTTTATAATAAAAGATTTGATAAGTTTAATTTTTAAGTTCAAACAATAAAGTTTTAGAAAGAATGGAGGTTTTATATGTTACAATTGTACAAACAATGGAACAATGTTATTTTAAAGTTAAATTAAGATATAGATGTAAGGAAAACAATACAAATTCTACATGAATATTTCAAAGGGGTAGTGTGATTTACTTCTAAGAGTTAAGTTTGATAAAATAATTAATTTAAAATTATATTGTCGAGGGAAAAATATTTTATGTAAAATGATGAATGTTAATTAAAATATAAAGCAATTATTATTTTAGATTGAATGAGTTTCAAATAGATTATTGAAATAATGATAATAAAATGTTTAAATTAAATGTTATATTTATTTTAAGATTTGATGATGAAGAAATATTGTCATAGATGTAAAAGAAAAGATTTTGACATTGTGGATCTAACTAAATGTAATGCAGTTAGGTATGTAGAAGCAAGTGGAGTTAGCACCTCCCTAATAATCTTATTTTAATAAAAAATTGCCTAAATAGATGCAACATTCCTTTTGTTTTGTTGCTTCTTATAGGAATTTGATGGTCTATTTGACCATTTTTTGCATTTTAGATTGTATATTACAACTTTAAAAATTTTTAGACCGGATAAATTGACTTGATATATTTTTATATAACTGTATATATGACACTTTAAATTATTATTAAACCATCAAAATTTATTATATGTAAATATAAATTAGTTTAGAATCTTTTCAAAGATGAAATATAATTTTTGCTAATTTTTAAAATATTTTTAACAATAAATTTAAGATTTTGACATTCTTATTAATGGTTATCATTGCTTTATATTAATATATATGATTTATAATATTTATAATAAAAATATATATTAATTCAAAATCTTTTCAAAATAGAATATAATTGCTTTTTAACTTTTAAAATATTTTTAACAAGATTTATTTTTATGAATTTAGAAAATTCCTTTTAATTGTAAGTAAATTTAAGATTTTTAGATTTATTACTAATTATCAATGTTTTCTAATTTTATATTATTTTATTAATTTATATAAAATATCCATGGGCAGGTGCATGAAGTTGGTCACACTTTTGTGGCCAAATAGAATTTTTTTTTGGAAAAGCGATAACGCGAGCACATTCCTACGCGCTAGCGTTATGTGGTTTTAAAAGAAAAAGAAAAAAAGTGAAAACTATATCATTTTCTATTTACTGTTTCTCAGCTCTGCTTGCGGCCAAAAACCCTCACTTTCACGCTCACGTTCTAGGAGGATGGATTTCTACGAATTTCATCAACAACAGTTGGATTTTCTTTGCAAATATGGCGCCACAACGACGAAGAGGTGCAGGAGGTAAGTATTGTTTGCTATTTGTTTGTAATTTCTTAGTTTGAAATTAATTTTTTTTGTTTTATGTTAGATTTGATTTCTTTTTAAAATTTGTAGGAAATCCTGCAAATCCTCAACAAGAAGAGGAGGAAAATCCTCAACAACAAAATCTTCAACAAAATCCTCAACAAAATCAACCTCCCTCACCAATCACTCAATACCCTCTTGGCACTCAAGAAAATTTGAGGAGTGAAATTGAGAACAATAGAAAACAACTTGAGGATCTTATCAGTAGGTTGAGTGATCCAAATGCTTCAACCACAGAAAGAATGCTTCTAGCAAATTCATTGAAAGAGATGTTAAAAAATGTAGATGCAATTACCCAAAAAATATCTGGATGGCAAGATAGGAGGCAGGCAGCCAGGGCATATTATGCAGACAAATTATCATATAAACAAGTAAAAGATTTAAAAATTACTAAAGGTGATTTGTGCTCTCTATTCACTAACCCTAAAACAAATCAAAATCTTGCCCTCAATGCAAATAGGTTTCCTATTCATTGGTGCCACCACCAAAATATTAGGAACCATTTTTATGATAGATGGTATTTGGTCTTTGATTACCCGCCATGCAATAATTGTGAAGTCCTCCAATATTTTCTTAGGAAACTATACAGTGAGTTTGTATTGAACCAAATCCCAAATTATTTTGATATGAGGGAATTCCAAGGGAGAGGTTAGGGGTCAGCTCAGGATAGGCCCGGTGCATAGTCAAATCCTGCGCAGCAAGGGAGATGACCTCTCGCTAGGCCGCCTCATGAGCACATTGTGATGCCTGCCATTGCAAAGGAGAGTTTCGACATAGAGACATTGCATGTGATCACAATTTTGACCCAGAGTGTCATCCATCACACTAGCCCTATTGTATAGTGCCTTCAAACCCATGTGTTTCAATCTTGCAGGGCAACTTGTTTGTATGACCCTACCGACACTCAGGAGGGTGCTATTCAGGATCCATATGCTACTACATAGCCTAATCCATATGCATCTATGGGGATGGAGAGGATGACTAACATTTTGCATGATGCATATGGCATTGGCACTCAGGTAAAATTCAACATGTTCATTGAATTTAATTTATTAAATTTTGATTGTGAAATGCAAGATTAACTAATTTAATTTTATTATTTTAATAAAATTGCAGCATAACAGTGTTGAGACTGGATACACCAGTCCTCCCCCTACTTATTTTTGCAGTACACCTATTGAAATGGGGTATGTAACTAGTAAAAAATTATAAATTTATTACATGTTAATAGCATTGTTTTACGAATGGTATTTTAATATGTGATTTTGGATGTTGAATAGGGCAATGTTGAAGGTTTCAAGGAAACACCTCCTAGTGCTAGTAGATTTGCTCAAACATTCATGGAGGTAATATAGAATAAAGAGAACTTAACTAATAAATTCTAAATTTAATAGATTTGTGTAGTTTATATTCATATTGTTGGTTACGTTGCATTACACATCATTCAAACTCAAAGCATTACTTCAAATTCGATAACTAATAATCAGAAATATATAGTTTAATACTTGTACTCAAAATTTTGTTCATTAGATCTCATACATTATAATTCATCACGTGGATCGCTATTGTAACTTTTTTGTGATTGAATAATTTGTTGTTTTATTTTTAGATGTTGGTGACAAAAACACTGCCAAATGTTACGAGGGCAATGGATATTGGTGTTTCCTCTGCTATACAATCCTTGATGGCTCTGATAGGGGAGGTATGAGGAAAATTACTAAATTTCAATTTACATTCGTTGTTATAGATGAACTAGTTCTAGTGAAAAATCAAACCATTATTGATTTATAGTTTAATTCCTATTTGGATGGTTTATACAGGGCTTGAGCACGCCTCAACATTGGCATGCAAATATTTCCATCAAGGAGAGTGATCGTGAGATGGTTGTAAGTGATTATTTTGTTAAATATATCAATTTTTATAATGTAATTTCTATATATTAATGTCTTTACTTCTTATTGTAACAGTTAAAACTTCACCAGGAGCTAAACCCTAGGAGGAGCAATAGGAGCACTCCTCGAGCACAACAAAAATGGGTGACAGACTTATCGCCATCGGATCGCCAAGCAAAGGGAAAGAAAATTGTATTTGAACCAAAGCATGGAAAGAAATGAATTTTGAATGCAAAGCCCTTTGTTGTATACCACATAGAAAATTTTGTACATATTTTGTATTGGATATATTTGACATTGTACCTATATGGCATTCGGTAAACCTATATGGCTATTTTGTAACTATATTTTATATTTATATGCGACATATATTGATGTATGCGTGCAGCTGGCTATTTTCTTTAATACAAATCTTTTATCAATGGGTGTCCATGTTGCATTATAAATTCATGGTTCAATAGATATATGGAGTTCGCGTGTATTCAGGTGTATGCTTTACAACAAGCACATACTTTGACTTGCGATGTGAATGTCGAAGAGTGTAGGAAATTTTTTGTGTGGTAGGAAGTCATGTAAGCCAATTTTGCAATTCTCAATTCTTGCATACTCGATCTTATGGACTTATTCCTTCCTAGCACATATTATGAATATTTCTCATTTGGTGCAGAAGACAGATTCCTCATTTTTGAACCACTCATAGCAAAGAGATTCACAATAAGACTTTAGCATTGGAACACTACTCCATACTTCTCTTGTCTAGACCATAAAGGATTGAAAATTCTTAATTTGATGCAATGATAGTCCTGAGATGAGAATTTATATAACCATACCTATTTTGAAACTTCACATCTAATACTACATCAACAAGAACTTAAGAAGTGTTGCATAAGAGTGTTAGGTTTGATAGGCCTTCTCTTCCCTAAGGGAGGAGAGCCTGCATTTTGAATTTTGAAAAAAAAATTAATAAGAAAACATTTTACCTAAAAGCTTCAAACCTAGATGACATATTTGGCTAAGTCTATCTTGAAAATTGTCAATGCGTTCAAAATCTAAAGGAGATTCTCCCTGAAAAGAAAATTTTACCCTTTTTCCCAAGGAAAGAAATTGCAAAAAGTTGCATGATTTATCTTATTTCTTTCTCACAGTTCCTGGTCAATCATTCATGGCTTAGGATAGTTTTGTTCCAAGGCAAGGACACCCAAAAAATAATTGAGATTCTTCTACGATCTGCAAGAAAAAGGTTTTGGCTCTTTCACAATGTAAATAATTATGTAACACTGTTTTCTTGTTTTCCTTCCACACAGAAAAATGTTCACACTTTCCGGATTGATCAATGATCAATAATGGCTGATTGTAAACACTTGACATTTTTATGTTTGAAATTTAGTTTATAATTTTGTATCATGACATTCGAGTATCACTAATATTTTAATATTTGACTATGAAAGTGGTGGTGTATTTTTGCTATGTTATTTGACTATTAATATGGTGGTGTATTCTAAACTTAATTACTACTGCAAATATGTATATATTTTTAATTTTTTTATGTTTTTGTATTACCAAACCCAAAACGAACCCAACCCCAAAAAAAAATTTCTCGAATCGGCAAACCGGGTTCTCGAACCCGAACCCAAACCCAAAACCGAACCGGTAACTTAGTAAAAAATAGATTTTTGTAGTT
>VDFB02000003.1:725377078-725513334 GCA_007258455.2 Sequoia sempervirens
TCAATGGTGATGGAATGCCATGAAATCCATAGTACCTTTCTTGTCATGGCATTCATCATGCCGTTCCATCACCATGAAACAACATTTCTTTTAGGCATTTTTTCAAAGAGTTCACTGCCTTGTCTATGCTAACACATTTTTCATACATGTCTATCAAAGCATTTTATCAAACAGTTCATTGCCTTGCTGCTATGGCTAAAAGCCTAAAACAGGTGCTTTCGAACTAGCTATGGATGCTTGGAAAAAATCTATCATTTGAGCATAATAGTAAGCAACAAGCTATGGTCTCATGGTTTTTTTTCATGTGAAAATCAACGTGATTTTATTCACATTTTTTCACGTGAAAATCAGCGTGAATCAGATTTTGTATTATGGAGCTATATTAAGTTGCCACTCTAAAGACCAATGTAGAAATGATACAAAATAATGTTTGAGACTAGAAGAAGGCATCAAAATGGTTAGTGCACCAAACAAATTCTTATGATTTACGAATAATGTTGATAACTCTACTCAGTTGGCTTCTTTTTCCAAAATCATACAAATTGAACCCTAGCATCAATAGACTCTGTATATCAAGCTACCACAATTCAAGTTACATCAAGCCCATACCAATGAGACAAGGCCTGAACAATAGGAGGAATGGCCTATTTCAACATACTACACTCAAACCCTTAAGGGAATGATTTGGTTGAACATAGCTCAAAGTGATTCTGCATGTTTGGGTGCGAAAGAGGACCATGCCTAGCATAAAAATTCCTACTCGAACATGTTGGAATATTCTGTTTGGTCACACGAGTTGCAAAACAAAAATTACACCACCTTGCAACTTTCCATTGCTTGCATTTGACACTTTTTCTATCAACTGAAAACTGGACACCATGGGAAAACCACTCCAAGATAACGAAAACTGAGAGAGGTTATTGTAGAGGGGCCCAACGTAATCTCATAGTATTAGAATAGAAGTTTCTAAGCATCATAGTGTTCGAGTAACCTCATGTTGAAGTTTGTAGCCATTTTTCCCTCTAGACCCTTAAGGGATCAATCCGGTTGAACGTAGCTCAGAGCAATTCAACATGTTTGGGAGCGAAAGAGGACCATGCCTAGTGTAAAAATGTCTATTCAGACGTGTTGGAACAATCTGTTTGGTCACACAAGTTGGAGAACAAAACTTGCACGACTTTGCAACTTTCCACTGCTTGTATTTGACACTTTTTCCATCAACTAAAAACTGGACACCATAGGAAAACCAATTTGAGATAATGAAAACTGAGAGAGGTTATTGTAGAGGGGCCCAACACGATCTCATAGGATCAAATGATAAGTTTCTAAGCATCACGGTGTCTGAGTAACCTCATGCTAAAGTTTGCAGCCATTTTGCCCTTTGGACTCTTAAGGGATCGATTTGATTAAACATAGCTCGGAGCGATTCCGCGTGTTTGGGTGCGAAAGAGGACCATGCATAGCTTAAACATGCCTATTCAGATGCGTTGGAACAATCTATTTGCTCACACGAGTTGCAGAATGAAAGTTGCACCACTTTGCAACTTTCCACTGCTTACATTTGACACTTTTTCTATCAACTGAAAACTGGACACTACAGGAAAACCACACCGAGATAACAAAAATCAAGAGAGGTTATTGTATAGAGTCCCAACACGATCCCATAAGATTAGACGAGAAGTTTCTAAGCATCACAGTGTCCGAATAACCTCATGCTGAAGTTTGCAGCTATTTTGCCTTTTGGACTCTTAAGGAATCAATCTGGTTGAACGTAGCTCAGAGCGATTCCGCATGTTTGGGTAGAAAAGAGGACCATTCCTAGTGTAATCATGCCTATTCAGATGTGTTGGAACAATCCGTTTGCTCACACGAGTTGCAGAATGAAAGTTGCACCACTTTGCAACTTTCCACTGCATCCATTTGACACTTTTTCCATCAACTGAAAACTGGAAACTATGGGAAAACTACTCTGAGATAACGAAAATAGAGAGAGGTTATTTTAGAGGGGCCCAATGCAAACCCATAGGATCAGAGGAGAAGTTTCTAAACATCGCGGTGTCCGATTAACCTCATGTTGAAGTTTGCAGCCATTTTGCCCTTTGGACCCTTAAGGAATCAATCTGATTTAACGTAGCTCAGAGCGATTCCGCGTGTTTGGGTGCAAAAGATGACCATGCCTAGTGTAAACATGTCTATTCAGACACGTTGGAACAATCCATTTGGTCTCACGAGTTGTAGAACAAAAATTACACCACCTTGCAACTTTTCACTGCTTGCATTTAACATTTTTTCCATCAACTGAAAACTGAACACCACGGGAAAACCACTATGAGATAACGAAAACCGAGAGAGGTTATTGTAGAGTGCCCAACATGATTCCATAGGATCAGACGAGAAGTTTCTAAGCATCACGGTGTCTAAGTAACCTCATGTTGAAGTTTGCAGCCATTTTGCCCTTTGGACCCTTAAGAGATCGATTCGATTGAACATAGCTCGGAGTGATTCTACATGTTTGGGTGCCAAAAAGTACCATTCCTAGCGTAAACATGCCTATTCAAAGACATTGGAATAGTTTGTTTGGTCACATGAGTTGGAGAACGAAAGTTGCACGACTTTGCAATTTTCCACTTCTTGCATTTGACACTTTTTCCATCAATTGAAAACTAGACACCACAGGAAAACCACTCCAAGATAAAGGAGACTGTGAGAGGTTATTGTAGAGGGTCTCAACAAAATCCCATAGGAATAGACAAGAAATTTCTAAGAATCACAGTGTCCGAGTAACCTCATGCTAAAGTTTGCAACCATTTTTCCCTTTGGACCCTTAAGGGATCAATCCGGTTGAACGTAGCTCGAAGAGATTCCGCGTGTGTGGGAAAATTCTGAAACTTGGTGGAATGGTGGATTTAGGGGTCCTCTTCATGTTGCAATTTGTTTCAGAGTGAAAGATGGAGGTTTGCAAAAGTTATCTGATGCCCTAGGTTAGTTTTTCCCTTGTAAATGTATGAAAATGGTCTTTAGAATGCACTTTGCATAATTTTCTAATAAGTTACTACAGTGTTGGGAGTCAAGAAAATTGAGTTCTAGTGATGCCCTAGGTCAGGTATGTGAGTTTTCCTAGAGAAAATGAAGGCTATAGGTTGTGTATTGGTGAATTTGTGAAGGGACTAAGTGTAGAAAGGTTTGGAGGGTGTATGCAGACCTGGGCAAAGATGTTTTGAACTTTGGTTTGAGTTTTTGTGGCCAGTAGAGTGGAGTTATAGAGAAACCCTAGGTTTTAGGGTGAAATAGGAGGGTTTTTTGGAGCAGCACCTTAGAAAACCTGTACGGAAGAATTGATCTGAGAATCTATGGTTTTGTAACACAATTTAAGACTGTCTAAGATATCTTGTGGTGGAAAGAAGTTTAAAGAGTACTTTGTGTGTAAAATTGGGCTAATTCTAGTAGCCTTTGAGCAAGGTGACTTGAAGTTTCTTTGTGTTGTTGCATAAGAATATCATGTGTAAGCTTGGTTCATTGTTTTTGATGATGTATGGATTCTATTTGGATGTTGAGTTGGTATTTGTACAACCTTCTCTAAAGGATAGGTCTATTTGTTGTTACTGGTGAATTAGGAAGCCATGGTGTTGATTTGATGAAATTTGTGTTGGAAACTTGAATCTGAGTTGGAACTTGATTCCTTGAGCCTGGTTATGTGTTCCTCCACCTTGATATTGCATCATAGGGGTGTGCCTTGAAAATTTGAAAGCTTCTTTATGTAGGCCTAGTTAAGCCTTGTTTATGGCTTGTAAATCAATCTTTTGATATGTTTGTTTTGGGTGTTTGATCTTGTGCTTTTGGGAACTTGTGGAGGATGGTATTAGGAGTATAAAACCATGTTTCATTGACTAGTTAATTCCTTTAATCATTTTTTATTTTGACTGTCCTAGTCGGTGAATGTTGCAAAGTTGCATGGGCTTGTGTAGAAGCCATGGAAGAATGGATGTTTTTGGGTGCAAGGTCAATTTGTTTGGTCATGTTGTGTTGTGTGAAGAGTGTTTACATCATCCCCAAGTCCTATTGATATTTCTGGTTGTATGATTCAAGTTGAGTGGTCAAGTTGCATTGTTGAGAGGAATAGTGAAGTTGGTGTGTGCATATAGAGTATTTGAGAGAAGCTTTTGAAAAGGAAGTTGCTTCCTCTGCCACTCTGCATCATAGTGGTATCAAAGCTTCAAGGAGTATATTTGTTTTCATTTTTCAGGTTGTGAAGAGCAAGGAAGAAGTGAAGAGTTTGGTATTCAAAGATTCCTCCAAAGAACAAAGATATGGCTAAAGAGATGAAGGAGATGAAGGAAAAACATGCTAGAGAAATCAGAGAGTTGGAGGAAAGAATCATAGTCTTGGAGACAAAAAAAAGAAGGGATGTGGAAGAGAGTGAATCAGATGAGAAAGAATATGATGAGTTTGAAGACATAGAAGAATAACTTGATCCATAAGACCAAAGGATTGCAAAGTTGGTAAGGGCAGTTAGAGATGACAAGCCTAAGGTAAAAATTGATGTTCCTAAATATGGTGGAAGTTTAAATGATGAAGAACTAGTTGAATGGATTACTACATTAGATAATCATTTTGAATGTGATTGTTGCATTAGATAATCATTAGAGGATTGTTATCAAATGGAAATAAGAGTGGAGGAGAAGCTTAAGAGGAGACAAGAGAAATCAGTGAGAGGAAGAGGTGGTCTGGTGTAGGAGCACCTTGACTCTTAAAACAAATTTGTAAATATTTGAGTTTTCAAAATACGAAGGCATTGTAAAGGCCATTCTAAGTAATTGAAAGGTCTTTAGGAAGTAAATAGAGTCAAAATACAAAAAAATGTCATTTTTGTCCCTAGATGATAAGGTTTCCAAAATTGTTCATTTGCTGTCAAAATTGTGAAAAGGCAAAAATTAGAAAAAAAGAACACAAAAATCAGAATGTGAAGAGACAAAGTGGGAGAGGAAAGATTTTGGTCGATTGGAAACTGGAAAGGAACTTTCATAACTATTGTAAAAGCTATACAAATCATGAAAAGGCGTGGAAAAAATAGAAGTTGAGTCTTTGTAATCATATTTTGAAATAAAATCCCCTGTTTCTGAGTTTGCAACACTTTCTCCATGGATTTTATCTTATATTGGTAATTTAGGAACTTCAAAAGTTTAAATCCTTGTGTGATCTCATTATAGTTAGAGTTAGTTTCATTCACAAAGAATTTGGAAGGTTAGTTTTGAGAAATAAAAGAAGGAAAAGCAGTTTTCTGTGTCCTAAGCAGTGATCCTCACTTTGTGATTTTGAGAGTCTTATAAGGAAAATATTATCCATCCCACCATTATAGGCTAGTAGAATGGTGGTATGGATGATTTTTTATGTTTATTTAACATTTTTTTGAGTGGAAATTGTGTCAAAAAGTAACAAGGAAGGCGTGGATATGAAGATAGCGACTACTCCAAGAGGAAAATCTGAGTTTTCCATATGAAAGATGGTGCCTATAAGTTGGAACGGTTGGAATATAATTTTTTTTGATATGGATAAGGGTTATTATGTTAAGGAATACTTATTTACAGGTGTTTTCAATAATGGTAGGTGATTTGGAGGTTTGTAGATGATATTTCTTAAAAACCCTCGCTTGTGCTTTAAAAGCCTATAAACAAGGGTTTACTATTTAATTATATTGTTGGGCATTTCTTACCTTGAAGATTGATGATTTGTGAGTTTTTCACCTATATAAATATTTTTTATGGTTGGTAAGTGATTTGGAGTTGTTTTAAAGGTGTCTCCTTTGTTAAATTGGCCTATTTGGGGCTCTTTAGTAACAAAGAAGTCAGGACAGCAGGCGTGTGTTCCAAAACAAGTGTACTTGAAAATGAGATATGTTTTTGATGATCAAAATGGGTACTCAAAAATGTATTTATCCTATAGATATTCATTATGGTTTGCAAGTTACACTTGATTTGGTGTTTTAGTAAATTTTGGCCTTTGGAATGCAAGAAATTGAGATTCTGTGTAGACAGTGATTTGAGTGTTTGGTTTGGGTTTGTAACTATCTAAATGGTGATGAAAAATGTGAATCAAGGTATGGAAGAAGTCCTGAAGCAAGGTTTGTCATTCTAATGTCTTGAACAATGTGGAATCATGGTGTTTTGAGTAAGCAAAATGGTGTTTTGACTGCTAAAAGGAAGGAATCTGATAAAACAACGTTTGTGAATATGATCTTGGTATTGTTTCAATTAGAATGATGATGATTACAATGTCATGAAATTTTGATAATGATTTTAAAGGGAGAATTGAATGAGTGGTGGCCTTTTTTCCTTGATTGAATCAAGTTAAATGGATGGTAATAGTGAAAGTTGTAGTGATTTAGAATTTCTAATAGTGTTATGATGAATTTGATGAAAGTGTGGATTACTGATTTGAAAAATTGATGATTGGTAGCCTTGTAGTCCAAAGTGAATTTGATGGATTTAGTTGAGTTGATAAGTGAAATTGGTGAAATGAATAGTGAATTTTGAAGAATTTGTCAATTGATCTTCTCCAAGATGAGTTTGGGACAGAAGTTCCCCATGTTTGTGTTGTTTAGCAATTGATATTGCATCAAATTGGTATCAGAGCTGGTTTTGCAATCTGATATTGCATCATGGTCCTAATGCAAGAGGAAGAGGAATGATTTCTACATCAAAGCAGCCAAATGAAAATCAAGAAGGAGCCAACAAAGGTAAAGATCACAATGTTGATTCTAGAGGTCGTTTTGGTTTTAGAGGTAGAGGAAGGTATAGTGCTAGTAGAGGTACTAATGATTTTGTTGGAAGGTCCTACACATGCAATGATTTTGGCCATCCTTCATGGAAATGTCCTGAGAGGGTTGGTAGTTCATCAAGTGGAGACAAGAATATTGATAGGAGAGAACAATTGGTTCAAGAGGAGTGTGAAAGCCATTATTCTGCAAGTAAGAAGGTAGATCCTAAAGTAGGGGAAATGTTGATGATGAGAAAGAAAATCTTGAAAGCAGCAAAAGAGGAAGCACCTTTGCAAAGGAAAAGTCTCTTCAACACTAATTGTAAGTGCAAGGACAAGGTATGTAGAGTGGTCACTGATTCTAGCTCAACTAAAAATATGGTTTCAATGTGAAAAGGTAAACAAGTTAGGCTTGAAAAGAATTCCTCATGAATGTTCTTATAAAATTTCATGGTTAAATGATGACCAATCTTTATTGGTGAATGAAAAGGTCATTGTAGACTTTCAAATTGGTGTTTATCATGATAGTGTTGTTTTTGATGTGATTCCAATGGATTGTTGTCATCTCCTATTAGGAAGACCTTGGAAATATGACAAGAGGGCATTGTATGATGGTAGGGAAAATACCTACACCGTAGTCAAATATGGTTATTCTTTTCTTTTAACTCCTCTTGTAGAAGATATCAAAGGTAAAGAACAGGTAATAATGTATGGTAGGAAGGAACCTATAAATGTAATGAAGGAGATTTTTTTTTTTGATGTTATTACCTATCCTAGGACTGATAATGTAGGGGTAGCAGGTGTGACTGTAAACACAGGGGTGAAAAGTGCTTTGACAAGGAATTTGCATGAAAGTATTGTTGTAGGGACCATTGAATGTCCTATAGTTAAGATTAAAGTTAAGAGTAAGGAATAGGTTTCAAATCATCTTAGCATCCATACAGACCGTACAGACCGTAAAGTTCTACCCAATTATGCAGTCTTTGCTTCTTCCTTCCTCAAACTCCTCAAAAATTTGACTTCTTCAAAAGCTTGTTCCCCTCAAAATTTCAATTGTATATCAATTATCACTATAATTCAAACTTGAATTGATATTATATGCCTTTCATTGTGAAAACTCTGCTATTTCATGCAAAGGTGATGGAAAAACATTCAAAAGGTGATGGAATCTAAAAATTATGCATGCACACTTCACTCAATCACCAAAAAGCTACTTTTTGTTGGAGCACGCGCGTAGAACTAGGAGAATATATAGAATGTGGGCCGACATCACGGGTATATTGTGTTTTTTTACAATTTTTAGTGCTATAAAAATGTGCTCGCATTATAACGAGAGCGCATTATAACGCGAACGTGTTATTTAATCCTTAATGGACATATCTCTACTAGTAAATAACGTGCTCGCATAATGATAAATTTGGTTTTTTAAATATTTATATGGTACATTTATAGGGTAGAGGGTTAAGGGTACTAGGGAGAGAGATAGAGGGAGTGAGTGAGAGAGAGAGATACCTGAGAGAGGGAGATACTTGAGAGAGAGAGAGAGAAAGGGAGTCAAATAGAGATAAAGGAGGGAAGGGCCAAGGGTAGAGGGTAGAGGATTTAAGGGTGAAGAGTTTAAGGTTTACAATTAAGGATAGAGGGGAGAGAGACAGAGGGAGTGACTGAGAGAGAGAGACCTAAGAGAGGGAGAGGGGGTAGGAGGGAGAGGGTTGAGAGAGAGAGATACCTAATAGAGGGAGAGGGGGTAGGAGGATTGAAGAGGAGATGGGGAGGGAGGAGTAGGAGGCTCTCTCCACCCTCTCCCACTCTATCCACCCTTTCCCACCCTCTCCCACACTGCTCTCGCACCCTCTCCCTCTCTCCTCACCAGCCTCTCCCTCCCTCCCACTCCCCCTCACAGCATCTCCATGATCCTGTCTCTCCATCGCCAGCCACCCTCCCTCCGCCATCATCGAAGCGACCGCATGGATCTGCTCAATGCTGGGTCATCGCCATCGGTGAATAAATGTCGCGATATCGTATCGTATCGCAAAGGCCATCATCTAATTATGCGAATATAATGCGTGATATCATGTGTGTTTGGATTCATCACATCGCCATCGATGCCATCTTTGGGTATCGCCGTCGCCGACAATAAATAATGCTGGGTTCATAGTCGGCTTAATAAATATGTTTGCGCGTGGATAATGTATGATCGCGAATAAATATGGATAAATGTCGCGTAAAATGTCATATCGGTAAAGATCAATAAAATATGTTGATAATAACGCCGTATCGGTGATCGCGCATCGCACATCATCACCATCGTAGATGTGCGGTGATAATGTCGAATAATGTCGTGATATTTGTAAAATATCTGCGCCCGCATCAGGCAGATGTCGCCGATTTCATATCTTGCGTGTGTCGGATCTGCCATCATCTCATTTCATGCTATCGCGTAATCCATCATGATCATCAATAAAATATCTGGTTCATCGATCATTGATCAATAAATATGGATATCGATAATGTCGCCGATCGCACGTAAATAAATGATTATCATGTGCCGAATGATATTTATCATGTCATAGGTTTAAATATCATAATATCGCCATCATCTTTGATATCGGATCATTTGATGTAGCCGGCGTGGATCTCACGATATCGTTTATCAGATCATCGTGGCCATGACAAAATGGATCTCATCGTGCGACATGTTCAATATGAACAATCGCCATCGATTGCATAATAAATCGTCGATCATCTTAATCATCGATCATGTCGAATATCGCGATGTGTCGCGATAAAGATCGCCCCGTTATCATATGCTCATCGTATCTATGCCATCGCATCATAATCATCATCATCATGCTTGCATGTGCGGTCATGCCCATCAGGATAATAAAATAATGTCATCTTGTCGTCATCATCGATAAATATCATCGATGCGATATCATTATCGCATCTGGAAATGTTCCCGAAATATCATCGGCGGCAAAATGCCGGAATATGCGCCATCACGATATCGGATATGGATTCATGATAAGCTTACGCCACGCCGGTATTGCCATCATCACGATAATCGCAGGTCATAAAATAATCGCCCATCAATGATCGCTGATCGCGTCTGATATGTTTGCATCATGATCGCCATCGGCAAAACATCGAATAATATCGCCGATATGTTACATCGCCCATCCCCAAATCATCACGTAAATGTCATCGCGTATGTCGATCATCGATATGTTTGTTGATATGGATAATAAATATGTCCGCTTGTTCAGGCCGGCTCCGATCTCGCATCGATAAATATGCATCGCCGATCTGTCACGTATCACGTATGATATCGATCGCCAATAACCCCTCCGAATATGTCGCCCATCGGAATATCGGATATCATGTCGATGCATCACGCTATCGTGGGATCATCATCGCCCATCGATTCAGTAATGCGGTGTGTCGGATGTCGCCGTAATAAATATGTCATCAGGTTGATAATGTTTCGCCCATCATCGTAATATCGGCTCATGTCGCCCATCGACGTCATCGCCCATATTGGATATGTTCGATCGCATCATCATCATCATCTTATCACATCGATTGATATGTTCTGGACAAAATATGTCGATATCGCCTGTCGATTAATGCGCATGTCGATATCCTAAAGCTCGATCTCCGCCGCAGTCTTCATAAATAATAAATAATGTCTGACTGATAAATATGTCCCACGTATCCTGGGCAATGCATCATGCTCGTATGCTCTCGTAATAAAATAATAATAAATAAATATGTCGCCAGGTCACGCTCGGAATAAAATATGTCATGTCATCATATATGTCATCACCGTAATACGCTGTGTGCGTATGTCGCTAATAATAAGGTCCCTCTCCATCTCTCTCCTCTCTCCTCTCTCCCATATCTCTCGTAATAAGCAGCATACATACATACATGACACACCAACATACATATACATACAAACATACAAAAATATCAACAAACATTCAATAAAGTGGCATTTAACTAAAGGAAGACATAATGCGAGTGCAATATGTGTTGCTAGAAATGCTCCCCAAAGAAAGGAAAAATGTCAAAACTAACAAATAATGCGAGCGCATTATAACATGGTCATGTTATATTTTGCTTTGGGAATCCTTGAGCCTTAGCTTTGGTATTTTCCTTGGAATACCAACCCAAAGGCTTGGAGGGAATTCCCTAAGACTAGAGACGTGTTTTTGTAAAATTCTACAATTTTTCACATAATCAGGTTCGTGCTTACCATCAAGATTGTATCTAGTTCAATATCGACAAAATCAAACACATGGGTAATGTTAGGTTCTCTCTTAGCTTTCCAATGATGTAATTTTATTCACTTTTTGACAATGTTAATCCTTTCATCCATAATTTATTTTATTTGTATGTCCATTTTTCTTCAAAAAATAGTGTTTAGTGTTTTTTTCGCTATAAATTAAATGTTCATCAAAATTTGAAATAAATTACATTTTTAGAAACTAGACTCTATTCTACAAATTTAAAAAAAAAAATCTATTACTTTCAAAAATTTCTAGGGGAGCACAACCAAAATTCCTGCTTTTAGGAAGTGCCCACTTAGAAAATTAGAAAAAAAAAATATTCATTAAAAAATTATTAGAAAAATCATGCATAAACTACATACTGTTAGCTAACTTTTGACAGTAGTGATTTTAAAAATACTACAAAAAATTTCACCATGCTAGGGTCGTACAAGAGTTGCTATGTTATGTTTTTTTGACAAAAATAACAGCAATTTGTGTACATCCCTCTTTTGAACCCCTTAATATCAACCATTTTCAAAATAAATTAGTAGTTTAGAAAGTAGACTCAGAGCACTTTGATCCTTTTTTTTGTTCAATCTCAAAATTTTGAGTGTAGCTATCCTCAATTTCACGTCCAAGGTCAGTATTTCCTGATTTCAGAAAAAAAGTGGCCACTTAAGCCCCCTTTTTGGGAACCATCTTGGTGCACTTACCCCCATATGAATTTATGAATTATTTGATAGGAATTGTTTTATGAGGTTATGTGTTGAGTTTTGAGTCTAAATAAGGTCCTAAGTAACCATTCTCATGTAAACAATCACCTTGGAGACACTTTGTATTCATCTTGTAAGAAGTAGCTAGTCATGAGCAAGGTTTGTCAAAGTTGACAAGGTGGAGAACTTAGGTTGGTAGTATGATGTTTTCTTGAATAATATGTGGTCCTTAGGTGAATAAGGTCGTATTAGGCCACTAGTAATAGACTAGGTGCTTATAAAGGTCAAAGAATTATAAACATTGCCATGTATGGAAGAATGATGTTAAGAAACTTGTAAATGGTGTGTTTATGTCTCCAATAGTCATTAAGCATTTGAAATTCAGTTGCAAGGTAGCTGATCAATGGGATATGAAGAAGAAGCCTTTAAATGGCATGTAGACACTAAATGGGAAGAGATTTTTGAAGTTTTGGTGCAGAAATACATTGAAATCTCTATGTTAGCAGCAATTTCTTGAGTTTTTGTGATTGTTCCAGACCTGTACAATATCATAAAGTCACTATACTGAGTAAATTATTTTTGAATATTTTGGTTTCATGTATTTAATATTATTTCCATCTGGTCTAAAGGATTTATAAATGATTTGAAGCTTTCTTTATTCAATTTCTTATGCACAGTCGAGAACCCCTGTTTTAAGGGTTTTGTGATCAAACCATGAATTAAAGGGCCCTTACATCTACTATGGCATATGTAACTCATGTAAGGGGCCCTATCGAGTGAGCTTCAAGTGTAGGTTGCATTAGTTAAGTGTTAGGAAAGAAATAAAAGTAGTTAAACCTACTACTACAATGAGTTTGTGAAGAAAATGCATGTAAAGGAGGGGTTTTAACCTAGAGTTTGAAGGAATTTGTATGGAAGGTTTTTTTTTTGAAATTTTGAGCATGTGCAGGTCTATTGGGTTGTGTCCAAGGTGGTTTTAGGGTCTAGGAGGTTGTGGAAGCATCATATTCAATAAACCCTCATGAATTGTGCCAAAAATAAGGGTTTATAGGTTTGGCAAGTATTTGGTCGTAACAATGGAATATTTTTGTGGTTTAGGAGGTTTGAAGGCATATAAATTGCTGCCCCAAGGTTTCATGGGCCTGTGATAGGTTTAAAGGTACATTGCTTTGTAAAATAGGCCTAATCAACCTAATTAGGTCAGCCTAGAAAGGGTATTTTTGTGGATTTGGTCCAAAGGACTTGCATCTAATCTTGTGATATGTGTTGAAACTCTGAAATGGGTGTTTGAATCCATCAATATTTTTTCTGGTTTTTTGGAGAACATTTGTGTTATTGGGAAAAAACTAAGTTTCCACTACTACTAGGGTTCAAGGGGTGAAAGTGGGAAATCTAACTTCTGGTGGTTGTCATACTTTGAGAGTGATCCAGATTATTCAATTAGGTCTTCTTAATATTTTTTAGATGCCTCTTAAGGGTAGTTTGTCTAATTGGTTGTGATTGAGCCTCCCAAGTTTGCATCAGAGTGGTATTAGAGCATCAAACACAAGATCTTGTTGTTGGTCATTTGTTTGACTTTTGTAGGTTGTGAAAGATGCCCCCAAAGGCTAGTGCAATGACTAAGGAAAGACAAGAATTGAAGGAGCAATTGGAAAGGAAGGAGAGGTACTACAAAGAATCACAAGAAGCCACCATAGCAAGGATATCAGCTTTGGAGAAGAACCAGAGGAGATGAGTTGTGGATGAAGATAAGAGTGACGAAGTTGATAAAGGGGAAGAAGGAAACCTTCTAGTTCCAGATGATGAAGATTATTTGGAACCTAATGAAAGGAGAATGCTCAGGATGCTGAAGGTGGTAAAAGGTGACAAGACTCCAAAGGTAAAATTTGATGTGCCAATTTATTGAGGTAAGATGGATAGTGAAGAGGTTTTAGCATGGATTGATGCTTTGGATAACTTTTTTGAATTTGAAGACATTGATGATAGCAATAAGGTTAATTATGCAAAGAAAAAGTTGAAAGGACCAACCCTCACATGGTGGAATTTTGTCCAGGAGGATAGATTGAAGAAAGGTAAGTCCAAAATATGTTCGTGGGATAGAATGGTAGCAAAAGTTAAGGCTCAATTCTTACCAGCAGATTATGCTATTCAAACTTTCATGAAATTGCAAGAGTTAAAGCAAAGAGAAATGGATGTGATGTCTTACATTGAAGAGTTTCATAGATTGTGCATAAGATCATGTCATAATGAAGATGAAGTGGAAAAAGTGGCTAGATACTTGAGTGGTTTGACGTTGAATATAAGAGATGAGATTAGCTTGAACCCACCTAAGAAAGTTAAGAAATGCTTCCAAATGGAAATGAGGGCAGAAGATAGAATTAGGAGAAGACAAGAAAGACAAGCAAGGGGTAGAGGAAATGTGAATAGAGGTAGAGGTTCAAGACAGTTCAAGGAAGCTCATGAAGATGCTGATAAAAGAAAAGAATGAGCACCTGAATCAAGAGGTGGATGGAGAGGTGGAAGAACAAACTTCAGATCAAAGAGGGATTTCAATGAGTTTTCAGGTAGATGTTTCAAGTGTAATGAATTTGGACATCCCTTCTTCAAGTGTGCTCAAAATCAAGGTACAACTTCAAGTGGTGATAGAAGGAATGAGAGAAGAACACAATTGATTCAAGAGGAAGAGTGTGAAAGTTATGTAAGTTCAAGACCTGCAGATCCAGAGGTAGGAGAAGCACTCAGGATAATGACCTTGTTGCAAGGACAAAAAGAAGAAGATTTAAGCCAAAAGAGAATCCTATTCAGAACCTCATGCAAATGCAAAGGTAAAGTGTGTCAAGTTGTAATTGATTCTAGTTCTCAAGATAACATGGTGTCCATTGAGATGGTAGATAAGTTGAGTCTAGAAAAGATTCCTCATGTAGCACCCTACAAGTTTCTTGGGTGAATGATAGTCAAAATTTAGTGGTGAATGAGAAAGCCTATGTGGACTTTCAGATTGGGGAGTACAAGGATAGAATCATATGTGATATATTTCCAATGGATTGTTGCCATCTACTCTTGGGAAATCCATGGAAATTTGATAGGAAGTCTATGTATGATGGTTGGCCAAACACCTACACCATTTGGAAGGATTTAATAAAAGTTCCAAGCTAACTCCTTTGCAGGGAAAAGAGAAGGACAAAGGCAAAGCTAGTATTGGTGATATTTGGAAAAAAGGAACCTATAAAACTTGAGGATGCTAAGAAACACTTGTTTTCTATGTTGGAGTAGAGTTCTGATATTAGAACACAAAAGACACCTATGAATGGTGCTAGGTTAGTGAAAACTAATAATGTGAAGATTGGTGCTCAAATGGAGAAGCAAACTAATGTGAAGACCATGGAGGGGACTAACCTAAGAAAAGATCATGGTAAGTTGCTAATGACACAACAAGGAGAGGTTAATCCAGTGGAAGAAATTCTTATTGGGATAACGGTCTGTCCTATAACAATTTATGCAAGGGAAAGATAGTCAAGTCTAAGGAGACCTCTACAATCTGATAACACATTAGTGTATGGGACTCTATCAACAAAAGCAGTAGGTTTGATGCCTAATTTCAAGGGTCAAAGCAACGTGAACCAAATGGATGGGGAAGAACAAAGTCATAAGGGAGAGTTTATTGCTTGTACAGGGCTGAAGATGGCTGGAGTAGGTCTTGCCTCGGTCATGAAGGGAAAAGGAAGCAGAGAGGAGTCTCCATTAGACATAATAACAAACAATAAGGTAGTTAGGGCTAAAGGATGGTTCAAAGGCATGAAGGTGAGGAGATTTACTTGTTTTGGTCTAGGCACAAATAATAAACCACCTTTTGACTTGATCTTAGAGAAGGGATCAACATTCTCTACATACAGAGGCAAGAAGGTAGAATGGACTACTAGTTCTAAGTGTCCAAGACAACCAAGAGGAAAATACAAGACAACATCAGCTTGTGGAGTGTAGACAAACCTTCACTCATGAGACATGAGCCTTTTTTATGGTGGTGTGAATGGTACAGGAGCACCCATTTGTCTCTTTTATTTTATGAAGTATTTGATAGGTAGTGTGTTAGGAGGTTATGTGTTGAGTTTTGAGTCCAAATAAGGTCCTAATTGACCATTCTCATGTAATCAATCACCTTGGATAGACTCTATATTCATCTTGTAAGAAGTAGCTAGTCATGTGCAAGGTTTTTCAAAGTTGACAAGGTGGAGTTTAGGTTGGTAGTGTGATGTTTTCTTGAATAATATGTGGTCCTTAGGTAAATAAGGTCTTATAAGGCCACTAGTAATAGATTAGGTGCTTATAAAGGTCAAAGAATTATAAACATTGCCATGTATGGAATAATGATGTTAACAACTTGTAAATGGTGTGTTTATGTCTCCAACAGTCATTAAGTATTTTAAATTCAGTTGCAAGGTATTTGACCAGTGGGATGTGAAGAATAATCCTTTAAATGGCATGTAGACACCGAATGGGAAGAGATTTTTGAAGTTTTTGGTGCAAAAATACATTAAAATCTCTGTGTTAGTAGCAATTTCCTGAGTTTTTTGTGATTGTTCCAGACCTGTACAGTATCATACAATCACTATACTGAGTAAATTATTTTGAATATTGTGATGTCATGTATTTAATGTGATTTCCATCCAGTCTGAAGGTTTTATAAAGGATTTAAAGCTTTCTTTATTCAATTTCTTGTGCACAGTCAAGAACCCCTGTTTTGAGGGTTTTGTGATCAAACCATGAATTAAAGGGCCCTTACATCAACTGTGGCATTTGTAACTAATGTAAGGGGCCCTATGGAGTGAGATTCAAGTGTAGGATGAATGAGTTGAGTGTTAGGAAAGAAATAAAAGTAGTTAAACCTACTGCTACAATGAATTTTGTGAAGAAAATGCATGCAAAGGAGGGGTTTTAACCTAGGGTTTGAAGGAATTTGTATGGGAGATTTTTTTAAAAAACTTTTGAGCATGTGCAAGGCTATTGGGTTGTGTTAAAGGTTGTTTTAAGGTTTGGGAGGTTGTGGAAGTATCATATTCAATAAACCCTCATGAATTGTGAAAAAAAATAAGGGTTTTTCAAGTTTGGCAAGTATTTGGCCATACCAATGGAATATTTTTGTGGTTTGGGAGGTTTGAAGGCATATAAATTTTTTCCCCAAGGTTTCATGGGAATGTACTAGGTTTAAAGGTACGTTGCTTTGTAAAATAGGCCTAATCAGCCTAATTAAGTCAGCCTAGAAAGAGTGTTTTTGGGGATTTGGTCCAAAGGAATTGCATTTGATCTTGTGATATGTGTTGTAACTTTGAAATGGGTGTTTGAATCCATTAGGATTTTGTCTGGTGTTTTGGAGAACATTTGTGTTAGTGGGAAAAAAATGAGTTTCCACTACTACTAGGGTTCAAGGGGTGAAAGTGGGAAATCCAACTTTTGGTCGTTGTGAAACTTTGAGAGTGATCCAAATTTTTCAAATAGGTCTTCTTAATCTTTTTATATTCCTCTTAAGGGCAGGTTGTCTAATTGGTTGTGATTGAGCCTCCCAGGTCTGTATCAAGATGGAGGTGTCTTTATTTACGCAAGGTACCTCTTTGCTAGGTTTTCACCAAGGTACTTGCCCAAAGCACCACCGAAGTGGTTTTCACTAGAGGATGATTTCTTTTCTTTTCTTTTTCTCATTTTTTTTGATTTTGATTATTTTTTTATTTTTTTGTATTTTCAAATTTATACCCTTCAAGACTAGGCATAAAAAATTTCAAGATGCAAGCTATTAGTTGGCTCTTGCGAGGGTTCTCCTTCAGGGGTTAACAATTGGTGTGTTCCTGATCCATAACTTGTTGTGATGAGGAAAGCACTCAACTAGTTAGGGTCAAACTTCCCTTTGCTATCCTAATCTAGAAGGTTCTTCTGATTCTGCTTTAGGGTAAGATCCCCTACCTGGAAAGATTGATATTTGATCCTCTTGTTATAGATTCAGTTTAGTTGGTTTTGATACACTTGCAAGTGATTGATTGTGTCAAGATGACGATCATCCAATAATTCTAGCTCATTCAGCCAAGATATTCTATATTCTTCATTGGTGATCAATTTTTGTAGTGACACTCACAATGATGGAATCTCAACCTCAATAGGCAAGATAGCTTATGATCCATAGACTAGGGAAAAAGGGGTTGCACCTGTTGGTGTGCAGATACTATTTTGATAAGCCTAGAGAGTAGGATTTAGTTGCAGATGCCAGTCACGACCAACTTCATTCATTGTTTTCTTCAATATTTTCAAGATGGTTTTATTTGTAGCCTCAACCTAACCATTGCTCTGTGGGTGATACGGGGTAGAGAATCGATGTTGGATGTTGAATCTTTAGCACAACTCTTTCACATCCCAATTCTTAAAGGGGGTTTCGCTGTCTTAGATGAGAGTTTTTGGAACATCATAATGGCATATTAGGTAGTTTAGGATAAACTTAGCAATTGGTTTCCCCATTATGTAGGTCATTGGAATGGCTTCAACCCACTTGGTAAAGTATTCAGTGGTGGCTATTATAAAATTGTGGCCATTGGATAAGGTTGAGGTGATTTTTCCTATGAGGTCAAGTTCCCACTGCAAGAAAGGCCAACATGTTATCATGTGTTGCAACTCTTAAGCTAGAGCATGAATCAAATCCCCATGCTATTAACATTTGACACACTTTTGCACTTACTACTGAGCTTCCTTTTCCATGGTTGGCCAATAGTACCCTATCCTCAACAGTTTCTTAGCTAATGTCATATCGCTAGAGTGGGACCCACATATTCCATCGTGTACCACTATTAAAGCAATCAATGCTTCCTCATGGTTAAGACATCGTAGTAATTTTCCCTTGATGCTTTGATGGTAAAGGGTATCACCTAGGATCACGAATCTAGATGCCTTTTTGACAAAGGTCTTTTTAAGGTTTGAGGCAATATCAAATGGGAGGGTTCCTCTGCTAAGATAGACAAATATTTCCATATCTGTGTATGATCATGAAAAATTGTTTTTGTGCTCTTTTAGGAAGTTGCCAAGTTTTTTTTCTCTTCATCCAACAAGGATTCGACAGAGAAAGTCATTTGAGGTGCTTCTTTGGTACCCACATTGACTAGAGTGGCCTTTTCTTCTAGCACTACTAAATTCTCTAGATGCATTGCACTAAGGGGGAGATTGAATCCCTCATCCTTGGGTGCCTCAAAGAGGTTTTCACCATCGGATGCATCCATTTTTTTTACTTTTTTAGGATCAGAAAGTGCCACAATGTGGTTTTCACTTAGAGATTTGCATGCTAGTTGTATTTCATATATTTTACAACTAAAGGATTCAATTGTCTCCCCATAGTATGCCTCTGTGTCTAGCACTATGTCAAAACCTACTTTATGATCTTCCCATGATAAATTGTCATGGAGTCCCATAAATTTTGAGATTGCTTCATTGTTTTCAAACAAATCAAGAATTGGTGGTCCTTGTTGGTCCATGTCAATGAGTTGTGGGTAGACTAGGTGTATTTTAGTTGGTTGATTGCTTGGGGAAAAGGATGTTATGGATATCATGAAGAGGGTTTTTTTTTTAATAGGTTAGCAAAATCAAGGGGGAAGTCATCTAAGGTCATATAACGTGATGTAGGTTACCAAGAGGAAGGATCAACTCATTTATCGGAAGTACCTTTTCCAATGAGGGTGACCTTGCTAGTAGTACAACCTAGGCCAAGATTCTTTAGTTGTTTCTTAGGAACAATGGGTTCTAGTATTTACCATTATAATTTTGTCCCAATTTCTCATTCTTGTTATATCCCATCCCTTTCATGAGCTGCAAGCCTTTGTTATCAACTTCCATAGGAAGAGCTGAGACAGGTCATTCATCTTGATAGAAAAGTTTAGAGATATCATCCTTATTGACATCTTCATGATTCAAATCTCTCCACTTGGTGAAGGCAGTGACTGCAATCTTGATAGTTTCAAGATATTTTTTGTTAACTATGAGTTTCCCATGAGATTGAGTAGTAGGTAGTTCTCCTAATAATTTTTTTTCTTCATTAGCTTATAGTTTCGACAACCATCATCTTGAAACATTGCTTTGATATTAGGTATGTTCTGCACAATGAGCACCTTTGTTTTAGACATGGATGCAAGTGATAATGGGTCAACAAATGAGGTGAAGGTGTAGGCCTTTCATCATTTTTAGGTATTTGGAGGATTTTATAGAACTTAGCTTCAAGGATTTTTCAATAGTAAAAAGGCATAGGATCTCCATTGATAGTAATCTCTCTGCCTTCAAAAGGAAACTTCACATATTGATGATGAGTTGAGGCTACAGCTTTTAGAGCATGGATCCAAGGTCAACCAAGTAATATGTTGTAGGGAAGATCAAGGTCAAATAATTAACATGTAGTTTTTGCAGTGGGAGGGCCTACTTGGATGGGAAGTGCAATGATACCTTGTGATACCTATTCTTGGTCGTCATATGCCATGATGGTGGTACTCTTTTTTCTCTCAATAATATCCTCTGAATAGCCCAAGTTTTTTATCAGCTGAAGAGAGTAGATGTTCAATCTAGAACATCCATATACTAACACTCTTTTGACCTTGTTCTTATGAATGATAATCTCATGGTGTAAAGCATGATTATGAGATGGTTGTGATGGAAGGTATTGCTCGGAGAAGGTAAAAAGATGACTAGCGATATGTCCCATAGCTTGAAAATGATCGATATCAATATCCTCAGGAACAAATGACTCTGATAAGGATTTCTCCAAGATATCCCTATGTGTGGGTGATAGCCTCAATAGTTCTAGGATTGATATCTGTGTCGGGGTCTTCTTGAGATGTTCTAAGAGATTGTATTTGGTGGTACTTGTTGTTGGCTGAATTGGTTGTGCCCTAGATTAGGGTGGGACTCCTTGGATGGTGACTTTACCACATTGTGTGGTGACTCCACACTCCACACTGTGCCCTTTGATGGCAATGACAGTGATGACGCTATCATAGGAAGCAACTATGTTGGAATAGGTATGTTGTACGTTTGTATAATCCTTAGCTTGCCATTGTTGTTTTCTTTATTATGATCTGGCATAGGGTTCTCGTATATCTTAAGATCCTAATTCCCATCTGGTACTTGAATAGATAGTGTCATTTTTCATGAGGCCTTGGATGATGTTTTTGAGTCTCATGTAGTTTGTTGTTTTATGTCCTTTGATCTTGTGAAAGTCACAAAGGTCCTTTTCGTTATACCAGGATGGTTTCTCTTGTGGTTCTTGGTAATTTTCAAAGTTTGGAAGTGTGATCAGATTTGAATCTACTAAATTTTTCATGATAGTCTTGATGGGTTCAGATAGCTATGTGTACTTTCATTTAGGATAAGTGTTCTTCTTAGGGGTTCGCCTTTTTTGCATGTTGGTGTTGTTGATCTAATTATTTTAAGGAGGTTTCATTTGTTGCACAATTGGTTGGATGTTAGCAACTTGATTGTTATTTGGTCTAGGAGCACTTAGGATTACCTTAGCATCCACCACACCATCATTTGTCATGTCCCTATTTTTAGCCCAAACACGAAGCTTGTCATTTGAACTAGTTGATGGGTGGTTATCTTTATAAGCTTGACTATTTCCCTTTGATATTAGAGCTCTCTCAATGTTAAAGGCTCTAGGGACAAGCTCGTCATAAGATGCGATGCATTACATTTTCAAGTGGAAAGATAGATCTGGGGCTATGATGATTCCCACCTATTGTTCATCAAGAAGTGGCCACTTGCTTTTACTAGCTCTTTGTCTCCATTGTTGTAAGAAATTAGAAAAAATTTCCCCTTTGCTTTGTCTAAGAGTATCTAATTCATCTAGACTAACGTCCATTTCAAGATTGAAGGAGAAGTGATCAATGAATTTATTAGTAATTTCTTCAAAAAAATTGCTACTCGGAGGCAAATGAGAAAACCCATCCATAGCAGGACTTGTTAAACTTTGAGGGAAAAGGTGCATTAAATATGAACCATTGTAGGCCACCTCCATGCACATGATGTATTTATCAAATTTGGGGATTTCAAATCCAGGAGGAAATGGTACCATTGTGATGTTTTGATCAAATGGATATAGACACAAGTTTTATGTATGGGGCTTCTTTGCCTTCCCATGCGAAGGTCCTACATTTCTTGTGAGAGTGTCTTAAATTGTGATGCTAGATCATCTTGCAGGTTGGGTGGAGGAACATATGGTGGGATGACAAATGAGTTATATGGTGTGTATAGTGGTGTAAGATTTGGTGAAGGTGATTGGGGTATTGTTGTATATGTTCCTAATGTGTTTGGATTAACGATGTTCAATTGAGGATTATAATAGGAACGTTATTGTTGTTGGGCATACTATTGAGCTAGTAAGGCTTTTTTTGAGCTTCTTGTTGTTGTTGTGCCACTAGGGCTTGTTGTTGGGCCTATTGTTGTTGGTGTGCTACTAAAGTTGCTTGATAGGCTTGATATTGTTGTTGTGTTGCTTGTTGTGCCACTAAGGTTGCTTCTTGTTGTTTTTGTGCTAAGGCTACTTGTTGTGCTGCTAGGGCTGATTTTTGTTGTTGTTGTGCTACTACTTATTGTTGTTGTTGTTGTTGGATGGCTTGTTGATAGGCTTGTTGTGTTTGATGTAAAGTTAAGGTGTGCACTTGCAATGTGGGATCAAGTGGTTGTTGGGACATCGATGGAGGATTATGGATATTGATTTTTTGATTTGATAATGGATTGGTGATGAGATGTTGGGGATTCCTTTGGTTCAACATTCCTTGTAAGATAATGGATGATGGTGGAGGAATATATGTCTGAGATCATGTTTGATTTTTCATGGTAAATGGGACTGTGAGAAAAGATGATGATGGTATCATTGGATTATGCAATGGAAATGACACACTAGGACCTTGAGTTCATTGACTAAAATTATTTCTTTGTCCTATGTTTGCACGATTCCCTTGTTTTAGGGATGTATTAACTATGTTGACAAGATTTGTTACCAAGGGATTGCTTTGATATGGGTTGATAACGGATGGAATGGGTGTGTTTTATGAAACCACTGGTATGGATGTACCAACTAGAGGATTGGGTAAGGATGTCCCTATTTTCTTTAAGGGTTGGATTTGTGGTATGGTACTAACATTCCCTTTTGCATTGTTTTGAGATGCTAGATCTGCACTGCTTTGTATTATGGTAGGAACACTTGTGGTACTCATGGGTACGGATGAAGAGGGATGTCCTCAATATGTGGAATTCGTGGTGGAGTACTGAAGATCAAGAGGTGTGTATGGTTTTTTAGGGTCTTCAAGAACGGGAGGAGCACCAAAGCTAGGTGTCCAATTGGTTGTGTTAGATGGAGAATTGGTTTCAAGTGTTCCCACAAGTGTGTTGTTTTCAAATGAAAGGGCATGAGAAAATTCTTTGGAAATGCTTGTCACAATACTGGGAATGTATGTTTGATTTAGCCCTAGCAATGGGGTTGTGAAACCTTGTGTTAAATTATGTGCGACAAAAGTTGGGGAGATAGGTGCTACATTTTCAAAGGCTTGATGTTCCATGATTTCCTCCCTAGTGAGTTCAAATGGATTGTTTGTGATATCTTCTATCTTGTATGGTCCTGATGGTAATGAAGGTTGTTGTGATAGTGTAACTTGACTTCTCGGATCAAATTCTAAAGGATTTAGATCACTTGAGGTAAATGTAACTTTGGTTTTCTCCATGATTCTCTTGTGTTGTGATCTCGTATTTACCATAAATTTTGTGTCACCTTTGGGAGAGTTGTGTTGTGATTTGTGATGTTTGAACTCTCTAGTTGACTCAAATCTAGGTAAAATGGGCGCTCTAAGTCTTTTGGGAGCAATGATGAGAATGGGAGGTGAAAAGATGGGTGATGTGGAGAGTGATCTTTGCAAATGTTTTGGGACAACACTTTTGACTCAAGTTTGAATTTTTTATGTTGGGATAAAGGATGTTGATGAACTTTGTAAATATTTAGGGTAGACGCATGACCCTTAAGATGAACTAGTCCAAGAATGATAACTAACTTGTCTAAATGCATGGAAAAGGATACATTTCACATACAAAATAGCCAAGCTAGGGATTGGTTTGATAGATGTTTAAGCACAAAGTGTTGGTGTATTCAAATTTTTTGTAAAGTTTGATGAAGTGAAGGATGAAATTTGATGGAGGGATGGATGAGATGTTTTACCCAATGTTTACCTAAAGTGAACCTTTGATAAGATCAAGGTAGTGAGAATGATGCTAGACCTCTAAAGTTTTTAAATCCTAAAGACCCAATGTTGACTTAAATGATAGGAGAGATATGAGTAGGTAAGATTGTTTGGTTCCTTCTAGCTTGAGCATAAAATTTCTTTAACAAGAGATTGTGATTGAGATAAAATATTAAGGCCCACTTCCTACCAAACTTGGAATTATGATACGTACATCTATAAAAATGAGATGTAGATCTTCCCCTACAAATTTTGATTGTGTGATGGATCATTTAGGGTAGTTCAAGATCATGGTCATGTGAGAAATTGGAAACATTCAAAAAAACTAGGATGTTGACAGTAATATAAGGAATACAAGTTTGGATTGTATCTTGAAGCACATTTGTAAAAGTTGTATAACAACCTAGTCCTAGTTTCATGAAGTGCCCAAAGGTGTTTGTTAAGAGCTTTTGGACTAAGATGCCTAAGTCTGAAATGTTGACCTATAGACCTTACTTTAGGGATCCTAATTTTACGTGAGATCATTTTAAAATAGTTCAAGTTAAAGGAAGAAAGAAAGATATTTATTGCCATGTGGGTGGTGGTAATGTGGGCCTTCCAACCTCAATATCATCTTGTTCCTCTTCTTCATCTAAAATGGTTGTGTTTCTCCACTAGGTAGATGTTTCTTGTTTCAAAAGTGAAGCTTCTTAAACTACTAATGATATTGGTTTGTTCTTCGTTAATGAGTTCAAGTTTGGTTGAATGATAGCACCTAGAAGATTAGGTTGTTCAATGGGAGCAATCTATCTCCAAATAGTCATGTGGGGCTCATTTTTCAATTTATCGTGCTTAATGAGTTTATTATACCACAATTGCTTGTCTTGATTAAGTTTTAAAACTAAATGTTTATGTCCAAAACACCATAACTTTCACAATGTCCATTTTGTGAGAATCATGAGGTTAAAGCCACAATTTCCTATGCTATCTTTGGAAAATATGGGTTTGAGATATAATTCAAGATATTTAGAAATCTCTAAGATAAAATCCTTACGACAAGTAGCAATATCAGGGCTTTTTTCAAGAGATCTCCACATTTAGGACAAAGTGTTTAAAATTTTGAGGAAGATAGTGAATGTTTATTTTTGCTTCATTTTGGAACCAAGCAAGGTATCAAACTAACTCACAATCATTTACAATCTTGGGTTTGAAATGGCTATAATTTTTTATTCCCCACTTGGATTTCTCCAAACACTAAACAATGCGAATAGTAAGAGATTTGGTGACACTGGCTCCCCTCCATGGCACACAATTCTTGGGACCACCAAATCTCAAAATCCTTAACATACGGAAATCAAAAGGATTTTTCTATTTCTACGATTGAATAGTAAGAATGTGGGGTGGCTTCAAAATTATCATTCTTGAACCAACAAGTATTTTAGAATTTTTGTCTTTTAAACAATGGTTCGTAATAAGGGCTTCCAATTTAGGGGGTAATATGATAAACTCCATCAAGAGGTCTCCCAACCCTTAGAACAAGGGATTTACACATCATAAAGATATTTGGGGAGAGCTATCATGTACCACATCCCATTGATCACATTTTTCATTGCAACCACACATTTATATAATGGTTTGGAAGAACTTGGATTTAGTTCGTTGATGCTTGGGTTGTTCCCTTCTTTCAAAGAGAGGAGGTAGGCCCTCTAAGGATAAATAATATCAAGGAAGTAATCCATAGTTGGATCATCTCCATTCATATTAACAAAGAGAGAACACACGCCACACCTTTTTCTCACACTCGCAAGGGTTTCAATTTTAATCCAAATTGAAAGATGTACGTGATTTAGCAAAGTGTTAAGGAATGTTTCAATTTCTCAATATCATCGAGTGGCATGAAATAATTGCATATGCATCTAATAACAATGGTGTAAATCACAAAATATAACAAATACTTATAAATTTTAACCCCTAAAGCTAAGATGTCTTCATTTTATTGCACCAAATGAAATATGAAGTTATCTTGTTCAATTTTAAATCCAAAAAATAATGATAATATGAGGGTTCAATTTTAGTCCCATTTGAGTGTTCTTTTTAAACCCAATGGAAATTTAGTGATTTTCCTAAAACAGAAAGTAGAAAGCATAAAAGTTGAGTTATAATTACCCCAAAGCGTCAAACGCTTGTTACAATCATAAAATGTTAAGATAGGAAAGCTTTCTTTACTTTAGCTCCATATCACTCAACCTATAAAACCCTGTTAGTCTAACAACCAGAACAAAGTTAGAAGTGCATTAATGATTTAAAAATTTGATAAAATTAAAGCACATGTCAAAAAAATGATCGTAAAAATTCTTACCCTGGTTGGGCATCGCTGAAAACAATAATGTCACAATTTGAAATATAGGCATCGCTATGGTGAAAATGGGCATTGCTCTGCAGCAGAAAAAGAGAGCACGATAGCGTCAATATTTTTCTAGGCATCGCTCTAATGAATTTAGGGGTGTCATCATTTGAAGTCTTTGATACCTATATATTAAATTGGCGTCGCTAGATTTAAATCAATGCTAATGCATTTAATTAGTATTGTTGTTTCAATTTGAGATAGTGTCACTATATGGAGATGCTCTTCAAAATGCACCGTTGTTTGTGATTTGGGCGTTGTTGTATCCTATAAAAATCAAAACAAAGTTTAAGCTAAAAATTAATTAATTGATGGTTAGCCCTCCTAGTGCCATAATGTGAGATGATGATCATTTGTGTGGGTTGATTACACTTGATCCATGATGAATCAAAGCATAATTTGGCCACTAAACCTCAATCTCAAATAAAATCATTCAAATTGAAAATCTAAACTAAGCATTTATGGAAACTGAAAACTACAAACTACAAAAATAGTTAAATACCTACTCTAACCCATTTAAAACTTATCATGTTTTAGAATTGGTGTCATATTGATGTGGAACAACCCTTTCCCAATCTCGTGATTAGTGAACATGTTTCAACCAATTCTATGGAAGAGAATTTATTAAACCATTGTGATAAATGGATGATAACCCAATTTATGCCAAATTAAACATGATGCAAGCTAAATTAACATGATTTTATGTTGAAATTGATCTAATTATGCAATTGCTAAACTAAACTAAGCTAAAAGATGGAAACCCTAATTTATAAACAAGCTAAGATGGATGCATGGAAGCCATTAATGGATGTTTTAAGTTATTATGTAATTGAAATGAACTAAAACAAGCTAAAAGTGAGTAAATTGAGGGTGTGAGTGCAAGTGAATTCAACGGCATAAGTTTTCAATTGCAAGATGGATCCATTTATCTCCAAATAGTGCTTTATTTATAGGAGAGAAAATGATAAATGGAGGGTTGAGATAAAAAAGCTTAATCAACGATCAAGGATGAATGAAAATGAGAGGCATGGATCATGGATTCTCATCAACGAATGAGAATGCAAGATGAGATTCCAATCAAGGGTGCTCATTTGTTTCAAACAAACACACTTTTGACCTACACACACAGGTCACCATGTGAATTTTCCAAGAGGTCACAAGCTTAGCTTGCTAAAGAAGCTAATTGAGATGATTGGAGGAGAGAGAATATTCTTTGGAATATTCTCATGGGTTAGCATAAAGATATTTTGCAAATTAAAAGAAAATTTTAATTGTGCAAAATAAAGAGATAAGGAATATTCCATGGGAATATTTCCTTTTTAGAGGAAAATTAGTTTAATTGCTAATTAAACAAGGTTTAATCATGCAACTAGGGGATTGAAGAATTAAAGTGGTATTCATTAAATTAAATAATTTAATGAATGGGAGGAGAGATGAAATGATATTTAATTAAATAACTTAGGATTATTTAATTAAATAAGATGACTTAGGGATTTAAATTAAATAGTATGATTTATTTAATTTAATGAGATGAAATGTTAGCATGAAGGGGAAGTGAATTAACCTGATTTGATGAATTAGGTTAATGGATGAAAATAATGCAATTAATTAATTAGCTAGGCTAATTCAATTAATTAAGCAAAAATAAGATGAGTTTTGAGAGGAAATGATGTTAGTAAACCTGATTCAAGTGTATGATATCATTCAGGACATTTTTCAGTGTTTAATTCAAGTGTATGATATCATTCAGGACATTTTCAGTGTCTACATTTTGTAATCATCACCAATCAAAATCTACACCATATTAGGGAAACCTAGAAAATTGTATTCTAATTTGGAAAGTGAACCCATACATAGATTTAGCTTAAATATATCAATGTATACTTCTTTTTTTATCTTATTTTACATGAGAGTAAGGATATCTGCAAACTTTGACCTCCATTCCCTTCAAGGCCTTATTTCAAGGCTTCGTTCAAACTCAAATACAATTAGAACTCCTCAAATTCTTCAAAGGTACTTAATTACCTTCTCATTAGGTCCCTAAACCTATTATGATGACCAATTATACCATCTAACTTATTTGAATTATCTAAAATGTCAAGTACCAAACTATTATCATAATTGGGGTTCTTGACAATAATCTTCAACAACATGACTCCATAGGACAAACTAACCTAGAAGAATTTTAATCTTATTCCTATTTGAGTGTGATTAGCATATGCATTCTAGAACATCTGAAAATGGGATGTTATTAAGTGCTATCGTATGGTTTAGAACATAGAGCACGCCAACCTCTAAGATGTTCCACTCAAGGATAACCCTAGAGATCTCAATACAAAAGAGAAAGATATATCACAAAAGGGTTTTCCTAGGGGTTGAATGTAAGAAAATAAGGCATTCACCACCAAATTTAGACTTGGAAAATACAATGAGATGTAAGATGCAACACTAAACCCTAATTTAATGCAATAAACTACAAAATGACCTAGAAAAGTAAATGAAATAATGTAGAAAGCTACAGAAAGGAAGATGTGCACCTAGGAAACTGGAAATAACCTAAGGAATCTCTGAAACACTAGAAATTATACTTTTAATGCTAAGTGGGACTCATTTTCCAAGCTGGGTGAATCAAACCAATTTCTGGAAAACTATGGGGCAATAGGAATCTTGCAAAAGGGTATCTAAATCTGCAAAAATCTGAATTTTGAATGGAACTAGGACTCATTTGCTAGAAGTGGTGAATTAGTTTGGTTAGGCTTTACTGAAGCTTCAAAGTTTGATCCTTCTCTTCATTTTTTACTTTGTCCTTCATGATTGATTTCTGGATTTGAAACCATGATTTGCAACCTATAGGTCTT
Organism: Sequoia sempervirens; assembly: GCA_007258455.2. Lineage (NCBI taxonomy): Eukaryota > Viridiplantae > Streptophyta > Pinopsida > Cupressales > Cupressaceae > Sequoia > Sequoia sempervirens. Next base: position 725,406,302 of record VDFB02000003.1, read on the forward strand.
CTCCAAGGTTCTCCAAGACTTGATAACAAGTTTGACAACTTTTAAATGTTTTGATAAGTTTTCTCCAATCTTGCTCCCTAGGAAATCTACAACCTAGACCTACAAATCACACACAAAGGAGAGGGGAAAATGTTATGGGGTTAGTGGATAGGGGTTTTCCTTGGTCAAACCCAAATAGAATGAAATATGAATGGAGAATGATGAATGAACAAAATAAGATGTTGCAACTCACAAAACCCTAGCAATGAAATGTTGCAAACATGTATGCAATGGATCTAATGGATGTAGACCTTGACTCCTTGAATATTGTAGATCTTGAATTGAACACTTTCTTGAATTATAAATCCTCCACCACAATTGTTAACTCTAAAATAACATGATGCATGAATTCCTTGACATGATGATTGATGCTTGAATGTTGCTCTAAAATGCTTGATAATCTACTCTTGAATGCATTTGAATGCTTGTGAACTCAAACTTGCTATAAGAATGCTCATTCAACTTGCTAGGTGTAAAATGAATGAAATAAACTTGTATTTATACTCAATTATGCAAAAATTCCCAAAATTACAACACTACAAGTTGAAATCAAATCTAGGAGGATAAAATCCCACCAAAATTTTGAATTAATTTTGATTTTGAGCCACATAGGACTCATTCACCCAAGGTGGTGAATGAGTCCCACCATGCCTAAATTTTGGGACTAAATTTAAAAATGCTTAGAAATGTGTGAAACCAGGTTTGAGACCCAAAAATCTAGGTGGGACTCATTCGCCCAAGGTGGCAAATGAGTCCTCGATCACCAAATCTAAGTCGTTCAAGCCTGAAGCACTTGAATTATGATTGGGTAGTGATTTGTGTTAGGATTATCCTCGAAAAGATGCATTAAATGGGGCTTGTGGATGCAAAATAAGGCCAATTAAAGCATAAGAAAGCCCAATTATTAATGACAAGCCTAGAAAAGTGTGAAAGTGGGTTACAATACTTTACAACACATAAAATAAGGCAAGATTAATTTTAAAAAGAGGTTTATTAGGCTTAGTCATTTGATAAAACCTTTGAAAAGTGTGAAAGTGTGTTTCAACACTTCACAACACTTTAGCAAGGTACCATTTAAATTCATTTGTTTACAAGGGCCCAAGACCTAATGTGAATGTGTAAAATAGATTGCAATACTAAATCATGGCACAATTAAGCCTAATTCACAAGGAGGGCCCAAATAAGCAAGGAAAAGTAGAAGGGATACCTTTTTTGTTGCCACACATTCCTCAAAATGTTATAACTATTCCATAATTTATCTACTAAGGCCAAAATATTTGATAACCTGTGCCCTAAAATGTTGTCAACAAAATCTAAAATCCTTTTTATTGCCCCCTCTTTTGTTGCTCTAGTGTCTTCAGTGCTCTTTTTGAGATTCTCCTTTAGATATTTGATCTTAATGATCAATTTTTTCTTCTCTTGTGACTGTTGGGATTCACTAACCTATTGTGGTGGAGGTAGCAATCATGTGGTGGCATTTAGTTTCTCTTGTAGCATTAAATTGATTGGATTGGCCTTGTCCACATCGTCCTACAATTTCTTCATTGTTGCCTTAATGAAAATGGATGTGTTTATTGTGAGAGTAGTTGCTTGGACAATGCTTGTATCCCCAACTCTCCTAGCTATGATATTTCAAGTGAGTTCATTGAGATCATTTATCACTTGGAACTTACTTTTTAGGGAAAATAGACTAGATTGCTAAAGTCTCATTTCCTAGGTGAAATTGTGATCTAAAATATAAGGTCTCAACCTATTCTTCAAAGCTCAAAATTGGATCATCACCTCCATGTCTCATGATAGTGTCAAATTTTATAGTAGAGGAGATGTCCCATCCTGGCAATAGCAGGAAACTTGCATTCTTTACTAATTCTCTTCCTCTCTGGGAAGTCGTAGTTTCTATTTCTCTTTTCACATTTTCCCAAATCTCAATTATTTCTCTCTTTTCTTTGTTAGAGAGGATTTTTCATGTTATCCTCTACTATAATTCCTCTCTCTTATTCTTGAGGATGAATTCTTTAAATTCCTTTGTTGTTATGAACAGATCATCTTGTATAAATCTTTTCAATCTTGAGCCCTAATAGCAACCTACCCACTTGTTTCAAAATTGATGACCAATCTGTCATTGGTGGTTCTTTCAATTAGGACCCTTGGAGGAGGGAGCATATCTTGCACCATTATTGCATCACCATCAAAATCATTTGGCCCTATAGGATAATCCACTAGTGTTCTAGATATAGGGTAAATTTGTTATAGAGGAGTGACCCGCTATGGACTAGGTGTTACGCTCCCCCTAGATGGGGATGGAGCAGGAGTTCTTGATGTGGAAGTTGGTATATTTTTTAGCAACTAGTTGGTATTGTCCAACATAGTCATATTGACTATGGGATCTCTTATATGTAGAAAATATCCTTGAAAAGTTAGATCCACCTTTTTCCTCTTATTCTTTGCTATCTGAATTTGTACCCATAGGGCTCTCTTCTATGTTGTCTCCTTCTCTATGGAATAGTTCCTGATTAGGTCATCCACATTTTCAACATCATATGGATAAAGTGATATCTTAAAGATGGTTCTCTACTCATGTATGATCCTCTCTAGGTCACACCTTCTTATCTTGTCTACCTTCATTCTATAAGGAAATAATTTTCCATACAACAATTGCGTACCCTCCCTTGATGTCAATATAAGGTCAAAGAATATAATTTAGATAGGAGGGGGGAATTCTTCTTATTATTCATGAAATGAGTCTTATTAGACTCATTTAATTGTCATATGATCCCTAAATATGTAATTTTTTCCAACATAGTCATATTGACTATGGGTTCTCTTATATGTAAAAAAGATCCTCAAAAAGTTAGATCCACCTTTTTCTTCTTATTCTTTGCTATTTGAATTTGTACCCTAGGGCTCTCTTCGATGTTTCCTCATTCTGTATGGAACAGTTCTTGATTAGGTGCTCCACATTTTCAACATCATATGAATAAGGTGAGAGCTTAAAGATGGTTCTCTAGTCATGTACATTAACAAGGAATTAAATAATCTACCTGATAAGTATGGTTTTAAACAATAATGCAGAATTGGAAATAACTAGATAGCTATAACATCAAGAAGAATACTTTAAGTTAAAAGGATAAGTTGACAAGAGTAGAAGGTGGTAGAAATTCAACTTACGGGAGGTCCAGCATTGCACAAGCTTCTCATAAACGCGATCACCTACACACAACATAATGGGGAAAAAAAATTGGGATATTTTGGGTCTTGCCACAATCAAACCCCCATTTCGATGTTCCCACCTCCATGGATTGCCAGAATAGTTATGATGTAGAAAATATGATAAAGAAAGTATGGAAAGAAAGGACTACCAAGCAATGGTAACAACACTACACTACAAAATAAGAAACCAATGCTAAATGAAATGGATATCACCTCCCAAACAAGGTGCCCTCAATCACATGAAGGGAGATGCAAGCTTGCAAGCTTGAAGGTGCAACCATTGTTGTAACAATGAGAGTGAAATCCAACAAAGTGTCAATTTAGAGCTTTAACAATGGAGAATGTTATGAAAATGCTCAAGAAGTGTGTAGCAACGTGAAGTGAGAGTGAAGAAGCTTGAAGAAGTGTGTAGAGGATCGAATGAATGAAGAACCAGAGATCTTTTTAGAATGAATAGAAGACCAAAAGAGTCATTCGAGGTCAATCAAGTGCACAGGGGTGTTAATATTCATTGCCAATGGAAAAGTGTAACACCTCTACAAATTCCAAAGGTGAGAATCTTGTCAAGACAATAGTATACCACATAGAGGTCTATGCACTGTGCTAGTGTCCTTGACAAAAATTCCCCCACTGAAACTATAGACAATCGCCAAGTGGGTGGAAGTAGAATGGATGAAGTGGAAAAGCATCATTAGGTTTAATTTTTATAAGGTAAGGGATGAAAATAGGGGATTTGCAAGGGGTGAAAAATCACTCCATTACATTTTTCCCCCACTTTAATGAGCATATGTGCTACCATATGTCAGGTAAAGTAGATTGAAAGAGTTAAAAGAGAGTATAATTGAACTATCGAAGAAGTAGACTACAATTTGACCCACCCGAAAGAACAGGAAGAGGGGATGGCTCTACGAGTTCTCAAACCCAAGGAGAGTTGAACAAAATGCACTGTAGATCCGTAGACCTACAAACAATGAACAAAAGTCTCTGTAGATCCTCATACCTACAGAGTTGAATAAAGAGATCCTGTAGGATGCAAGTGCTTCATAGATCCTCGAACTTGAAAAGGAGGAACCACCCAAGTGCTCGATTCTAAAGGAAGTCAGATGTAAAAGGCTCCATAGAGTTCGATGAGGCCTTACAGGTACTCAATCCTACAAGGTCGATTTGAAAAGTAGCTTCACAAGCGCACCTACAAAGCAACATTTTAATTTGTAGATAAAACATGTTAGATATCAAAAAGAAGCCACACAAGCAAGCAAGAAGATAGAAAGTCAACAATTGAAAGAAGAGATTTCAAAGATATCCCTTAGGAACCCTTCAAAAGAGAGGGGGTCCACTCAAGGGATGCTTTGTTTGAAAATGATAGTATTTTTGAAAAGAGATAGAATTTTTCACCAATGATTCTAGCACTAAGGAATCCTTTTGGAAGATTCATTTCATTAGGGAATTTGAAAGAAAGAATGTTCCCTCACAAGGGAAAGTCTGGATTTTATCTTATGAATCTGAGATGAAAGAAAAATTTGTCTAGGAATCCAGTTTGAAGAATACAATTTTGAAAAATATTTTGAAAAAAGTAGAGATTTTCACTAAAGGATTCACTGGCCACTGAATGCACCTTTTGAAAATTGTAGTATGATATCCCACCCTTAGGATGGTGCATGATAAGCACAAAGTCATGTGACATCCTAAGGAGAGAAAAACAAGAATAAAATTCATGTTGTGGCCCGTGGAACATGATAAGACGTAACTACAGTAATGTTGTCACACATGCGAGGGATAACAGATGAGAACCACATCACAAAGAAAAGAAGAGAGAGAGAGATAAAAATAAAGGAGAAACCATGACATAATGAACAAGAGACAAGGGGATCTAATATTTCAGGGTCAAAACTACTCATATATAGAGATAGATATAGTAATATATAGATGAACTATCATCAACCCCCTACTATATCAGACCATGTGAAGAAAGGTATGTGAAAACAAAATGAAAATAAAAATTGGGTGAACATGGAAGGGAGGCCTAAATTCCCCCAACACTTTGCATCATCCCCAATTGTCGAAAATCAAAGCACAACGAAAAGAAGAATGATGTGACAAATAGAAGAAGTTTTACAACACAAAACACTCGTGTATCCAAGCACCTACGAGGGTGACAAGGGTCCTCTAGGAACACATAAAATAAGCATGGGATAATATAACACACACACACACAATCTAATCTACAGATAAAGAAGAGGCTCCCCCTAGTCCTCATTAATCAAAAGGTCATCATTCTCCCAAATTAGATCACTATAAGGGGAGGGCGGATAATCCTGCAAGGGAAAAATAACAAGGGGGGTACCCTCTAACTCTCCTGCAACAAAATCCATGGAAGAAGGCCCCTCGAGGTCCTCTCCACTCAGTTCTTATGTTGTGAATGTCAACGACATCACAAAGATTTCCAATAGAGTTGGGACATCATGTACGGACTTGAACATACACTTTACAAGGGCAACATGTTCCAACTAAATAGGTCATGAAGGAGGCACTCAAGATCCACTACTAGCCTCACCGAAAGATTCAAGAGTAGTGATAAACTTTGAGGACATCGAGGTTTCCTCTGTCGCTTGGATGGAATAAGCCAACGTTGAACTAACCTTTGAAGGTGAACCCTTCTTTTGACCCACATTGCAAGCAGGGTCATCCTACATCTTTCACTTCATCAAAGGGATCCATGTCCCCATAGATGGGGAAAAAAATGGGGAAGAAGAGGATAAAACAATAGCGGACACCATCAAGGTGTTCGACATGTCCACAAGTTTTGAAAAAGGTGGGATGTCTGGAACGGACATCAGAATAAGAGGCTCATCAAAAGGAGTAATGAATACCTACACCCTCTTGGGGTGAGGATCATTCATGCTTGTGGGGGGAGCCAAAAGCAAGATTGAGGTAGAGGAAACTAAAGCAGAAGGAGAAAAAGGGAGGACACAACAGAAGATGTTAAAGCAAGAGTTGTTGATTCCCCTTCCTTCTTCTGCAAAGCGGCCTGCTGAGTAGCTAGAGCCTTCCTCCAACGCTTGCACTCGTATGCAAGGAAATTTCTATAACTCCAAGAGCTAGAGGTTGTAGCCTGAGAAGGGATGGAAGGTTCTTGTTCAATCATCAAAGTTCCCATCACCATCATTTTCGGTGAAGGGAGTGACTCCTAGATGGGAGTAGGAGGAACAAATGGAGAAGTAGATGCAACAACAGAGAGGGGAGAAAACTCGAGCACCTCATCGTGGGCCTCTTCCCATTCACTACCATAGAGGTAGGAGCAGTAGGAGGTCGTGAAGGCTAAGATGCAAAATATGCACCACGAGGACCCTTCCCCTTACCATACAAAATGGGTTGAAGCAATGTGGGAAAGATAGGAAGTTCAAACACCTAATGCTTGGCTTTCACCAAGCAGACACCATCAGACTCCCCAAGAGATTCATAGTGGTGAAAGTCAATGAAATTGCAATAGGGCGGGAGGAAAAGGTAGGTGGAACAAGAAAGGAAGAAGAAGATGCTTGAGCAACCTTCTCCTCCTTCATTTTTTGAGCGATAAAGGCAACCTTATGTTGCGCTATCATGGAAGCTTTAACAAAAATGGCATAGGGAGAAGGAGAGTAGGTCACTTTAGGTGCTATAACCCCATTCTTATATTTCACATAGGTTTCATACAATAGGTTTGTCATGGGAGGGAGTGGACCAATAGGGGTAGGTCAAAAGTAATCAAGTGAGTAGCCCCCATGCACTACCATTAGCTTGTAATCAGTGTCATGGACTACATGGAAAAAAATCTCATGAGAGAGCTTCAGGCACTTATGGATTATCAAGAGAAATTCATTGATGGCAACTAGCCAGGGAATGCCTAGTTTCACTTTGAACAATTCAGACCTCAAGATGATATCAAAGAGTGCATTCACAGTCCTGGGCCCAACCAGGACTAACAAGGTGATAGAACCAATGGAAGGGACAAAAATCCCATCGTGTGTATGTATAATTCTTTTAGACTCATCATATCCATCCTTATGTAAAATGTTTATCAACATGATCTCCTCTGTGATGACATTCACCCAACATGTAGGGTCAAAAAGAACTCCAGTTACAGTGTTCCCATTGATACGTGTGGGAATGTAAAAAGGGGATGGTTCTATATTAGCATTCATTGGTGAATCTTGTGAGGTGAATGTTATAGTAGGATACCCACTCATACGCTACATAGATGGTTTGGGTAGATGTAGGAAGGAAGCCATCTCCTACATACACTAGACAAGACTTTTTTTGAAGCCCCCAAGAGTTCAACAATTAGACGATGACCTATTCAAGGTTTCACTTCACAATGCTTAGGAATCTTTCCAACTATGCCACTAGGGATCATAGGTTGGGTTGCAAGGCTAGGTGCCCTAGAATGCACACACCCACAACACTCCTACAACACAAGGGAGGAGTCTTTCATCACTACCAAATGAAACCAAGATAGTTCATGTTGGGTCCACCAAAATATAGAGGGGGATCAACCGCTAAGGACCCCAAGTCACAAGAGGGTCTAGAACGATCAGCTACCCTGATCTACCTCGTGCTAAGGATTATTTAAGGTGAGTTATTTTAGGAGGGTGAAAAGGAAGGGAAATTGATCTGCCACTATCCTTTTGTCAACCTGAGAGGTTTAGGAAACCAAGTGAATAAATTCCCAAGTCTGAACTGTAACCTTGATAGCTCTCTACCAAAGGACTCCAATGTAGAAGATGGGTGACAGCATGACACATTGGCATATCGATCAATCATTGGCATCTATATGGATAGAAAGTAAGAAATACAGTTAAGACTAATAGGGAATTAACTAATCTACCTAATAAGTATAATTTTAAGCAATAACGAAGAACTATAAATAAGTAGATAGCTAAAACAACAAGAATACTTTAAGTCAGAAGGACTAATAGAAATGCAAACTCACGAGTGGTCTAGCCTCTCACAAGCTCCACATGAATGTGATCGCCTACACACAACAAAATAGAAAAAAAATTGGGGTTGTATCGAGGCTTTCCGCAGTCAAACCCCTGTTTCGATGTTCCCACCTCCATGGACAACCAAAATAGACACGATGTAGAAAATATGATAAAGAAAGTATGAAAAGAAAGGACTACCAAGCAACGAAAACAACACTACGCTACAAAATCAAATAACGATACTAAATGAAATGGATATCACCTCCCAAACAAGGTGCCCTCAAGCATGTGAAGGGAGATGCAGCTCGCAAGCTTGAAGGCACAACTGTTGTTGCAACAATGAGAGTGAAATCTAGCAAAGTGTTGGATTGGAGCTTCAACAATGGAGAATGCAAAATTCTCAAGAAGTGTGTAGCATCATGAAGTGAGAGTGAAGAAGCTTGAAGAAGTGTGTAGAGGATTGAATGAAAGAAGAATCATATCTTTTTAGCATGAATAGAAGCCCAAAAGAGCCATTCGAGGTTGGTCAACGGCACAGGGGCATTACTCTTTGTCTCTAATGGAGAAGTGTAACACCTCTATGGATTCTAAAGTGGGAATCTTGTAAAGACATAGCACACCGTGCAGACATTCGTGCGTTGGGCTAGCATCCCCAACAAAAATTCCCCCATCAACACTACAGACAGCCACCAAGTGGGTAGAAGCAAAATGGATGAATTGGAAAAGCATCGTTGGGTTTAATTTTTCTAAGGTAAGGGATGCAAATGGGTAATTCGCAAGGGGTGAAAATTCACTCCATTACACTCTTTTCCTCTTCTATTTCTATCTAATTGAACTTCTTTCCACTATATTGTAGCAAGTCCTTTCAGATTTGTTTTTGCAAATCTTACTTGTTTTGGATCTTCAATTTCCTCATATTCAAAGTATTCTTCCATATCATTGATCCAATCAATCAATTCCTCAGGGTTTAAATTTCCCACATAATTTTGAATTTAAATTCTAGGTCACTTACCAATCTTTGAAATATCTTTCATCTTTACTTGATCTAATTCTTCTTCAAGATTCTCTTCAATTTGATTTGCAACATTCTCTAATTCATCATCACTCTCATCTGCGTGTCTAGGATCTAGACCTCTTCTTCTATCTTCTTCTACAACATCCAATCAAACTGTAAGGAAGCTAAAGTAGCATACCAACTTCCTACACTAATCTCGAGAGGAGGATAATACAAAACTTTTATAGCTCTATAACAATTACAAAAACTTAAAAAACATAAATATAATGCATACCACAACAAAATGATTTACATCTAGGTAAAACCTTTTCAAGAGAAAAACTCCACACTACAAAATCCACCCAATATATTATTCATAAATCGCAAAGATTATAATATACTTGCATAGCAAGCTTCTCATAGGAGTACCACCAACCAAAGATCCAAAAGCAATAGGACCGCTATCAAACTCTCAAAATACATCACAACACACAGTCATAATACAATTCCCTAGGGTTGCTTTATAGGGAATTTCAAGCTAATAAAATATCAATCGTCAAATCTAAGACCTAATGATGAATGGTCTAGATTTGTAATAATAAAATATAAATAAAACCTTTTTTTAGGGGCACTACCCCCATCAGGGTGTGCTACCCTCAAACCCTCAATCAAGGGGATGATCTCCTAAACCCCTCAAGAGGGGGGGGGCGAGGGAACCCCCATGTGCCCCCTTGACACTAACATGTCAATAGTACCTAATATAATTGCAAGGTTAAGACACATTTTTCCAACAAATCTCTCAATTGTCAAACACCTTGCAAAAGTAATAAGAGGGTGTATAAACATCATCTCTTAATTGCTATGGGCCAAAATACCCATTGAATCTAAACACCATCTGAACTTTTTTGTGCTTACAAGCTTAGTTAAATAATCAACAACATTCATCAAAGTTTCTACCTTAACCAATTTCACCCTGCCATCTTCAACCATATCTCTAACAAAATGATACTATACAATAATGTGCTTGGTCCTGGCATGAAATGTCGGGTTCTTTGCTAGACATATCACACTCCCATTGTCACAAGAAATTTTCATTGCACCTTGTTTTATTCCAATATCTAAACACAATTTCTTGAGCCAAATGGCTTCTTTACAAGCATGAGTAGCTACCATATACTCAGCTCCAATAGTGGACAAAGAAACTATAGCCTTTCACTTACTCATCTAGCTAATTGTACCACCAAATAAACACATAAGCACTGATGGATTGTCTACTATCAACATCACATGCCTAGTCTAAATCCACATAACAATGAATATCAAGGGAAATTTCATCTTCATTCATATTACTATGATAACACAAGGAATAATATAAGGTATTGTGCAAATATTTGAAGACTCTTTTCACTTCATCTCAATGAACTCTACCGAGATTAGACATATATCTAGAAAGAACTCCCACTGATTGGGAAATGTTTGGTCCTTTACAAATGATAGCATATACATCAAACTTTCAACTACACTCTGGTAAGGCACATTGGTCATGTCTTCCATCTTTGATGGGGATTTTGGACAATCTCAATAGATAACTTTGTTCCATTTGAAACAAAAACACACAATGGTTTACAATCCTACATATCGAACCTCTATAAAATTGAATTGACATAATTTATCCAAGCTATAGCTTTCTATATTCACTCCACCTCTTTTAATTTCCATCCCAAGAGTGCGTTTAGTTGCACCAAGGTATTTCATTTCAAATTGAGTAATAAATTAAGATTTCAGTTCTGAAATCATACCTTTCCCTTTAGCAATAAATAACATATCATCAACATATATGATCACCATAAGGTTTATAATAAACACAATATCTGATTTAGAATCCTCAAATCCCAAACTCAACACATATGTATCAAATTTATAGTACCACATCCTAGGACTCTTTTTTGGGCCATACAAATATTACTTCAATTTACAAAACAAATTACTTTTAGTTTTCACCACGTAGTGCTCTAACCATGTCATATAAATATCCTCCTCCATGTCACCATGAAGGGAAGCAATTTTCACATCTATTTGCTCGACCTCTAAATCATAAGTAGTAGCAATAGAAATAAAAATTCTAATGGATATCATTTTTGCAAAAGGAGAAAATATCTCACCATAATCAACACCCTCTACTTGAGAGTAACCTTTTGCAACCAAACTTGCTTTGTACTTCTCAATACCTCTAAATGAACCAATCTTTTTCTTGAACACCCATTTTCAACCAACATGTTTTCATCCTTTAGGAAATGGTACAAGATCCCATGTACCATTATTTTTCAAAGCTAACATTTCTTCATCCATAGCAATCTTTTAGGATTCTACATCATTCATACCTAATGCCTCTTTTACTGATTTGGGTTCATCCATGTCAGTATTAAAAGAAAAAGTACATCTCCAAGCATCAAGTGAATATCTTTCACATGGTTGTCTATGACTTGTAGAACTACAAACAACCTGAGTTGGAGGCTCTCCCTCCTCTTCTAAAGATTCAAAGCTAGATGAGCTCTCCTCAACTTCTTTACTATTCGTGGGCCTTGATTCAACTTTCTCAAGTGTAGAAAGAAATTGAATCACATCTTCCTGTTCACTTTATTCTAGATGCAATATAACAAAAGAAGGCTTAGTTTATCTAAATATAACACTTCTACTATGTATTACCTTCTATGCAATAGGATCCCAAAGCTTGTATCCTTTTACACCATAATTATATCTGATAAAGATACATTTCATAGCCTTGTTTTCCAACTTTGTTCATTTCTCTTTTGGCACATGAGCATATGCCTCGCAACCAAAAACTCTAAGATTTCTTAATAAGTCTTGTGACCTAACCATGCCTCTATCTATAGGCCTCGATTCTACTTTCTCAAATGTAGAAGGAAATTGAATCACATCTTCATATTTATTTTGTTCTTGATGCAATGTAACAGAAGAAGGATTAGTTTATCTAAACATAACACTTCTACTATGTATTACCTTCTATGCAACAGGATCCCAAAGCTTGTATCCTTTCACACCATAATTGTATCTAATGAAGATACATTTCATAGCCTTGTTTTCCAACTTTTATCATTTCTCCTTTGGCACATGTGCATATGTCTCACAAACAAAAACTCTAAGATGTCTTAATGAAGGCTTGTGACCTTACATTCCTCTATAGGTGTCTTATGAACAAGAGTTAGTGTTGGAGACTTGTTAATGAGGTAACAAGCAATGTAAATAGCTTTAGCCCAAAAAATTTATTTTAGACTAGCACCACTCAACATACTCCTAGCCTTCTCCATCAATGTCTTGTTTATTCTTTCTGCAACTTCATTCTATTTTGGAGAATGTGGAGTTGTCGTTTGTATATAAATACCACAATCTTTACAAAATCTATCAAATTCATTGGAGAAAAGTTCATTTCCATTATCAATCTTCAAACATTTTATTTTCTTTCTAGTCTACAACTCAACCATTGCTTTAAATCCTTTAAATCATTTAAAAACTTCGTATTTACTCTTTAGAAAATATACCCATGTCCTTTGATTGTAATAATCAATAAATGAAACATAATACATGGATTTTCCAATTGAGGAAACATTTACATGACCAAACACATCAAAATGAATATGATCCAATACACCACAAGATTTATGAGAACTCGAGTAAAGCTAAATATGGTTTTATTTTCCATAAGTTTAATGCTCATAGAAATAAAATTCAAGATTACAATCAAACGAACCTTCAATGAGGTTTTTATTTTTTAAGGTCCTTAGACCCTTTTCTCCAATATGGCTAGGTCTCTAGTGCCATAATATAATTATCTCTAAAGGTAACTTTGATTTGGAAGAAAGCGCACCCTTGGGTACCAAAAATCCATGACCATTTGCTAAAGGTGAAACCCTCACCTCTTCTACAAACTTTCTTTTCATAGAAGTACTATTGCACCCAACAATACATCCATCAAACTTATACAATTTGTCATATTTGACACCTCTAGAAATCACCATAGCACCTCTAACCATCTTGCATCATGCATCAGAAAATATAACCTACACACCTGCATCTATTACTTTTATCACTGATAACAAATTTTGTGCTAATATAGGGATGTGCAACACACCATTAATCCTTTTTATTCTACCATCAAGAAACCTAATTTTAACTTTACCACCACCAACAATATTTAAATAAGAATCATCACCCAAGTACACCTTACCTCCATGAAATTCTTCATATTCAAAAAATGAATCTCTATTAAAGTTCATATGGAAAGATGCACTAGAGTCAATTAACCATGCATTGTTACCTACATGAGTTTACAAAGCTGCAATGAATGCAATGCCATCTTCCTTCTCAAACTCATAATCTCAATCAAATTTCTTCTTTTTTTCTTCTTTTTCTTCTTTGCAATCCTTACAAATATGTCCAAACTTACCATAGTTCCAACAAGTAACTTTGGACTTTCCATGATATTTGGATCTCCCCTTCGACTTGGATTTATCACGCTTCTCATTCATCTTTCCTTTTTCCTTAGGCATTCCATGAATGCTTAGGGCTTCCTTAGCACCGATGGCTACTTTCCTCCTCATCTCTTTAGAAATAAAAGAACCCACTACATATTCAGTCTTCAATATAACAAAAGTACTCACAATAGCCATAACAAGAGAATCCCACAAGTCAAGCAACAAATAAAGCAAAATCTAACATTTCTCCTCCTCATCCATTTTGATACCAATTGATGCCAATTGACCCACCAACATATTGAATGCTTCTAGGTGGTCTATAAATTGTCCACCCTCTTCCATTCTCAAGGAATACAATTTCTTCCTCAAGAAAATATTATTCACTAAAGATTTGGCTTTATACATCACCAAGCTTCTTCCATAGGTTATGTGCAAAGGTCTCTTCATGGACATTGATTAAAACAGAGTCTACCAAGCACAATATGATTAGACATTTGGCTTTACAATCCATATCATATTAAGCAACCAAAGTAGGATCTATAGGTCTTGAAACTTTTTCATCAATAACATCACATAGATCTCAATCTATCAATAGATCCTCCAGATCTTCGGCTTCCACATTTCAAAATTATTTCCAAAAAAATTATCCACCTTTATTCTCCCTAATGAACTTTCCATTTGAAAATTCCTACAACAAGATCACAAAGTGTCTTCTACACAAGCTCCCACTAAAACTTGGATTAGTTCAAAAAACCCAACAACCTACAACTAAAACCAAAGGTGATCAGGTTTTGATACCACTTGTAGGGAAGCTAAGGTAGCAGAACAACTTCCTATACTAATCTTAAGAGGAGGATAATGCAAAACTTTTATAGATCTCTAACAATTACAAAAACTTAAACATAAATGTCATGCATACTGCAACACAATAATTTGCGTGGGGAAAACCCTTTCGGGAGAAAAGACCCACACTCCAAAAGCCACCCAATATATTATTCAAAAATCACAAAAATTACAATATACTTACAAAGCAAGCTTCTCATAGGAGTATCACCAACCAAAGATCTAGAGGCAACACAACCACTATCAAACTCTCAAAATACATCACAACACAACTATACTATAATGACCTCATAAAATAGGGTTGCCTTCTAGGGAAAATTGGGTTAATAAAAAATTGAACGTCAAATCTAAGACCTAATGATGAAACCCCCTACGCCCACCCCCCTAGGTTGTTGATGTGTCAACGGTACCTAATGTAATTGCAAGGTTGAGACAAATTTTCCCAACACAAACTTGCATTGCTTGCATCATCTCTAACATCTTAAACCACCCCAATTCAGTAATCTCTATAAATGAAATTTATATTTCTTATATTAACAAGTTGGCCTAAGATCATTCATAGCTAATAACATAAACTTACAAGTATTAAGGAAGTTGGTTGTTCCAAAATCCACATGCATGGAAAATATTGTATCTTCCAATGTAGGTTAACCTTAAGCAATAATTTGCAATAAATGCAAATTTGAGAGGCATGATTTTTCTAATAATAAACTTCTAAAAATTATAATCTTTGATAATGAAAAAATAATAATAAACTTTAGCTCCAATAGACAATCAAAATCAACATCAACATCAAGCATCTCCATTATTGAAGCCATTAATATCTTCAATAATCAATTTGATCAAATTAACCTAGTGCCATATATGCATTTTGCAACATACAAGTCTGACCATTGACAAGTTCAACAATAATCATATTCCTCTTAGTCTGGTTAGTAAATCCATATATATATATATATATATATCTCATTAAAGCATACATCTCAACATGTAATAAAAATATTTCATATTGAAATATAGTACATAGAAAAGCCTATAAATTATCATTACATTTATACCATAGTGTCTACCATGGACTAAGAACTTATAAGATTATTGGAGTTCATGATCCCAATGGAATGCATGCTCATGCTATTTGGGATCTCAAAAGTCTAATGCCAAAAATCATAAAAGAGACCAAGCCATCAAGTGAGTTAAATATGTTATTGAGCATAATTTGTCTCATATTGAAAGAAAATTGACCCCCAAACCCTAAGGAGCCATGTAAAATAAGTTACCATGGATTGGGGATTGGGAGTACCCTAAAACATGTACCATGACAATAGTAACCCAAAAATAGAGAGTGGAGAGAGGTAGGGAGGGAGAGTTAGATAGAGAGAGACAGACATGGAGAGAGATAGACATAGAGAGATGAAGAGAGGGATGGAGGGGGAGGGAGCAAGAGGTAGGAAGGGAGGGATGGAGAGGTAGATAGAGAGAAGTAGATAGGGAGGGAGAGAGAGAGGGGTAAGTAGAGAGAGGGAGGGTTGAGATAAAGAGAAGTGGAGAGACAAGGTAAGGTAGGGACAAAGAGAGAGAGGTGAGATAGAGAGAAGAAGAGAGGGAAGGAGGGAAAGAGAGGTAAAGAGAAAGGAAGGGTGTGGGAGATTATTTGTACTTTATAGAAACACAAGCACTTTATAATATGAGCACACTATAACATGCTTATGTTATTATCCATTAGAAATTTCCAACCCACAAGGTTATATTTTCCTTGGGCATCCAACCCAAATGGTTGGACTAACATTTTAGTCACCATATGCATGTTTCTCACAATTTTTCAAAAAAAATATGTAGTCTTAAGTGTGTTATCTATCAAGTTTACACATCTTTCAATGTCAAATTAAAAAATAGCACAATAAAATAAGCTCTTTCTTATCTTTCTAACCATGTATTTTTTTCACATTTCAAATATTTCAATGTTTTGATCTTTAATTTCTTTTGCTAGTATCATTTTTTTCAAAAACCTACTATGGCATTTTTTGGCTTCATTTTTTAGTTGTTCATTGATATTTGAAATAAACTACATTTCTAAAAAATAGACCCTACTTTATACATATAAAAAAAAAAAAAAAAATTGATTATTTTTCAAAAAAATAGGAGTTGCACACTAAATTTTGTATTGTTCAAGATGTCTACTTTAAAAATTAGTAAAAAATCATATATTCACCAATAAAATAGCAAAAAAAATAAAGCATAAAACACATGGTAATAGATAATTTTTGATTGAAGTGATTTTTGAAATACTAAAGAAATTACATATTTTGGGAAGTCACACCACACTATGTTATATTATTTTATAAAAATGGGAGAATTGTGTGTCCCCCCCTATTTTGACCCTTTAATCTCCACCATTTTTGAAAAAATAGTAATTTAGAAAGTAAATTCATAGTACTATGACTTATTTTTGTTATGTCCTCAAATTTTGAGAGTGACCATCTTCAATTTCCCATCCAAGGTCATTCTTCCTTTAAATAAGAAAAAAAAATGGCCACTTAAAACCCCCTTTTGGTCCCCCAGTTCCATGCACTTACCTAAGATCCTTTAAGACACAAGTCTTTCAAATTCTAAAATGCAACTAATCTAGCTTTGAACATAGAATTTATTTTGAAAAAAAAGTGTTTTGTGTGTGTGCATATATAAAAAAAAATTATAGTAAGACTTATAATCAACTATCATTAGAGCCTAAAGGACAAAAATATATGGAGGTTTTACCCAAATCCACCATCTCCAAGAAACAAAAAAATCATTAAACTAGCATTTAAATATAAAATCTTGGTGAAAAATGATAATAAAAAAAAAGAAAAGTGAAACCAAATCATTGTAGGATCTCAATAAGCTGCAAAGACTAACCCAAAGATAGAGACTTCCAATCTATGACATTTTACCTATGACCAACACCAATGATCCATTTAGTAAAATTGTCTACTACATTGTATTCTCTAGGAATATGAAGAAATAGATAGACTCAAAGTTTCAAGAAAGGTAAAGAATCCACTACATATAAGATGCCAACCTCTAAGAAGATTCATTAGACTCTCCATTATTTTGAAGTGAGACTAGAATCATGGAATCCATCTCACATGCTATCTTCTTGAAACCTAGGTCTCAGGATTTTTCAATACCCACAAGGATGGCTTTAGCCTTTATTTGATTGTTAGTGCCAAACACCATAGTAGCAGAAAAATAAAAACTATACTAGTATTATCCTGCCCAATTCCACCAATCCAAGTATCACCTAGATTATTGCAAGGAGAACCATTGATGTTGATTTTAAAAGAACCCAATGGAGGAGGGGACCATGTTGTTAGTAACCTAGTCATATTATAGAAAATCCCTAAAAAATAGTTGACCATCAAATGTCATCTTAATTTACACGTCACTCTCACAAAAAGCATGCATTTTGATGCCACTAAGTATAAGGAAATATGAAGCAAATATTTTGGTATGGTTTTTTGACTAATAAGGACTTGCTTAATTAAGCTTTGCATATTATTATAATTCATAAACAAGGCAATTGATAACATTTATATGAAAAATGTCAAATAAGATATTTGTCAATATTATTTCATTTGACTATGAATTGGATTAAATAAAGATAAATAGTTGCAGAGTAAAATAAAGTAAATAGTTAGAACTCTAGAAGTCTCTATGCATGGGAAAGGTTAATATGCATCTCAAGTCCATATCAAAAGCTACAAAAAAGAGTTTCAACAAATAATCAATAAATTATATTGAAATGGTTCAACTTAAGTATGCAATCCCATATAAGTGTTTTAAAAACTATTTCATGGATCACAGGATCTAATGAAATAGAATGAATTTGTTACAAGATAAACTGATTTTTTTATTTTTTTTTGATAAAAAGAAGCCGCTAATTTTTAATTTTTCAAATTTACGAGGTACATTTAAAGTGGTGCTACAAATTTCTCCCACTCATTTATAAGGACTTTTTTACTAAATTAAGAAATTTAGATTTTTCTACTAAATTTAAATTGCCCCAACAAATTTAAATTCGTGTTCAACCATCAACTTCCTATAAAGTTCTATCGTCATATTCGACTTAAAGCCACAGTCAAGACTACTATTCCGGGTGATCATCCCCGTGCATAGGATCTTTACTAATTTTGATATATTTGGGCGAAAATTTCTGTTTTCCTTTACAATTTGACTTCATACTTCAAATAAAACTCTCATGTGTGCATTCTATTGTAGGTTCCTTTACAATTCGACTTCATACTTTTATCATGTTAGAAGAAGAAAAGCATCTCCTACCATTATCAACCAACCAACATAGAAGAAAGCCATAAAGGGTATATGTTGAGTACTTTGCGCATATTTCCTCATCAACAACTTCAACAGGTCACAATTTTTTTTTGTGAGAAGAACGAGCTTGGAGATGGAGGATTTGGCGCGGTCTATCTGGGTAAACTCGAGGGCATAATCCATACCGCAAATAGCAATGACATAACAATTTCTATTCTGTTCTGCTGGAACCAGCAACGTAATACACTACATATTTATAATATTGTCTATAGTGAGGAAGAGATTCAAGAAATTAGTCAATTTAACTCGTATATCCTATTCTTCCTTAAAATTCTTATATCCTCCACAAAAGGAACACTGTTTTTTTATGGTTCCCGCACGACCTGACCTTTAACATCTGGGAAAGGCCAAAGAATAGGGAACAAAATTCTTTCGAAGGTACTGCACGGTGATTACCTCTCCAAGAGTCCAAATGTTGGAATGGGAATGAAACTCCTCTGTGCTCATGTTATGATTCCAACCTCCAACATGTTTGGATCTGATGGGTATGCTGTAGAGTTAAAACAAATGACAGCCAATAATTTTTATCGTTTGTTTTAGATAAATGGAACATTACAAATGTTGCAAGTACTGTTAAAAGGGAAAGGCCATGCAAATGCTTATTGAAGACGGATATTGCTGTCAATGATAAAATAATGTACAAAATAAGCTACTGAGCGTTATCAAAAACAAGCCAGGGATAAAAATTATGTAACAACTTGAATTTCCACCTACAAGAAATTCTCAACAATTGCAGCACTTCTTGAAATATAACTTGAACATCTAAGCTTTTACAGCATATTGAAAATTTTCCATGGAGAATCTGAACTTAAGGGAGAGCATGGATAGATTCTAGTAATGGCATTATTTTGGCCTGCCCGTGATAGTAATACTGAACCAAACAAATGTATATCAGTGAAATGAAAAGTGTGGTGACAAACTAACATCGAAACATACATCTTGCATGGATGAAGTTTCGCTAATGCAGTGAGGCTGCCTTTATTAATCGCTGCTAAAATCTGTGCTGTAAAATATAGGCATACAAAGCTTAAGCCAGCTTCTGTAGGCTTCTTCTGGATTGCTCACTTACACACGAGATTGCAAATAAGACTGCCTGCTTCTTGCAAATGTCTTCCTTTGGGAGGAAAGCGTGAGGGTGACAGATAGAAGTGTGGCGTCAAGCAAAGGAGTTGACAGCTGCAACTCTAATTGACACATTGCATAGACCTGTATACATAAAATGCATCATACTAAAAACATCTGTGGATGATATGCATCTTGCTTGAAAATCAGAAGAGAAGGTATTCTAATGGTACTCGCATAACTTTAAAAAACACTAGAGTCGCTAGAGAAAAATAAATACTAGACCTGTAAGTATTTTTGGAAAGAAATAGGTTTCCTGAACTGCAGATGTCATTTCATCGACACCACCTGCTTCTTCTTCGTTGCACATGCAGTGGATGCAAACCACTGGGAGCTAATACCAGAAGCGCCATGCACAGTGGGTGGAGTCTCAAAAATAAATACCCGCTGTGCATGGCGCTTCTGGTATTAGCTCTTCATAGCAACAACCTTACCTTATATTTGTTTCATGGCGGCTCTTTTTTATCCTCCGTGGAAGAACACAAATTGAAATGCAGCAATGGTGGAAACCAATAATTTTATACAATAAATAAAACTGTTCGATATACAATCAATGGTTTTCGTCCAATTAAAAACTTTTTTTCCTTTCCTTCATACGAAAACATAAATCCACGAAAGTCGTTAGAAACATACAGTGTATGAACTGTCCAATCAACAATAAAGACATTTGTAATACTGTGATTTTCGTACAGTTTGTGAACCGTTCAGTCAACAATAAAAACATATTATCATTACTACGGACAGATTTGAACTCCAGTCAGGTCTGTAACCACATACATATGTAACAATAAAAAGTGCGTTCATTTTTAGTTTCAATTAATTAATAAGATAAGGTCTTTGCTATAAAGAGCTCGTTAATTTGCAAAATTTAAGTGTCAATAACTTAAGCTAAGGCAGTGATGAATATGAGGATGGAATAAACCTGAAAATCCAATATGGCATAGTCCATGTCTAAATAGACTACTCCCCTTGAGGGGTCTTTATTCCATTTCAAACGAAAGCACTGCACGCTTGCGGAGAGAAACTTTTGAACTTTGGTGAAACTGTAAATCTTCAATGTGAGACGCTTCAGAGAGGAACAGTCTACTTGGACATTGTGCTATATTGGATTTTCATGGTTTATGCCATCCTCAGATGGATTATTCATCCTCGGATGGATCATCAACTGCATTAGCGTAAGCGACTCTCTTTAAGATTTTGCAAATTAACAAGCTCTTCGTAACAAACAGATATTTTTCATCCTCCACAGAAGAACACAAATTGAACTGCAGCAATTGAGTTCAATCAAAAACTTTTTTTCCTTTCCTTTATAAGAAGTCCAATCAACAATAAAAACATTTTTAAGGCAACGGCTATCCAGCCATCAGGGTTGCCTAATTTCTTTTGTTTTCCGAGGGTTCATTGAACGGAGCCCTAGTTTTGGAACGTGTCTTAATCGCCTCTCATGATAGGACAGATTTGGGAATATTTTTTAGGACAGAAAATACATTTGATGTTGTCTTGTGCAGAGAATCCCTTTCCACATTTGTGTGATTGCCAGGACAAATCTTTCACACGCCTCGCATCCACAAACGTATTTCAACAGTACCAAAACCTACTACCTACGTGCATCTGATGGCTAAAACTTGTCATTGAATGGGACTTCTTGGACCACCTGGTAACTAGTTAAAAGCGTGAGTGAGGGGTTTGTCACTTGAAGTACTATTAGAATCAGAAAAAGTACTAATCCAGCAAATCTACGTTTTCTACAACAGTATACAACGTTTGGGGAGAATCCCAAAATATATCTCAGAATATACCGATAACTCTTTCCATCCATAACATCTAAACGGACTACCAATTTGAGTGTTAAAGTGAAACAAAACTCCTGTTGTGGTTAATTATGTCTATGCTCTGTTGCTAAATTTGATAGCTAGAGCCTAGCCTAGACTTAGTTGGATTGGTTGTAATGAAGAGATAAAGAATTTTAGTAAAAGAAGAACCGACACCTGTCGCCATTGGCCATGGAGAATACTTGTGCCGTTTGTATTATTCTTTCACGAGTGGAAAACAAATACATGAGCACTAATTCTAAGTTTTCAACCTTATAAGTTTCTAATTTTTATATCGACCTTAAATTCTTAATTATTGTTACTCCTTTCAGGTGCCTTGCTCCTCTTAGTTCTATCAAATATAATCTTGTAAAATATGACTTCTTGTTTCTAATTTAACTAGCACTTGCACCTATAGGAGGTTCAAGGATAAGCCGATAGCAAATTAAAGATAATATTTAAATGTATTTTAATATTACATTAAATGAAGTATTATACTTAATTGTACCAAGCAGAAAGTTTTGTACCTCTGCAGATGGAATAGTTGTTCTTTTACCAGTAGTGTAGTGTCTTCCACAGAAGGAACAAGTGATGGCACAAATGAAAAAGTTAAGATTTTTTTTTTTAGGAAATTCAAAAATTATTGACAAAGATGTTGGGCTTTCTTCGAATAACAACTTGGGAGAATCACAAGAAGCAGAGCTCATGGGAAGGTTTGCATGAGAACTCTTGTTCATGATTCACTGTTATGATAAAAACAATCTAATATTTGCTAATAAGATGAAAAGCAAGCGTACTGTGTTATGTAAGATAATAAGATCGACTGTATGGGGAGGACTTGAAAACATAAGGGAAGGTCTAAAGAAAATAGAAATGGCATTTAAATCTGAACTATCATGTTTAGATACTGAATTTGGTGAAAGAAAAATTGTTTTCGAGGTAATCCACAATCAACAGGTGACAAAAAGAGGGAGTGGTGTGAGATGGGAAGGCCCTGAGACAAATCTGGAACATCACCAATTAGCAGGTGAGATCTTCCACGATTGGTAGCTGCAGAAATTTTACAAAAGAGAAGAATGATGAACCAGAAAGAGAAGGTCTGCAGGGTCTAGGATTTGTACTAGAATTCAAAGGATCAGATGAAGTCATGTTATATGCTCAGAGAGGTGTATTGTTAAACTTTAATGAAAACCTTCATTTTGGAGGAGAAACTTTGACACATAAGAACATAGAAGAGGAGAATATATGTCTGGGAATGGAGAGAGATAGATGTTCTATTGATCAATAAAAAAGCTATTTGCAATGTGAAGTTTCAAGATGACTTATGTCACCCCTTCGATGTGGCTTCCTTCAAATGCATAGCAGAGATTTTAGAAATGACTTCAAGAGATTGGCAAAAGAAACCTCTTTGAGAGAAAAGATCTGTATCTTACTCAGGTTGTCCTTTAAATTTGGGAAGATACCTTTCTCAAGAGATGTGAAGATTTTGTTCCATTAGCTGAGAAAATTCAAATTGTGAGTAAATGCATAGACTCTTTCTTTAGCCTACACCTGCATCAAATTTCTTGATTCTCAATAGAGAAACTCAGAAATGTAAAATCAACATAAAGCCAATTTTTGAGCAATGTCAGCATGAGTACAAGACAATGACAAATAACGAATGGTGGGTAAAGGATCTTCTAACCATGTCAATAGAACTATTTGAGAGGATCGTTGTTTCAATGTAAGTGCATGGAATGAAAGAGATGACAATCGGTTGAGTGATTGTTTCTGATGGTACCAAATGGATACTCGGGGAGAAAAGACAACAGGTTTCATGTAGCATAACTTAAAAACAAAAGAGAAATGGCATCTCGAATGGCTTATTAGATTGTGTCACTATACTGCTTCATATTGAAAAGCATTTTGTGCCTCTTGATTTCCTGTTTTCTTTGCTTCATGAATGTTGAAGCTGCAACCTTAACATTGAATATAATATCATTTGGGAGCTAGAATTGATTCTCAATTGGAATATGTAACAGTTTATCAAACTCGGTCACTACTACTAGTTTTGACAAAGATTTAGAAAGTATGAAGCAAATAATCTCCATTTTCATGTATCAACAATCCATTACAATGGACCATTCACAAGTACAGATGACTAGTAGCAGTTTATCTAGCTTTGAGATAGTTTCTACTATTACAAGTCTCTGGGATGAATATTTTGCGTACATTTCTTATGATTAAAATTTAAATCCAAGTAAATTCTCTTAACTTATTGGGATTTTTCCTCCCGCACGGTCTAGTCATGATTTACTGTACAAAGCAATCCACACATACCTTATGATAAGACTTACAATCCATCTTGTTGTCTCTTTAAGCCTAAATGCTCTTAAAATGGTGATCTTTTTGAAAAGTATGCAATATTTTGCTCAGTTTGGTTTTTGATTCCATAAACTTTCTCAAATAATAAAATATTTCTTTGATAAGGTCTCCATATGGATTTCAGTTTACTATTGCTTGAGGCTTAATTGTTTGACTGCATTTTCTGATTAGCCTCTAATAAAAAACATTCCAATCATGGGAATTTTTTGATATGTTATAATTAGATTCTTAACATTATTGCTAATTAATATTTTCCAAAATTAACCATCTACCAAGGAGTCATTAGTTGATGCCTGTTTTCTAAACTCCATCCTACAGAGCCTCTTTGTCATCATGTTCTGCAATGGAGATGGGGTTTCAGCTCCTATTTTTAAATAGGGTAAGCAGCCTACTTTAATGGCCAACCTTAGCATGTTGAGTAAAGAATTATTGTTTGTCTATCATCAATTAGAGGAGGTTCAAGATTTTTGCTTCGACCTTAGGATGGTGGTTAAGCATTTACAGTTCAACAATTCTAGAGGCCATCTTGAGGTTAGTAGTTCTTTTGCTCTTCCTTCTCTGATGAATGGTATTTTGAACAGGTCTGTTAAGGGCATGGAAATCATCCATGGGGTCACTTTCCATCATATAGAGGATTGGATAATCTATCCTAACTCCTCCTCTAAAGGGAAAGCGGTGGCAACTATGATAGGGAAGGGCTGTTAGTGAACGGGGATTCACTGGACCAGTTTAGGTTTGGTGGATATCTCCTTGCTTTGTTTTCTTTGATTCTTGAGGACTGAGGTTGGTAGTTTTGTTTTCCATTTTTTGTATATCTGGTGCTCAATGCTCTTGGTTGGGGCATAATTCGCCTCGGTAAGGCCAAGTTTCAGTATGTTAGCTTCTGGCCTGTACGACCTCTTTTGGTTGTTTTTTTATCTATCTAGCTTTTCTATTGATGAAGGCTCCAATATATGACTCCCTTAATATATCCGCACAAAGAGATGGATTTGGTCATTATCATGAGCTACAGAAAATTATGCCTTATTTGTTTATGGAATCAAAAAGTTTAAATTTCAAACATAGTTTCGAGAGTTAAATTATTTTTCCAGACATGGGTAGATAAAAACAGAATTGTTTTAAGGGTGGAATAAAACAAAAAAAATGATCCGGTCGTGTATAGATTCCTAAAAAATATAACTTGCTGAAACCATGGAAAATGACTTGCCTCAAGATTTTGCCTAAATTGTGTGTGCTGTCAACGATGCCGATGAGAGAAAATGGAGAGAGTTTGTAGGAATATTTTTCGAAACCCTATCACGACAGACTTTCTTTCAAGTGAGACGAACCAAAACCAAACTCCCTACTGTTGCTGCTTCAATCTATTAACACTAAACGAAAAGTGGATCTACAAAAATCTAGGTTTTAGGGCTACCAAAATCCGGAAGTCTGTTGTACGATTTTTTTGCACAAATAATAAATGCAAGACAAAATTTGTTTCAGGTAACCTCAAGATGGTTGGACGGCAGAAAAAACCTGTTTATTTTTTGTCACTGGAATAGAAAAATTGGCGACTGAAAATCAAAACTACTTCATAGTTTGTTGGCGTGA
Organism: Sequoia sempervirens; assembly: GCA_007258455.2. NCBI lineage: Eukaryota > Viridiplantae > Streptophyta > Pinopsida > Cupressales > Cupressaceae > Sequoia > Sequoia sempervirens. The sequence goes on from VDFB02000003.1 coordinate 725,432,091, forward strand.
GAGACTTGTTTCAGGTGTGAGACAGGGTTTCAGTCATATTATGCACAGGAGATCCCAGAGGTAAAGCCTATCGGCTAATTAGGAAGAGTAGAGGCGAGCGAGAAACTGCTGCAAGTTGAAAGTGATGAGTAGTTTTCAGCTTTGGGACGAACTAAATTAACTGATGCAAGTTGGAAGTGATGATTAGCTTTCAGTGATGGGATGAATCAAATTAAATCTCCCTACAGCTGTTGCTCAATCAAATCACATTAAATGAAAAGAATGTTGCTCGAGAGACAAGATGCTACCAAGCAACAGATATTAATCGCCACCTACATCATGGAGAAATGTCAGACGCCTCATAAAGCAATAAATAGTTACTCTTGAATACTTCTTCCTGTGCTGCCTGAGAACCCAAGGAAGTGGTTTACCGGTAGTGAAATTGTTGCAGGCTGTGTGAGACAGGGTTTCCGATGGGCTGTGGACTGGCAAGTCCACAATAAAAGCCTATCGGCTAATTAAATTAGTTAAGCTCACATTTTAAATTAGTGCCAAGAGTAATGTCCTTAAATATTCTATAAAATATTTTATAAATATTTCTTTGAACTAGTCTATATAGTGTATCTTAAGACAGTAATTTATTGGTATCAGGGAAATTTACAGTCAGCAATTCACGGCATAAAAATCTATCAAGAACAATTCACGTCATGATAAATTCACCTCATGGAAAATTCACCGCCATGAATTGTTGGTGGTGAATTTTCCATGAGGTAAATTTGTCATACCATGGTGAATTGTTGGCAGTGAATTTCCCAAGAATTTGTCATATCGCGGTGTTGACGGTGAATTTTCCATTGCGGAAAATTTTCCAAGCCCAACAATATGTCCATTAGTAGAATTTGTAAAGCATACTCCAAGGCATGTCTTTTTTTTCTTTTTAACTTCTAACATTTCTTGTAACCTTAGGGCTGGACGAAGAGATTACAACTTGTAAATGAAAACATTGAACAAATTCTATTTTTATTTCTTCTATTTTTTTAGAAATTCTATACACTGTATTTGCCCTAGTAACAATTTCTTTCTGTCTATTTTCACAAATATTTCATTGTTTTTAATTTGTCAATTTTTTCCTATATTAAACTCATATAATTAATTCCATTTACACTTCTAAATTGTTATGTAAATTCAAACACACAAGAGCTGCCCACAAACACGTCTTTTAACAACATTCCACCACTAATCGAACAATTCAAAAAATCAGACAAGACCTGCCCACAGTTGAAACCAAATAGGATCTTGGTTTCAAACTAAATTCAATAAATGTAAAGCAAGTCAAATGGTCGCTGAGTATTTTCCATGCACGAAAAATTGTTTCAAATATCATTTAGAATTTCAAACAAACATCACAAATATCTATGGATTTTTTTTTTCAAGATTCTAAATACTTTAACTACTTTTTGCAACCTTTGAAAGGTAGTCTTGAGCTATTACTCTTTTGAAAGCACTAAACTTGGCGATTCGTATTCTTGAAAATTTAAGATTGATTGCTAAATCTGAATGCAATTCTTCATTTAGTTTCATTGTGAACAATATTTTTATTTATCATGGGGTTAAAAGAAGAAATAATGGATATTTGATATTTCCATATTAATTCTTGCAGATCATTGAGAGAGCCACAAACCAGATATCATTGGTTTATCCCCAAAAAAACAACAATGACAAGCTATTATATCCCTTCTATTTCCGTTTATGCTTCTTTAAAAACTCAATAGGATTGTACCAATCAAAAAGGTTGTTACCACTGTTGAACGAGCAATTAAGGATATTTTATAAACTCATGGCAAGGAGACACAATGTGCATAATACCTCTCATTCTTTAGCTTCGGAGGAAGATGCCAATTGTGCTAAATTGCTAATCACTTCATTTATTACCCAATCCCTCTATGGTCGGTTACTATAGAGAAGCTTATTAGGTAGTGCTATTGGAAAATATTGTCAGGGATCTGATTTTATGGTCAGTGCACTTTTTGTAAAGAAACTAAATGTTTAAAGAGTCAAGTAATTTATATGTCTCTGCATATGTGCCTTGCTACACTTTTTAAAAATACTCTCATACACAACATTTTCAATGATATGGATATGCAACTTGCTAATTGTTTATTGATTCCCTATCTTGCCTAGTCTAGGAATTCTAATAAAGCATGTGATGTAGCACAGAATTTCTCTAGAACCCCAACTAGAAAATAAATTGAAGTCATGGGCAAACAAACTCATACATGGATACAAACAGGCTACATAGTTAACTAGCACGCATCCACAAATGCATACCTTTTCTCTTTTTCAGCAATGGTTTCTCTCATATCTCTCAAACAGCCATGCATATCAATTACTCCTTTGTTATCAGTCCTTGTCAATAACTTCATTGAAATATTGTCTGCCAACTTCAATATTAGACTTGTTCCAATATTTTCCGCTTTTTCTCACAGGCAAGGTGCATGTTTTCCAGCTGCAAATTGATTTTTCCAATCATCAGAATACTGCAGTTAACAGGAATAAATCGAAAATGGAAAGATTAACTATATGCAATTCTCACCCATCTAAAAGAACACAATTCTCACCCATCTAAAAGAACAAACAAACTGCTGAAACAGAGAAAAGGATGGTACCTGACCATGGGGAGTTGTCCATTTAAGCATATATCCAATGAGACCAATTTATTTTTCTTTCTACTCAATCAAAGCAATCCCCAGAGCCTAACTGACGCATTTTCAATTTCAAAGGAATCATGTTTCACAGTTTCTTTCTCCTCTGCATTTTCATCAAAGCATAAAGAATAGGGAATGCCATGAAATGTTGCAGTTGCAACTGCCCTGATAGACATGTATCCAAAATGTGGAAGAATAGATAAGACATTAATAATTACAGAGATATGAGATTTGACGAAGCCAAACACATTGTTGGACTTGATTAGAATGAGGAGGAAATGAAATATGACCAGATCTATTTTGGATCATCTGAGAATGTAGATATTTTATTTCAGCTTTTTTATGCAGGTGACATAAACGAAGAATTAAACAAATAACTACATTCAGATGATCCCTAAGAGACCTGGGCGTGTTTCATCCACTCCTTATTTAGTAAGGTGGAGGTTGCTATTCCTTCTCTATTCATCCATTTTCAAGTACACAAATCATTTTTATCCAAAATAAAAGGTTTTATATGCTATTGAATTTCCAAGAGTGGAAGATCTCACACTTTTATAATATTAGCACAAATTCAAGAAGAGAAACACAGTAGCCAAACAGAAAGACCTAACATGCGGTTGGAATAAATTTTAAAAAGAGGATGTAATTCTTAACCCGACCAGCCTGACTATAAAAAAGATAAAGTCACTAATCAACATGAATTAACCAAGCATTGTATTAATTCTTTGCACTTCAACCTATTCACAATAATTGAAAAGTAGATCTAAAAATACCTGGGTCTTACAACTACTAGAGTCTTGAACTCCCCATTACGCATGTATGCAAAATGTGATAATAGAGACAAGCCACATGAACCGCTTTGCAAATTGCCACCTACCCACCAGAACACTCCCAGATTTTCTGAAATGAAACATTAAAAAATGTCTTCAAAATTTCCCCTGCTCATTGCCCATTCATCGCAAGATTTTTTTCCCCAATATTTAACTGAAAAATCAATAAATCCTTGGCAAAAATACGAACAACGAATCAAAAAATGAAAAACTGCCAAAAATTCTATTTTCAAAATCAACCTACTGCACATAATAGAAAAAACTGTATATATTTGCTAGCGCCATTTCAAACAAGCAAACTAATTTTATACCGAGGCGAAAACATTAGTCTTCGCCTATCGCCTATAGATAGGCAGGGACTAATAATTCCCTAATTTTGCAAACAGTCACTCAACAGAGAATTAGAACAGGAAAAATGTACAAACAAATCAATGAAGCCGGGAACAAAATAAATTTTAATGGGAACACACCTGTCCTCTTACCAAAAGATTTTATAACATTAAGAGTTCTATCAAGTCACTGTACATGGTATTCTATCCATTGAAATGATAGAAAATTAACATGCGGCAATCATGATGTTTTTGACAATTCTAAAAAATCTAAAAGGAAGTTTTTCATAAAACCAAAGAAATAGCATGAATTCGATAAATCTTCTATAGTATGGATCATTTCAATCCATTAAGAAGAAACACCTTGTCATACTTTTAAATCATCTCGATCGGATCCTTGCAAAGAATATTATCAAATGTAACATGCCATCTAACTTGTACCTTTTTAATTTGACTTTTTACATGCTACTAAAATATTCAAAATCACAATTACTTTTTCAAATTAAGTGAACATAAAAACATTAATTTATTATTTTAAAAATATTTTATCCATATTATTAGTCATAAATTAAATTTAATTATGATATCATAAATAGCATTAAAATAATTAATTTGATTAGTAAGACTGTCAATATGTTTTCCAATTACATCATCTAAAAAGATTTAGTTTCTTTGAAGTTATAATTGAGCCAGTTTCATTCATGTGTGAGTTGTACAAAATAACTCCTCTTGATAAATACTTTGTAATATATATATATATATATAGTAACTCACTTAAAAAAGGGCAGACATACCCATATTTATTTAATCAAATTGTTTCCATAAAATTTTAAATCTTCTAATTATTCAAATTTTATAATACAACTCAAAACAAATTTAGAAATTAAATAATTTATCAATTACCAATTACAAAAACAAAAACCAAAAACTACACGGCTACAATGGTGAAATGAAAATGTTGCATTTGAAGATTTGTAAAAATAGACTCCTTTATATCTATTCAAAACTTTTCTTAGCGTAGCAATCAATGACATTAACTGGAGCCTGCTTAATAATCATGGATTGCATTCAAATACACAATAAAAGACAAGTGCATATTTAAACCCTGAATATTATCTACAAAAAATTATGTGAAGACAATTTCGAAATTATTTTACTATACAAATTTTGTGATCAAGTCTGGTCATCTAAAAGTAAATAGTTCTGAATGTTATCATTCGAAAAATTGAAAAAAAATAAACCCAAAATTACCTTGTTCTAGAAATTTTTATAATCAAAATCCTATAATATAAAAAATAAACAGTTACGAACATTACCAACTCAAAAAAAAAAAAAAATAAACACAAAAAAAAACACTCTGCTATAAGAATTTTATGATGGAAGTCCCATCATATAGAAATAAATAGTTCTGAACATTACTGACTGAAAAAACAACCTCAAAAATAAATCAAAGTTCCCCTGCATTCAAAACCATGCTCGAAGTCCAACCGTTATATGCGGTGTATTTTGCCACAACTTTCCCACCACCTAAACCGTTGTCTAATTCCTCATTAACAACTCAAGCACACATGCAGTCATGTCACCTTTTCTTCTCTAGTATTAAGGACTAGATTCCTACCCAAGCCCATTGTTAGTAAATATACAGTTCATACCATTAATAGACTTCTCTCAAATTTTACTTCAGCTTTCCTTTTATTGGTGATGCTGCGTATCCTCTTTCTGCTTCCTGTGAATTCAAGTACTACCCTGAAATTGCTTTTGTCAGAAGCTTAGCAAAAACTTTCGTCTAAATAGCAAGCCTTGCATGTTAATGGCTTCAACTTATATTGGCTCATGTTGGCGACATCAGACACAAAGTCATCTCTGCTTTCAAAGTAGCTGCAGCTTCTGGCTTGAATGTAGCTCATACTTGGGTTTTCAACGATGACAATGGATATCACGAATTGCAGCTTCATTGTATTACAGACTTTGCATTCTGTTTTGCAAGTATAATTTGTAAACACGCTGGAAACACATGTTTTCATAAGCTTCCAAATAGTCCCTTTCCATGGCATTCAAAAGTCGTCTTAATAAGAAGTTCCACTTGACTTAGTTGTCTCATTGAATGTAGACTGGGCTTTCTCTCGGGCATTGGATATTGTGATATGTCAAGCCCGAAGGCGCATCAGGCTTATACTTAGCTTTTTCAAAAACTACAAGGATTTTGAGGGAAGAGCACAATATGTTCAGTGGTAAAGCAATGCAACAGGGTTGCAGATTAGTGAGGATGATTTCTACACAAACCCATCTGTTAAAAGAGTACTATAAAAACCATGCCAATGAAAAGTTAGAGGCATCGTATTGCTAATTCTATTAATGTTCAATAACTTAACTGGAAAAAGGCTCATCTGGGCTCCTAATCGGAATTAAAAGAGGTCGCACCGCAACCTTAAAAAGCATCTGGAACACGACTGATAAAGCAGGTCCTAAGCTTCTAGAACCAGAAAATAGTCCAAGGTTCAATATCCAGTCCCTTCAACATCAAATGAACATTCAAATTGGGGACTGCAAGGCAAGCAGAGCACATGGTTGGCACTACAGATCCCTGCACAGGATTGATTGGTTAACACTTAATGGTCCTATACCCGACAGAGATCCTGAATCCATAGAAATAATCTGAACAGCTGGGCATTAAGAAAAGAGCCAAGTCTTAATACCCCAACAAAGGCCTTGAATTCCTAGCACTCAGAAAGCAACAAATGCTCAATGCTGAACGACGTTATAGACCCCCTAGCAAGAATGTATGGACATGGACATTGCAAGGTTTAATCCTAAACAAGGTTTCAGAGCTCTATTACAATAAGGGCATCAAGCAAAGATGCAAGAGTCATCCTAAACAAAGTTTCAGAGCTCTGTTACAATAAGGGCATCATACAATAATGCAAGGTTCGATCCTAAACAAGGTTTCAGAGCTCTGTTGCAATAAGGGCATCAAGCAAAGATGCAAGGCTCAACATACAGCACGTGTTAATAGCTTCAAGCAGAGTGTTACAGGTAAGTGAGCAATGAGGAAGAATAGTAATGTTGCTCCAGTTACAGACCAACGAGACAATAAATAGTCATCACCACCACAGCACACCTACCTAATCGAATAGTGTGGGAATCTAACCAGATTGGCAGTAATGAAAGCACAAAACCCAACCCATGGCAAGTGACTTACCTCGCCGTTTACGAAAATGCGTAGAGTTTGCAGGAAAAATATTGCGCTAAAGAAAGCTAAATGTCCTCGATTGCAGATATCTTCACTCCTTGTATATAACGAATTGCAGGTGGAAATTACAAGTGCATGAAATATCTTCCGACTTACAACCCCTAACCTGGTATATAACTATTGTGAAAATGCTTGTTAGTGTATAATACACCACTTTCGTTCTCTTCATTTCTTTACGCCAAGTTAGGGATTAAATTTCTGCCTGTCTTCATTCACACATCTAACACAGTCCTAGAAATAAATAGGACGTCAGCTGCATCGAAAGAACCAACTTTAGCAAACCCTACAGGGGTTTCAGACTTCAGGACACAGCTACTTTCATTAAAAAAAGCTAGAGATAACCAGTACGACCTATTTGTCTAGTTACGCTGAATCCCTATGCGAAGAAAGGCAACCTGATATGATAAATCAAGGGCGCAGATTAGGATAAAAACTGCAAGACGATGAAAATATCGTGGCCGTTCGTTTTTTTCCCGTCATTTTTTCGTTTTTCGTCTGTTGCCATCTCACCCGGGAAACGAGAAACAATCGCCATAATGGAAACTAAGGTGTGTGCTCAGATAGTACGTGGATGTAGTTGGTGGCGACATTGAAATTTTTGCTTCGCATGGAAGCTGTATGAGATGATTTGACATTGACTTGGATGCATATTTAATAGGCTTTCTCATTCCAAGTCTTCGATTTGCGTGCACAATCAAAAATTTTGATCTTCTCCTTGTATGGAAGCATTAATGTATGTGAGGACGGTTTTTATACCTCTATCCACTTGCCTTCTCATCTCTGTTGTTCTTTGGGAAGACGATAGCATATCTTATAATGATGAGCAGGATTATCCCCTGCATGGACATTTGACGCTCATCCCTTCTTGCACGATATTCTATCTAATCTGAGAACTTAGGGGAGAAGACTCAATAATTGCCACGGCTAACTTCGCACAATCGTAGTATTCAAACCGTATGTCAAATTGAAATTCTTTTTATAGGTTTTTCGCTCAAGTTAAATGCTAATAGGGGAGAGGACCCAGTAGTTGAGCATGTTTCAATAGTTGAGAATGTTTTTGTTAATATAATGCCCAATAGTTGTTTATATAATGTCAATAGTTGTTTATATAATGCCAATAGTTGTGACTTTACTACCCATAATTAAACAAAATGTATTCTTTTGATCTAAAAAGCAACCAATCACGTGATGCCACATCAGCGCTCAACTACTGGTGATGTGAATGCACAAGTATTGGTAAGGGGTCTAGACGGTGCCCTTTTTGACACCTTGACAAAAAGCATGCTGATGTGGCATCATATTTGATGATGTGGCCCCGAAACTTTTGTTATAAGCAGGGGACTTGCCAAGTAAGCTGCTGTAAAAAATTGGAGTGATTTGAAATTTCCAAGTAGGATTTTGAGGAGCGAAGTTAGGTGCACAACTTTGGGTCCTCTCCCCTAATTAAGGAAGGTTTTGGCTTGTGGGCTATTCGGTCGAATGTAGGAATGTTCAATATGCGTGCAGAGTCAAAAAGTCGCCTTTTAAAGGTGTCGTTCGGTCGTGTTTAGGCGGTTATCAAACATAAAGTAAGTGACCCCTTTGAAAATCCCAATCCTTGATAAGCAAATCATCATCATCATTTCATCATCATCTCTCATAATGTTGGCTTTGTTGACTCTCTTGTCATCATCTCTATCAAGGCTAACATCATCATCACCACCAATGCATCCATCATGCATCCATCTTACATCCGTAAAACCATCGATACCACACACATATCATCCATATCATACACATCATAGGGAAACATCTATCATTTCACATGCATTGCATAATCATCATCATAATATAGATCCTAGTCTAAGCATCTCATAAATCATCCATTGCATAATCACACAAATATACATCATCAATTCATCCATCTCATATCATATCATCATTTAAGTTGTTTAGAATAATATAGATTTGTTATTCTAAGCATCTTGAAATCATCTTTGCATCGCCATCCATAACCACCCATTTTGAACCTCTTTATCGCTAGATCGACCCTCAAATCTAATCTTTTCGCCGACCGAGGGGCAATATACCAGTGTACTTCTTTCCGCTAGGGCATCCGAAAAAAAAAAAAAATTAATTTCGATTGTGGCAAGTTTATTCTTTGAACCAATGCAACAAGTACATTTCTTCAAAGAGGGGCAAAATGTAGACATGCAATATTTACATTCTGCATTTGATCGGGTTCATTCATCAACTAAACTAGATGTTGCATTAGATCCATTCATCACCTTCATCCATTCATTTAAATAATCTCATTGCCTAAGGTTATTTATTTAAAATCAAATAAGCATTATCATCAATCTTTTAATAATAAATCAAAAAGCCATTTAAATCAAATCCTAAATCATATTCCATCATTTTTTTATTTAAATAAATCAATTATCAAAGTCTTGAAAGTCAAATCATCTAATCAGCATTAAATCAACATAATCATCATCTAACCCTGATTAAATGTTAATCCCACCCCACTTGCATTATCTAGATATATCCACTTGCACAATAAATCAATTTTATTGATTTATTAAAACCTCATTTTCCCTCAACATGACAAGTCAAACATGGCATTTATTGCTCTTTTTTCTTGTCCCCCTCTCAAAATTTATTGCAAATTTGAATTCAAATTTTCACCCTCATAGGCACTCTTCCCAAATCTTGCATAACCATTGACCATTCACCACTTGACAAGTGTCATCTTCTCATTGGAGGATCTTTAGTCCCACATTCACCATCTTGGCCAATCTCTCATCAAGAAAGTCTATAAAATAAGGCCTCTATTCTCATTCATGGATCCACAATTTTATGCAAGGTTACTCTCTTGGTTTGAGAAATAATCTTGTTTTCATCTCCATTGCACTTCATCATCTTGAGCTTTTTATCAAGGATTGGGAAAGGGTCACTAGCACATGTGACACCAATCCACTATGGAATAGGTAATTTGTTGAATGTTTTCATTATGCTTGTGGTTTTCCTTTATCTTTTGTGGCATTTTGGAACATTTGCACAATATTTCATAGAGGTATTTTGATAGAGTTTGCAAGGCACTAACCCATTGTTTGAAGTTTAGTTGTTTGCAGATTTTAAAAGGATACCTACAGTATACATACATACATACATACATATATATATGCACGTATACATATATATACGTGTATGTATACATACATACATACATACATACATATATATATCTTATTATAAATATTTAAAATAAAACATCATCAATTTTCATCCAATTATATTGTTAAAATAATAATAAAATATTTGTTAGCATATATAATAATTTTTATAATTAATAATAAATTTATTAATTAAGAATATTAATATATAAATAATTGCATAATTGAAATAATATATCATTTTAATTATATTAGATATTCATTATAACATGTTAAATTGTTTTTTTTATGGGCAAATCTCTCATTAGCGTGAGACAAGATGACACACAATTAGTATAAGATTTTTTTTTAAAATAATAGGCAATTAGTATATGACCGATTAACTCGCCTATCAATAACATAAGCCAGTTGAAGTTTTAGTACTAATTGATAGGTTGGTCAAATGATTGGAGTATGGATGGTGCAAAATATTATTATGTGGTACATAGAGAGTAATGGTGTGCATACGATCATGTCATGTCTCTACGGTTATTGTAAAAGTTTTTTTTATTTTGGTTGAATGCATCCATGTATTTGTGAGCATTATATATGTTGGATAGATAGTGTTTTCCCACTCACCTTGATAAATTATTGTTTATTGTGAAAATATTGTAAGAATTTTGAATCGAATGGAGCCTCATATTGGAATCTAAAGACTTTATTAAAAAAAAGGGACAAATTCATTAGGAAACTATGGGAAAACACTATAGAATTAGCAGATATAAGTGGAGGTAGAATTGGATGAAGTCTTGATGTTCAAGAGTGCAAAGTAATTCCAAAAAAGGGGAGTGGGAGAAATATAAGAAATGATTAGGAAATTAGAGGTCTAAATGTCAATAAGTGGAGGGGAAATGAAATATTTCCATTAGAAACTCACAAGTTCACTAAACAATAAAATGGGAATGAAGCAAACAATAAATGAAGGTTGGTATATTTGGAAATGAAAATGTATGATAGAAGAATTCTAGATTAACTTTACAAATTTACAAAGATTATGAAATGAGATTTGGAGAAAGGGATGGGAAAATTTGAGGTATAGAAAATGAAAGGAATTCAAGAGGCCAAGATAAAGAAGCTAAAGTCTAAATATCTATTAAAAACCCAAAAGCTAAAGAAAATATAAGAAATGAAAGAACAAAAGTACCTGATAGACTTTTTTGAACTTCTATACAAAAACAATAGTTAGGAAAAGAAGTTAAATGAGTAGAAGATGTCTAGTACTCCATTAATGTATGCAACTCCATGAAAACATCTAAAACTGAGAAAAACCTCCAAACTTGGAACATTTTTGGATTTTCATAACTTCCATCATGTATGACATGAACATAGGGGAATAATGAGGAAAAAATTAAGGCAATTTTACTAAGGGAAGACCATTTGAATATTTGTCAAATTGGTTATAAATGATGGGCCTAAACAAACCAAATGCACAAGGGGGTTCCAACTCAAGAAATTTTTGTATTTTCATATTGAGTCCCAACAGGTTTCTCTATGTAAATATGGTGTTATATGTTTCCTTATCATAGCTTGTTAATTTTTTAGTGTTCATTTTACTCACTCACATATTTTTATGGTTAATAAAATGTTTCACAACTAAAAATAGATTTTCATACTTCTTTAAAATTTTCATTACATGCTTTAATAACACATGGGTCTAAGGATGCAGTGTATGTGTAGAGACGATCTAAGGAGAAGGGAAAGGACAAGAAAAATGATAACAAGGATAAGTCTAAGGGTAATTTCAAGGCACCTAATAAGAGTAGATTGAGATGTTATTGAAATAAAGAAAAAAGGGGATCTTAGGCACTTAATGCAAAGAACCTAGGATTCAATGGTGTCTTTTCTTAAAGTTTCATTAGAGATGTAGATCACAAAGTGTAAATATTGACTTTCAACCTTAATGGTGAGTCAACCTAGATCTCTCTCTTTAGGATAATAGGAAAGATTTGGAAATGAATTGAAGTGATTAAACTAATTGAACAACATGATCTAATGTGTAAAATGCAGTTGCTTGAAAGTTTAGAAACTGAAATAGAACTTTATAGGAAAATCTGAGAGAGGTCTAATAGCATGTACCTATCACCAAAAGTTGATTCTGAGTAGTACAGAGGGACTGGTTCACCCCTAGGTGAATGGGTCTCAATTAGAGCTTCCAAAATAACTTTTTACATTCCTCTAATGTTGGATCTTAGCTTCTATTTAACATAGGTCCCATTGTCAAAATGGCAGAAATAAATTCTACAGCTTAGTTCATGTGGCTTGACAATAATGATGACAACTTATGCAACAATGTGAAATTTCTCTTCAAGATATTCTCAATTCCTCTTCAACTTGTAACTTGCACATACACAAAGAGGGTAAAATGGCGATGCCATATAGGGGTTTGCTTAGTCAAACCTCGAGAAAAGTTTTCCCACTTCCACAATGGCAAAGATGTCAATGATGAAAACCTTAATAGAAAAGGAAGGAAATGATGAATGAACAATGCTTGCTACAACTCACCGCCCTTCAATTGCTTCCTTGAAGGACTGAAGACAAACACATCACTCCAATGATATTGGATATTTCTTGATTGACTTTGCTTGATTTCTTGAATGCTTTGATGCTTGAAGACCTACAACACAATGTTAGCCTTCAAAAGATAACATGAACACACATGAACTTTGACATGATGTTGGATCTTGATTTTTGTTGCAAATGACTTAAAATGCTACTCTTGACAATAATTTTCTCAATAGGAATGCTCTCATAAAGTTTCTTAGACTTGAAATGATAAAATGACTATGTAATTATAGGTGTTTAAATCTACTTTCTTGAAAATTAGATTCCAAAAGCTAACACTTCCATTTTGAATTTTGATCATTAAAATTCCACCAAAAACATTTTAAAATGGGTCTTAGCTCATAAAGGCTACCCATTCTATAGTGCCTCTCGTGTTACTATTAATCTTATGATACTTTTCTATGTGTGGTTGATACTGTTTGAATACTATATATGTTTGATGCATACTTGAGACTATGTTGGTGACTATTTCACCATGTTGTTTGGTTGGTTGATAGTTTTTCTTATTGGAGTTGGTTGTGTTATGCCTTGCATAACCACCCCATTTTAAGCTTGTTTAAAATAGGTCCCCCTCGTTATGTTTTGTTTCCTTTGGCCCTTTTGTTTTTTCCTTAGGCATTTTTTTTGCTTTGTTCTGGCAGACGCGGAACCGGGACTGAAACCGAACTTGGAATTCCTTCTAAGTTCTAGTTTTCGTTCTCGATTTTGGTTCCGCCCCTTTTGTTTTCTGCCTTAGGAATTTTTATGTTTGTTCTATCGAAGGCGGGTCCGAGACCAAATCTTGACATGGAACTCTTTTAGGGTTTCTGGTTCAGATCTTGTCCCGACTCTGACTCTGCCCCCCTTTTTTTTCCCTTATTCTCTATTGTTTGGGACACGTCCGGTGTTCGCTTCGGTCTCGCTTCCCTTGTTCTTATGTTTTTCTTTCCTCTTTGGTTGGGATCGGATCCAGAATTGAAATGGAACTTCCAGCTTTGTGTAGTTCCATTTTCTATTTTGTCTCCGCTCTCGTCTCGGTTTTGTTCTGGTGGACACGGAACCGGGACCGAACCCGAACCATGAAACTTTTCTGAAGTTCCAGGTTCCAATTTCATTCCCATCCCGGTTCTATTGAACTCGTTTGTTTTCTGTTTTTGTTCAGATTGTTTGGTCACTGGATGCTTTTCTTCCCTTACCTTTTTCTTTTTTGTCCTTTTTTGTCGTCTCTTTGTATGTTGTCGGAGGCAGGATCAGGATGGAATCTGAACTTGGAATTTGGAGAAAGTTTTAGTGTCGGATTTGGTTCCGCCCCGCCCCCGTTGTGTTTCACCCAGGATCGTTTTTTGCCCTGATCCCGCTTGTGTTTGTTCTCGGGTTACGTTACCTTTTGCGAATGCGGAGCTGGAATGTGGGCTGGACTTGGAAATGATGGTTATTTCCATATTTGGTTCCCATTCCGACTCCGGTCCCGGTTCCGGTTTCATCTTGGCTCTGCTCCCGCCGGTATTGAAGGAAAGTGTGTTTCTGGTTCGGATTTGGTTTCGCCTCTGCCGGAGTTGAGTTTCTTTTTGCTAAAAGATTTATGAAGGGTAAGACGAAGAATGTGTTTTCTATGCTTTAGAGGACTAATGAAGGCATTGTTTTGCAGGATTAAAGCATGCTAAGAACATCTGATGTTGTTTCTCAAGGAAGCCTATTGGAAAGCGTGCCTCAATCAGATCTGGCATAAAAACTCCTGAAAGAATAAATTCGGTAAGACCCTCTGGAGGTCTTGTCGACTAGCAGTTGTGTTCTATTCATTTGAAGTGCTCGGGTCACCAAGGCATTTCAATCACTGTGAGTTTTCTATCTCTCTCCGCTCAGGGAGAACTCTCGCCGACAGTGGTTCACAAGATTGTCATTAGCGAGACTCTTGGCCAAAGGTTTTACACTCGTTATGACCTCCTGCCAATGGTTGTGGTCTCACCGATGGGTATATGGCTTTGGTAAGACTCCTAGCGACAACTAGCGTCAGGGAGAGGTGTGACCTTCAGAGAGTCTTATCGACTGAGGATGTCTTGCTGACGGAAGGACTCTTTGGTGTAACATAGAGGCTCGCTAAGACCTTGTTCTGACTTGTTGGTCTTGCCGATAGTGATAGTCTGGGCGATGGTCTTAGATATCGGTATGACTCTTGCTGCTCGCTATGAACTCTTACCGATGGTTGTAAGTTATGCTGATAGTGCCAGTGAAGCATTGTAGCATCGGGGAGACACATCTAGTGTCTCACCGACATGCAATTCTACTGGAATAACTTTTAACCATCTAAAAATCCTACGTGCTATGTGTTCAACCAATCAGAGGAAGCTGAAGGCGAACCATTGGCAGTTTGACTGTTGTGACCGTTCCTGTGAAGAAGATCAACAGACTGTGTGTGGTATGGATCTACTCTGTGATCAAAGATGATGAATCAGTTAGGTGAATAGTGGTGTTCATCTGTAAAGATCTAGACAAGAAAGTCGGATGCTGCTTCTCAAGGGGATCAACTTGCAGAAAGATCTAGAACGAGAGGAAAGCAAAAAGGAAGAAGTCGTGAGTCTCAATGAAATTTGGGATCTCTACTGGAAAAAGTAGATCGACATTAATGACCATACTTCAGAACATTCAAAGCAGCTCTGCAAAGAAGTCTCAAGGTCGGACACGAGGGCTGCGAGTTAATGCAATGGTTGTAAAAGATCTGAAGGCCATGCCCGAGGGCGATCTTTCGCCGACATGAATAGGGTATGCACATTTAATGCATCATTGACTTTATTCCAAAACTTTTGTAGGGCCGACCCTTCTGTAATCGACTTATTTTGTAAAACCTAAAACAAGGGCCGACACATTTCTTTGGCATTTTTTTGCATATATGGCATTTTTGCCTCTTTGTAAAAGGGGATAGACAATACAGATAGACATAGATATTTTCTTAAGATAGAGAGGGACACATCTCTTTTCTTTGTAATAGGATCTTCTTTTTCATCTTCTTAGTTAGGGTTAGCATGTTAGGGTTAGAAGGTAGAGAACTTGAGAGTAGAAGTAGAGCAGAAGTTAAGTTCAGCAGAAGGAGGAGAAGTATCTTCCAGGTTTTCTTAGTATAGATGGAGATAATTCGAAGACATGGGTTTTTTGTACACTGGTGATCTTGCCAGATTTGTAAATGTTGTTTATCTATTTCACCAACAGTAGAAGCAACTAGATTTAAATCTACTTCATATTGTGTTCCACAATGGTATTTATTTTGGGTTAATCATTTGATTTGAAAAGCTTTCAAGGAATGAAGTTTTATCTTATGTTTTATTTAAATGATGATTTGCAATCTACTGTTAAATTTTGCACTGTGAATGAATGAAACTGTGTATTAATTACAAGTTGATTTTATTCTACAGTTTTAGTTTAGGAATTCCTTGGAAGGAAACAAGTATGATTAAGTTGGATGAATCAACATTCTCTCCAGTTTAAAAGCTTTAATATATCTTTTTTTTTATTTCTTTAAAAACCACCGGTTAAAGTAGGTTTAACTATATGTTTGATCTTATAACAATCCAGAAGCTCAACACCAGCAGGCCCCTTGAACATTATAGTTACATCAACCATTGAGTGAAATCAGCATAGTCGAGAACCGATTACCAGGACCTTGGGAGTTAGATATTCATGTGTTACCTTTCTCTTTCAGGAGAAACATAATAGTAATATTTTGTTTAATGTTGTTGTGTTGTTTTGACCATCAACAAATTTTGGCGCTAGAAGGAGGGCCTAGAAGAGAAAACTGGACAATATTGGGTTCTTCTCACCAGAAAGGTCCCATAGAGTTCTTCGATCAACCAAAAACCCACCACCTTTGATAGAACTCAAGACCCCAACAAGACACAAGATTCACAAGACTGGGGAAACCATTATACCACCCTTGGTAGCTCCACTCACTCCACCAGACTTTTCACCAATACCCCAGTGGATACTCGGCAATCCACCACCAACTCCATCTCAAGTGTCATTATAGCTAGTTCAGCCCATCCAACGGTTGGCTCACCCCCCACCACCACCACCAATGGCATTTTTTATGAATAATCCCTCTCCATTAGGGACTATTCCTGGAGGCTTTCATGATATGCCTAAGAATTCTGAGAGATTTTGTCCCAAATACATTCATGGCGAATCAAGGAGTGTTGAAGAGCACATACAAGCTTTTAAGGATGCTTGTACCAGAGCCCAGATAGTTCACCATGATGTAGTTTGTAGGTTGTTCCCTTATTCCTTAGGGGATATCGCATACAACTGGTACCTAAATCTTCCACAAGGTTTTATTGTGAGCAAGACAGACCTAGAGAATGCTTTCATCAATTAGTTTAGAGTTTATGTGGATCCAGCCATTTTGTTCCATTAATTTTCTACCATTAGGAAAGAGCCATGTGAATC
This sequence comes from Sequoia sempervirens, assembly GCA_007258455.2. Lineage (NCBI taxonomy): Eukaryota > Viridiplantae > Streptophyta > Pinopsida > Cupressales > Cupressaceae > Sequoia > Sequoia sempervirens. The sequence goes on from VDFB02000003.1 coordinate 725,449,353, forward strand.
CCTGCCCTTGTTTAATACCAGGTTTCAACGAATGTATAGGAGACTGTAGGACCCTTATCTAGTTGTTGAGAATAGTGCCATTCAGGCATATTTTAGAGTTATAGACCCTTTGTTTGGCCTGTTCCTACAAAGGACTTACCAACCGACAGACATTGATTCTCTGTCTAAAGTTTATCATCTAGCCATCAAGCTGCAACAACAAACTAGTTCTCAACAAGGAAATTTGGGAGGAGGTTTTCTTTCTATGGGATATCAAATGCCTAACCCAACTCATTTATTCAATACTGTCCCAGGGGTGTCTCCTTCCCATTATGGACCTATATTTTGAGTTACAGACTCAATCTCCTGTTCCATTCTTTACCAGTGGAGCTCCTGACTACTCTCAACAATCACAGGCTCATCACAGTCCACATGGTCATTATAATCAAGCTGGAACACCAAATCATGTCGGTCAGCCACCTATTGCTAAGAATGTCGAGAGTGAAAGGACAGTTCAACTCACAAACGAGGTGGAGACCTTAAAGAAAACTCTGTCTCAAGTCACAAACGATATGGCTCAGCTTAAACTGAACCCCTCTCAAAACCAAGGTAATTACCCTAATCAGAGCAATAACAATCAGGGTAATTATCAAAATAACAACAATCACAGCCTGAGGAATTATCAAGGCCAAAACTCCCTAACCAAGGCTATCAAAATCAAAATAGAGGATATAACCAGCGACCAAATAACAATTGACAATGGAATATAGGGCCAAATAACGGTGGGGTTCCTCACCATTATCAAACTAATGAGGACAGGCCACATGTTGCTAATATGGTTGACCTAAATTTTATGACTAACTGGTGTAGGTTGCATGATACTGCAACTCATTCTGAGGTAAACTGCCCTAAAATGGAGAAGGTCGTAAAGATGGCACAGGCAGATGCCCAAACATTCCAAGGGAATTCAGATAAAAGAGGTGACTCAGTGGATACAACTATGACTTATGACCTCTTTGAAGAAGAACCTTCATTTCCAATGCAGAATGAGAATGAACCAGAGGAAGATGCGTATGATGCCCAAGCCTTTCAAATGAAGGGAGGACACTTTCTAAGAAATCAGAATAAGGGTTCGTTTACTATATCAGCACCACCTAACCATATGGTGCCTCTGAATCAGAGTGCTAATAACAACCCTCCTCCACCAAAAGGTCCACCTGACTTCCATAACAAAGGTAATTCATCTGGTGTTTTCAGATGTAATGCAAGCTATAACACAAAATTTGATATTGTTTCTAAGATGCAGAAACATAAAACCTCTTTATCATACTTTGACCTCCTAAAGTGGTGCCCTGCCCAACGAGAGATAGTGCTGAAAGCTTTGGAAGAAGCTGACAAAACAAAAGGGAAAACCAAGGTGGCACCCGCTGCAAACATGAATGCAGCTTTGTTCCGAAGCAAAGTAGGTACCCCACCATTTCTTTTAAGTTTGAGAATCTGTGGGAAGAATCTACATAATTGTTTGTTAGATTCAGGGGCTTTTGGCAATGTGATGCCATTTTCTGTATACAATAAATTGGGATTGAACCCCGTCCAAACAAACAAGAAGGTCATCCAACTTGATAAAACAGAGGTTAATGTAATTGGAGAATTGAGAAATATACATGTGCAAGTAGGGTCTAACCCTAGGATTTTAACCAATATGGACATTCAAGTAGTAGACATTCCCGAGACTTATGGTATGCTTTTAAGCAGACATTTAATGAAAAGTATAGGGGGATATCTCTCCCTCGACTTTTCACATATGTGGCTACCATGGAGGGGAGTACCTATGCAGATTAGGATTGAAAATGAACCTTGCCTCAAACATATCATCACTGAGTATGATTGTCCCAACGAGGTAGCTTATTTCGAAACCGAGATAGGGGTTTAAATAAAAGAGAGAAAATTCTGACCTTTTCGGTTCTTGATTCTAAAGATTTGTCAATGCAAAAATCCCTTGATCTTATGATTAATGAAAACTAGCAGGTATTGATTAGGAAGCTATAACAAAATAAACTAGTCTTAGGGGAAGATATCGATATGCAGAGTCTTCTACTCCATAATTGGTGCAGGGTACTATACCAAAATCATTTGAAACTCACTTGCCAACCTTGCATCAGTGTTCTAAATCATGCTTTCCATACTGAAGAAACTGGCCCAAGTCATCTTGAGGCCATTTCATATCACTTATCATTTGAAGCCAAGGATGCCATAATGTTAACTAGGGATAATATACCTTAAGGGGAAATCCCCCCTCAAGTTGAACCTACCCCGGTCATGGTACCCGACCAACATAGTTACGATGAACAACCCCAAAGTTTGTTTGATACCCCTGCACTCACAAGTATACCCAAACCCAAAAGGTTAATCAAGGATACAGATAACTATCAGAATGATAGCCTTGAATTACATGATATATCTGAGCAGGAATCAGAAATTGCACCTAAGGAGCCTATTAAACACCCATTCCCAATATTTGATGCAAAAGATCAAGTGCCCCCACCTATGGTTTATCTTTTCCAAACACCCACAACAACCTCAAAGGGATCAACCCCAACTCATGATCAGCTATGAACCCTCACGTTTGATGGATCCAAATCCAAAATAGGGTGTGGTGTTGGGATTGAATTAACTAGCCCGAAAGGGAAAATTTTCTTTGCTTCTTACAGGTTGCAGTTTGGATGTACTAACAACATAGCAGAATATGAAGCATTAGCTCAGAGACTAATGTTGGCACATCAAAAGAAAGTCACTGCCTTGATGGTCAAAGGAGATTTGGAAGTGATTATCAAGCAAGTACGCAACCAGTACACATGTCACAATAAAAGGTTGGCAGCTTATAGAAGTCTGGTATGGAACTTGATTGAAGGCTTTGATGCTTTTGGGATTAGTTTAATCCCTAGAGAGGACAATCAAATAGCTGATTCATTAGTTGTTGCTGCAAATACCTTGGAGCCCATGCAAGGCTCCAAGCTTAAGATATTCTCAATAGAATTGATATCCACCCCGGTTGTTCCTGATAATGTCAGGAACTTTCAAGTCTTCGACGATGATCAACATATCCTTGCTTTCTAGCAAGCTCAAATGTTTTTGAAAGACATATCATTGATGAGTCTGACAAGGATCAAGGAGACTAGAACCTCGAAGACTGTGATCCAGAGGGGGTCCTCAATTTAAAAAATAATGGCATTCCCAAGGGAATGGTGGCCTTAGAAAGGATTTTTGATTAAGACCCAAGGGCTTGGGAAAAGGTGTCAACCGAAGATAAAGGAGGTGAATATGAAACTATTAACCTAGCTAATTCTGGCCCTGAAAGAAATGTATACATAGGGAAAGCCTGCCCTAGAGCAATTAGAAAAGATATACTGAGAGCACTAAAGAAAGATGTTGTTGCAATAGCTTGGGGGTACGAAGATCTAAAAATATTTGATGCTTCTGTGATAACTCGTACTATTCCCTTGAAGCCTGAAGCTATACCATTTCGGCAAAAATAATGTCCTGTCAACACCCTGATTGAACCACTGATCTTTAGGGAAGTTTAGAAATTGATTTATGCAAGAATAATCTTCCCTATACAACACTCAACATGGGTGGCTAACTTGGTTCTAGTTCGTAAGAAGAATGGAGAAATTAGGCTATGTGTAGATTTCAGGAATCTAAATAGAGCCTCGAAAAAAGACAACTACCCACTCCCTTCTCTGGACGAAGTCTTGCAAACTATCAATGGGTCTCAAATGATATCATTCTTGGATGGTTATTCTAGGTACAATTAGCTGATTGTTAATTATGAAGATAGAATGAAGACAACCTTCACTACTAAGTGGGGAACATTTGCTTACAGAAGGATTCCATTTGGTTTGATAAACACTAGAGCAACCTTTCAGCATGCCATGGATGTAGCGTTCAAAGATTTGATTGGTAAGTGCATCATCGTTTACTAGATGACCTGATAGTATTCTCTAAAGATAGACTAAACCATGTTGCAGACTTGGCTAAAGTTCTTGAAAGATGTGTCTAATATGGTGTCTCTCTGAATCCCAAAAAGTATGTTCAGGGTTTTTGAAGGGAAACTTTTGAGACACATAATCTCGGAAAGAGGGATATCAATAGATCCAAACCAAGTTGAGTCTATTTTAAAGTTAACCATGCCAGGAAGTAAGAAGGAGATGAGATCTTTCTTTGGAAAGATCAACTTTGTGAGAAAGTTTATTACAGGTTTTGCAGAAAATTGTTAAACCTTTGAAAGAAATGATGAAGAAAGATGCTAGAATAGAATGGAGTAACGAGGCAAAGGCTACTTTTTCTCAAGTCAAGCAATCCATTTCGGAAGCACTAGTCCTCACCAGCCCTGACTACTCGAAGTCATTTTATATTTATTCTTTTGCTTCTGAACACTCATGTGCAGTTGTCCCGACACAACGAAGAGAGGAGGGGGATGAAAGGAAAATTGCCTTCATGAGCTCTCTGTTTAAGAATGTTGAAGTCAAGTACCCACCACTTGAGAAATAAGCTTTTGCATTGGTTAGAGCTGTCAAAAAAGTTCAGGCACTATATCCTTCGAAGTCATATCATTGTTGTAGTTCCTGATGTTGTTGTGAAGTCTCTACTTATGCAGAACAAGTTAGGAGAACAAAGGGGCAAATGGATGGCTATTCTATAGGAGTTCAATTTGGAGGTTCGCCCTATGAAACTTTTCTGAGGTCAAGGCCTTTCTAAATCAATGGTGGATGCTGGTGAGAACATTATTTGTTAGCAGTACACAACACAATCCTTTTCCAATGACCCTTAGTATGCCGATATTATCTATTTCATCCTCAATAATCGGTGCCCAGAGGGAATGAATACAACTCAGAGGAGAGCACTGAGAATGAAAATCTCCCATTATATGCTCAAAGGAGGATTATTATAAAGGAAGAATTTTGAGGGAGTTTACCTATGATGCCTTGATCAACAAGAAGCTAGGCACACAATTGTTGAATTTCATGAGAAACATGGCACAGGCCATGGTTCTGCAGATTCGTTAACACATCAAATTCTTAGATCTGGTTCTTATTGGGCATATGTGTTTAAGGATTCCCACCAACACATAAGGACATGTCATGTATGTCAAATTTCTGCATCAAGGGAGCGCCATTCGACCATGCCATTGCAACCTATTTATGAGATAAGACCATTCGCCCAATGGGCACTGGATTTTGTTGGGGTAATTAATCCTAATTCTTCTACAGGACACAAGTTTATTTTGACTACCATAGATTACTACACAAGATGGACCGAAGCTATACCTTGCAAGAATAGCATGACAGAAGTGGTAATCAAGTTCCTCACTGAATGCATCACAACTAGGTTTGGAGTACCTTTTGCACTGGTATGTGACAATGGCCCTACCTTTTCTTCTGCCGAGTTTATATCATGGGCTTATGATTATAAAATTGTTTTAAAGTATTCTTCAAACTATTGCCTACAAGGCAATGGAGTTGCAGAATCAACTAATAAGAATTTCCTAGGAGTAATCAAGAAATTGTTAGAGAACAATCTTAGGGATTGGCATACCCAGCTAAGATTTGCGTTATGGACAGATAGGACCGGGATCAAGGTTACACTAAAGACTTCACCATTTAAGCTAGTATATGGCCAAGAACCTGTGTTCCCTATTCACTTGCAAATACCTGTCCTTAAGTTTATGCAGGAATTTTACTCTAGTGACGATAGGATTGAAGTAAGGCTAGCTGGCTTGTTTAAATTAGAAGAGCAGAGAGATGCTGCTTTGCAGCGATTCTTTAAACACCAAGTTGTTGTCAAATGTTGGTTTGACAAAAGAGCCAAAATCAAGGATTTCAGAATATTAGACCTTGTGCTACTATGGGATAAGGCTAATGAAAAGAAGGGTGATCACCAAAAATTTGATAAGCTCTGGTTGGGTCCCTGTCAAATTGTTGAAATCCTAGGAGAAAATGCTTTCCAACTGAGCAGTCTAACAGGAGAACCCGTTCCATTGCCTGTCAATGGACAGTTTCTCAAACAATACTTTTGACCGTGAAAGATCTTGTATTATGTTGGGTTGTGTGTGTATATGTCTAAAAATGGTCATCAAGCTTGTTAATTAATTAAATATAAATTATTTAATTAATACTCTAAAGTCATCTACATATAAATAAATTTAATTATTTATTTATATTGTTCACTTTTATAAGTTCTTCTACCTTAGTTAAATAAATAACTTTATTTAATTATTACCATCTTCCATATTCCTCTTAATTAAATTAAATAAATTTTATAATTTATTTATATTAATTATCATGTTATTCTAAATTTGAATATTTGAATTCAAATAATGGAATATTGCTCCAAACACCCTCTTCATCTCATAGTTAAATTAAATATCATAAATATTTAATTTAATATCTTTCCTCTCTCACACATATTTTAAATATTTTATTATCTTCTAAATTCCTCTCACACATAATTAAATATTTTAAATATTTAATTACTTTCTAAATTCATCTCTCACACATAATTAAATATTACTTATTTAATTATGTAAACTTCTAAAATCATCTTCACACATAATTAAGTATTACTTATTTAATTACGTAAACTTCTGAAATCATCTTCACATATAATTAAATAAGTTTATTTATTTAATTATGAAATTCATTCTCAACTCATTCTTCAAATGGTAACCTTCTTTCGAATCTAACTGAGAAAAATTGTGAAGGAGGAAACCTTCTATTTCTCTCTCACCTTTCAAAAATCTCTCACCGTTCATCCTGACAAGCTTGATCTGAACCGTTAATCATGGCAGTCAATCAAATTCTTTCGAAAACTCTTTAAATACATGTGCAAATCCAAGCATTGGTTAAATACGAACATATATGCAATTACGCTTACGCTTTTGCATCTTTAGCATTTTTATCAATATTCATATCCTAGCAATAAATTTTATCACAGCATAGCATAATCTTGCATTTTAGCATAGTATGCATTTTAGTTTAAATCTCATTCTCCAGTAGTCCATTTCATTGAGCTTGGCATACAAAATCTAAGAGCAACTTGAAGCAACGAAACACTAGAGATAGAGAGTAATAAAACGATTTCGGAGAATCTGCCATAAAAGAGTTTGTTTAATCTTCTTTTAGTTTATTTGATATAATGTTTTATTGAATGTGTTTTGAATCCTTTATAACAGGCATATTTTCATACACACATAAAATGGCACCCACCGTGGGGCACTGCCCCAATTTTGATCTTTTTTTTGTAGAGTGTTCTGACAGGTTTCCGCGTTTTGGAGTTATGCTTTTGGTAAAATTCCGTGTTTTAGCACATCCGACACCTTTCTGTAGCGCATCTAGGAAGTTAATGTTTCTGTTTTGCAAGAAATTTCAGCACATCTGAGGACTGTTTTGGCGCTTCTGAGGGTTAATTTAGAACATTTAAGGACTGTTTTAGCGCATAAGGTCTCATTTCATTTAGAGTTAAATCTGCACTTAATTAAAGTGGCGCATTTCAGGACTATTTGAGCGCATATAGGATCTGTTTCTGCGCATATAAGGTAGATGTTAGCACATTAGTACTGCATTATTTACACAGTTAAATTTGCATTTATTTAAAGTCGCGCATTTAAGGACTGTTTTAGCACATTTAGGATTTTTTTGAAGCGCATTTAGGGTCTGTTTCTGTGCATCTGAGGTCTATTTCTGCACATCTTAGGTCTGTTCCTGCGCATCTGTTGACTGTTTTAGTGCATATACTGTCTGTTTCGACACATTTGGGTTGTAACACAAAAATAGTATTCTGAGTCTAACGCATTCCGCAGACAAAATCTTTTCTAGTTTAAAATGAATCAATCTAGGATAGTCACCACATTTTGATCATGCAGTTAAAATGAACCCCATGCATGTTGTGAAGCAATATCTTCACTTAGCGTAAATCATTGTGATTTGGTGCATTAAAATAAATCTGTTTACTCTACTTGATTATGCTTGAAAGTGGTAGGTGACTATGCTCTCACCCTGTGCAAACTAGGTGATAAAAAAACCAGACCCATTTTATCCCTATATAACCCTGATACAATAACCGAAGTATCCTCTCCCCTTGCGCAATGATGCGATCCTGGGTTTAAGAGAAATGATTATTGTCTCTAGAAATTGGGCTTGCTTGGTGATTTCATCACCTCAACGCGACTCAAACCGGCAATGGAGCTAAAGCCAAGCTACCCTGACCGGTATACAAATGTGAATCTTAAGGGAAAACCTAAGATTACGAGTGTGGATGTGTCATACGAACAGAGTAGTACTCCCATAAACCCTATTGAGCTTAACCTCTTCAGGCTGGAGTGCCACCTAAATTGGTGATTAATCTATTGCCCCATGTATGGCCACTCGAACAAGGGTCCTGAATTAAACACCATTGTTTAGTAAACCAAAAACCTTCTATTTGCTAGCGCAGGACCGGTCGATGTGAAGGCATCCACACTTTCGCAGTCTGTAGTAGAGGTGATCAATCTGCCATGGGAGTTTCATGGGGATTGGAAGCTTGGTTGGCCCGAGAAGAGAGTGCACTGTAAGGGGGATCCCGTGTAGCCAAGCTTCTGAATTCACATGCTACCGATATGTGGTTGGGGAAACCCACGTGGAATCTAGCGGATATTGTCCTGGCTTTACCATAGGATGTGCTTACTTTATCTATGTTTGGTTACATTCCATTTAATTCAGAGTGCTTGCTGTGTTTTCATTCACATTAATTCAGATAAAAGATCATCTGAAATGAACATGAAAAACGACAACTAAAATCATTTACACACCTAACTTTCTAACAGCTTTGGTCTAGTAAAATTTTGATATCTCTCCCATGCTTAGAGAGTGGAAATCAACAAAATTTGTCAAGAAATCAATTTCCAATAGGATCAAGAAACCCAAGAAACATTTAGGGTATAAGAAAACATTTCAAAGAAGGAAATTTTTGTACAAAAGTCGACACGTCTTGCTTCATTACCTCAAATTTCTTCATAGATACCAAGACTTTGTTAGGGGATTCACTGACGAGTACGTTGTAGAACCTTTGGATTCTCGAGCTTATTATTAGAGATTAGCTCTATCTCAACGGCATAATTTTAATCAACCTCTTGAGTTTGATAATATACCACAACCTTCTATAGAGTATCCTTCACATCCCAATCAAATCCTTCAGTGATCTTGAAATCTTTCTTCGAAAACAAATATCAAATCTTTAAGAGTGCACTTTTCAAAGAAATTTCTGATTATTGATTCAACTTCCCCAATAGGATTCTGACATCCTTCATCATTGGAAGCCACAATCAAAAATTAGGAACATCTTTGATCATATCATAATATTTCCATCTTATCAAATCGAGATATCATCATTATCGCACTTATCGGAACTGTGATCTAGGTTTAGAAGAAATCTTCAAAATCATATGCCTATCTCTACAAGATCTCAATACAATAAATTGAAGGATGAAATCCAACAAGAAGGTCATACCCAAAACACTCAAGAGGAAGGTGAAAGTAGTAATCCTCTTTATAGTATAAGTCTTAATCTGCTTTTCAACAATGACATGGATAACAGAGAAGAAAATCCATTCCACAACTACATAAACATGAGCAAAACCCATGTAGATAGTGATGATGAGCGAGACGAAGAATGCCTTAGAGAGGCTGAGCAAGATCCAAAATTTCACAAATCCATAGAAAAGATATTGCAATGCGATAAAGAAAATTATTTCCTCTATCTAGCTGACCAAGGATCTAAATTGCCTCATGACTTTGATACCGAGAATTTGAAGAGAAAACCTGACGAAACACCCCTATCTGATCTTAGTACTTTAACTCAACAAATTAAGGCACTTCAAGGAAAAATTAAAGAGTTACAAGGGGGAGCTACAACAAAGAAATATACTCTTGAGGACATTTGTCCTTATCCTTTCGATCGAAGTCTCAACATGATTCCATTTCCTAAACATTGTGAAATTCCAAAATTTGATTGTTATAATGGGAAATCGAATCCAATCGATCATGTTAGAGACTTCTAAAACATGACTTTAGAGTTTGCTCGTGAGGACACTTACCTGATGCATTTGTTTCCTAGTAGTCTTGGAGCTCATTCTATGGAATGGCTATCAGAAATCACGCCTCCCATCAAGACATTTGAAGAATTAATCAATCTGTTTATATCACAATATTCCTACAACATCCAACACCAAATCACCATGATAGATCTCTGCAAAGTTGTACAAAAACCAAGTGAACCTTTTATTACTTTTCTTCAGAGATGGAGAATAATGTTCGCTAGATATCCCCGTCCTGTTCCTGAAAAGGAAAAGATGGTCACCTTCATTAACAACTTGAATTAAAAAATGAGCTATCACCTGAATTTACATTGTCCTCCTTCTTTTGAGAAATTGATGGAATATGCTATAACCATTGAAAGTGCTTTGGTCAAAAGAGGAACAATAAAACTTGACAAGGATAATCCTAGCTCATTCAATCATCATAACAATCAGGACAAGTCTAAATTTTGGACTCGCAACAAAAACATGGTGAATGATGGTGTGGTTGATGCGAATCATGTCTCGACTAAGCCATTTGTTCTTAGTACTCTAAGTGTCCCTTGTAACAACAATGTCAACTCGGTCACAAATCAAGGAAACAATCCTCCTCCTCCGAGGAACAATGTGAATCAACATCCTACTCCCAATCAAGGGACTACCAACAAACAAGGATTCTGAGGAACCAATCATAATAACAACTCCTTAGGGAATACCTCAAATACGAATTTGCAATGGTTTTCATTCTTCTCTAGTAGAAGAACTTACACTCCACTAGGTCAATCTTTGGAATCTGCGTTCAAAGAGTTGATGGCTAAAAATGTCATCACCTTGCCATCTCAACGAAACTATGAACCCAGTGTAAAGCCTCCATCATGGAATGATGCATACTATTGTGACTATCATCGGTGCAAAGGTCATCACACAAATAACTGTCAAGCCTTAAAGAATACCATTCAAGACTTAGTCGAAAATGGCACCATCACAATAGGACATCAACAATCAAATGAAGACCACCAAGCATTTCACAACCCTTTTCCAAACTATCAAAAAGGTGAGTCTTCAGGAAAAAGTGTAAATCATATTGATGATCCAATAATTAATCATATCTATACTGACGATGAACCGGTCAATGTTATAAAAGTCAAAGAAAAAATGGAATATAGGGAGGTCAACGCAACAACAAGGGCACAAGCTAAAGTTTTCCTAAAAGGTGCCTCTTCAAAATACACTGGACATCCACCTCAACATCAATATGACTTAGTCAACCAACTTCGGAAAACTCCTACTCAGATTTCCATCTTGGAACTCCTGAAAATTTCCCCAGCACACAAGGAAATTCTGGAAAAGGCCCTTGTTGAAACAAATGTATCCACTGATCTAGATGTGGATCAATTTGAAGCCATGGTAGGACACTTTTCCTCACCCACATGCCTCTCATTCTCCGAAAAAGATGACGTTTCCATAACTCATCCCCATAATTCATCATTATACTTAGAGGTCATAGTTCACAAGTTTCGTGTCAGACGAGTTCTAATAGATGGAGGTGCTGGTTTGAACATATATACCATGAAGTTGGTTAAAGCTTTAGGATTTTTTAGGACTCCATTGGTCCCAGAAGAAAGATTAATATTAAAGCCTATGATGATGAGGAAAGAGCATCCAAAGGTTTAATCACGCTACCAATCAGAGTGGGACCTGTTATCAAAAATACTTTTTGTCAAGTATTAGATCGTGATCTTGCATACAACATCTTGTTGGGTCACCCTTGGATCCACGAAATGCAAGCTATCCCATCCACCTATCATCAATGTCTTAAGTTTCCTTATGATGGGCAGGAAATCACGATACCAGCCGATAAATCAAAGGTCCAAATTTGTGCCAATATCAAAGCTAGCCAAGATACTTTGGTTCCTAACAATCGAGAAGCTCATGCTAGTACTTCTCTCAAGATTGATACACAAATTAGTCAGTTAACCAATAGTTTTGATAGGAAATTGAAATTCAAGGACCATGGAGTCGGGGAGTACTCTCTCTGTTTGGATAATTTACCTACATCACCTTGGTCACATGGACAACCTTCTATCACACAACATCAAATATCAGCAGCATCAACATCAATGCAACCACCAACAGAGCCAAGCACAAAGTTTAATGGATAATTCATCAAAGAAAAATTTCCCATGGAAGTCCTGAAGATATAGAAATTATAAACTGGCTCTATAAAGATGAAGATGAAGCAGTTTGTAATGTCAAATTACCGACAAATATATATGGAAAAGGATAATCATGCAGAAGATGGGCTATGATAAGGGTCCTATTGGAAAAAGAAAAGGATTAGTTGAGCCTATTCACCTTCGAGGACTTGCTGCAAAAGAGAAAACTGGATTAGGCTATGATGCTAACTCAAAAGAAGAAACATCTAAACAACTGCATGGCACTGTCTTCACATTGCAAGAGGGTTCAAATTCAAGAGAAGCATGTTTGGAAACAATCCATAATTATGTGGATAATAACTCTGACACGGACTCTGCTGAATATGAATGGGACACCATTTACAATGATGAGTTCTGGAGGGACAAACAGATTGATGTAATACACCAGTATGCCCCAATTCTAATCAAAGGTCAAGGTTCAGGGACCCAAACACAAGAATCTGAACTACAAGGTGACTATGATTCTAGTGATACTGAGTCAGATTTAAACGAACAAGACTATCATGGGAATAGTATCATCATTGATCCACCTCATACCTCGGATCCTATGGTCAACTCCATTATGACTATAACCATAGCCGATTTCACACAACCTAACGACCCGCTATCCTTGATCCACCCTGATCTCATTGATTGGGATTCATCCGAACCTATCAATATACCTATGTTTCCAAGTGATGAATCTATCATCAACTTCCTTTTCGCAGATGACACAAATGATTGTTCCACTAGTGATTTTTGGCATAGAGTCTTTAATCAGGAGAGTGTCAAGTCTCCTAGCTGCAAAAATAAAAATAAAAAAGAAAGATCTAATGGTGAAAACCAGAATATGGCAGTGTTAGATCAAACAAAAGATAAAATAAAGAGCGTATTGGATGGTGAAAACCTTTTTAAGGCATCAGACGATGGGAATCTTGACACTCTCCCGGAGCACTACCATGAGTGATCACCTATCTTGATTGAGCCTACAAATGTCGTCAATCTAGAAACTTCAGACAAACCAAGGATTTTACAGTTAGCTGCATCAATGACAGATAAAGAAATACCAGAGTTCATGGAGTTTCTAAGAGCACATCAAGTCAACTTTGCTTGGTCTTACGTGGACATGCCAGGTCTTGATCCTGATCTTATCATGCATCACTTGTCTATCAAATCAGGGATTAAGCCTGTAAAACAAAAACTCAAAAAGATGCACCCCCATGTTGCATTCATGGTTAAGAACTGAGAAAAATCCTTGATGTGGGCTTCATAAGATCAATCGACTACGCAGAATTTATCTCTAACATTGTTCCTGTATCCAAGCCAGATAAAAGTGTCAGAGTGTCAACAGATTTCAGGGATCTTAATAAAGCGTGTCCTAAGGATGACTTCCCACTATGAAACATTGAAACTATAGTTGATCTAACAGTTGGCCATGCCATGTATTCATTAATGGATGGTTTTTTCTGGTTACAACCAAATCAAGATTGCACCCGAAGACCAGGAGAAAACAACTTTCACATGTCCATGGGGAACTTACTGTTGGAACGTCATGCCTTTCGGTCTAAAGAATGTTGGGGAATGTTGGGGCTACTTACCAAAGAGCCATGACTACAATATTTCATGACATGATGCACACATTCATGGAAGATTATGTAGATGAAATATTGGCAAAGTCATACACAAAGAAGGACATCTAGAAATATTGTCCAAAATATTTGCACAACTGGAGAAATTCAAAGTTTGCCTCAATCCCTAGAAATGTGTTTTTGGAGTCACATCTGGAAAACTCTTATGATACATAGTATCAGGAAAAGGAATTGAAGTGGATCCTGCCAAAGTACAGGCAATCATGGAAATGCCTCCCCCAAGGAACATCAGTCAGTTGAGATCATTACAGGGACGACTTCAATCTATATGAAGGTTCATTGCATAATTGGCTGAAAAAAGTCTACCTTTCACACATCTACTGCATAAGAATGTTCCTTTGAAGTGGGATGATAAGTGTGAGATGGCCTTTCAACAAATCAAGAAGTACCTGATGAACCCGCTAGTTCTAGTACCACCAAATCTAGACAAACCACTGACCTTATATATTGCCACAACAGAGACATCATTGGGGGCATTTCTCGTGCAAGAAGACTCTACAGGAAAGGAACATGCAATCTATTATATTAGCCGCACATTGACAGGGCATGAACTCAACTACACTTTCATTGAGAAGGCTTGCCTAGCAGTGGTCTTTGCTTCACAAAAAAATTGACACTACATGTTAACTCATACAATCAATCTTGTTGCAAAGATTGATCCACTCAAGTATCTGTTAAGCAAATCATCATTAATAGGAAGGTTAGCAAAATGGGTAATGATTCTGAGTGAGTTTGATATCCATTATGTGGATCGCAAGGCAATCAAAGGACAAGTTATCACTGATCAACTAGCTGAAGTGCCACTGCAAATAGATCATCCCCTGCACATTGAATTTCTAGATGCTGATGTCTTTACTGCAGAATCCAAACAACCATGGTCCTTATATTTTGATGGTTCTTTCACTCAACATGGATCAGGGGCAAACATACTCTTTGTCACCCCCCAAGGACACACCATTCCTCGATCATATAGGCTAATGTTTCCATGGACTAACAACATAGCTGAATATGAAGCATTAATCACTAGACTTAAAATAGCATTGGAATGGAGGATTACAGAATTACAGGTGTATGGCGACTCACAGTTGGTCATTTATCAGATCAATGATGATTATCAAACCAAAGATGACAAACTTTTTCCATATAAAAAGATGGTAGATGACTTCAAGAAGTACTTTGTGAACATCAAATTCACACAAATTCTGTGGACATGAAATACTTGACTATGATAAAAAATGCAAATTAGATAAAACAAAGATAATCAAATGTAAGCATATAAACATAATCAAAACTTCATTTCATAGTGGATTGGTGCTATTGGTTAAAATAGCCCTTTCCTAATCCTTGATAGATAAGTTAGATGATGATGATAAGGTGGGCAAAATCAGTTCTCAAGGAGAGTGACTTTGCAAGAGATTTGTGGATAGATTGTGGAGTTGTGGACAAAATCAATTCTCAAATGAAGAAAGTGACTTTGCATTAGCTTTATGGATTTGTGAAGGATTTTCTCAAGAATGAAGCCTCTCATTTATAGATTTTCTTGATGAGAGATTGGCCAAATGGGTGAATGTGGGATAAAGATTGGACCAATGAGATGAGGACACTTGTCATCTTGTGAGTGGTTGATGCATGTGCAAGATTTGGGAAATGTGCCCATGAGAGGGAGATTTCAAATTCAAATTTGAGAGTAAATGCTGAGTGGGGGACATGTAAGAGTTTATTAATTGCTTTGTTGGATGTACATGCCCACTTGGTTTTGAATTCAAACTTGAGGGAATATTCCCCATAAATGCCATGTTGAGTGAAAATGATGATTTTAATAAATCAATAAATTGATTTATTTGTGCAAGTGGGATTATCTAGAGGATGTGACATGCATTAGATTAGATTTAATCAGGATTAATTAGCTAGGATGATGATTAGGATGTTTGACCTTTTTGACTTAAATATTTGATTTATTTAAATAAGAAAAGGATGGAATATGACTTGGAGATTTAATTAAATAAAGCTTTGTTTATTTAATTAAAGGTTGATGTGAGACAAGTTGATTTATTTAAATAAATAACCTTAGGACAAAAGACTTGATTTACCTTATGAATGGATTTGATGTGCTTGATTTATTCAATGAGCGGATGAATATGCATAATGCTAATTTTGCGTGTCTACAAATTCCAAGGCTTGATAACAAAGCAGCTGACGCCATGGCCACAATCACATCATTGCTACAACTCCCAAAAACTCAGACTTGCTATGAATTTCTGGTGGAACAATCATTTACTCCTGCCTATGACACACCTGAAAGCCAAGTCATTTGCCACTTGGTGGGATCTGATTCACCTTGGTATGGCAAGATTTATGCCTACCTGAAAGATGACATCTTACCACCTGATTTATCCCGTAACCAAAAGCAAAATTTTATCCACCAATCCTCTCGCTACACTCTTATCGCTGACACCCTTTATCGCCATGGTCTTGATGGTACTTTACTTCAATGTCTTGAATGCGATGAATTTGACAAATCTTTACAAGAAGTTCATGGTGGCATTTGTGGTACTCATTGGAGTGGACTGACCTTATCCAAGAAATTGATTAGAATGGGTTACTATTGGCCTACAATGGAGAGAGAATCATTCACTTTTGTGAAAACATGTTCAAAATGCCAGATTCATGGGAATCTCATTCATGCTCCTGCATAGGAACTTCAACCATTTACGTCAACCTAGCCATTCTCCCAATGGGGGTTAGATCTAGTAGGCAAGATTCATCCCTCATCATCAAACGGGCATAAGTTCATCATCACATCCACAGAGTATTTTACCAAGTGGATTGAGGCAGTATCTCTTAATAAATTTACCGGCAAACAAATATCATCGTTCATACTCAACTATATTATTTGTCGGTATGGCATTCCCAACTCCAATATTACAGATAATGGATGACCTTTCAAAAATTAGGATGTTGATGAACTTTGTGAGAGATTCCATATTCAACACAGATATTCAACACCTTACTATCCATAAGGGAATGGCCAAGCAGAGGCCTCAAATAAAACAATATTGAAAATTTTGAAGACTATGAATGATTCAAGGAAAGATTGGCATGTTCAACTCAATCCTGCCTTATGGGCTTACAGAACCATTGTCTGCACGCCAACAGGAGCAACGCCATTTGCTCTTGTCTATGGAGTAGAGGCTATACTTCCTCTAGAAGTTGAGATTCCCTCACTCAGAGTCTCACTAAAAGGTCTCACAACAGATGATGAATACAGAGTGTTCTGACTCCAAGAACTGGAACTTTTAGATGAAAAGAGACAAAGAGCAGCCGACCATTTGAAAGCATACCAACAAATGATGTCTTGCAGCTATAATCACAAAGTAAAGCCACGTACCTTTCAGGTGGGTGATCTTATTCTGAAAGAAAACCCACGCAATCAGCAGGACAGAGAAAAGAAAGGAAAGTTTGAACCAAATTGGCTAGGTCCTTATGTGGTTATCGTAGTCTAAGGTTCAGGAGCCTACAAGCTATCGACGCCAGAAGGGGACCTATTTGATGAACCCATCAACAGCATGCACCTCAAGAAATATTATGTTTAAGTTAGCTATCATCATCCAGAAAAAGTTCTGAAGAAATCTAAAAACAACAGAAAAAGTCCTAAAGAAATCCAAAAATAGCAAAAAAAGCCTTGAAAAAATAGTTACCCTGGTGAAAACCTGGCAAACAGGCATCTCGGTAGCGACAAAAAAATAAAATAAAATGAAGTCATAGGGTGAAAACCTGGCGACAAGTAGTCTATTGACAAGAAAAATGCAATAAAAACAAATAGTGAAAATCTGGCAAACAGACACTATTTGTAGCTCTACATCTATTAGTTCATGTTCTGCACTTGGCTTCTCAGCCTTCATTTCATGCATCTTTTCATCATCTTAGGGCCATACCAGCATCATGTTATCATCATTTTCCTAGCATGATAACGTCTTACCATGGCTTGATTATTGTACATATTCATTTTGACAAGTTATGTTAATATTGGGGGCAAACATTGACATACTGGGGGCAACCAACTTTCAGGTTTTATTGAAGCAGCTAGACAATGACATCAAATCCACTCTCGCGAACAAACAACCAAATCAAATCTTATGAAAAACTACCCAATCGTTGATCCCCAACCCAACAATTTTTAGCGTGTACCATATCATGACTCATATCTGGGTGATCTATAATTTGAATAATGATTGGAATAACGGTATTTCATTTTGAACAATGGTTGTTTTCTTTTCGATATCATCTCTCTGGAGCACACTCGATGATGTACTGAACTAGAGTGGTGAGGAAAGAGAATGACTTTTCTTTGTCTGCTGTCTTGAGGTTAACTATCCATCTGTTGCAAATATGTCACAAAACATGCTTTACAAAGCCATATCATTGACGACAGTTTCACATTTGTATCATAAAGTGGTTAGTCTTTGTCTGTTTATGCAAGAAATGCTAAGGTCATCTTGGTTCAAGTATACCTCGATGCTTGTGTTGGCTTGCTATATCAAAAATCATGAAAGTTGTACTCAGGTCATCATTGGTGCTAATTTCCCCTCTAATGCTTGTACATACTTCCAACATTTTAAAATGCTCTATGATGATTCAAGAAAGCTAATAAAAGGCTCAACAAATGGTTGGTTTCATTTAGTTGTGTGTAATTTATATCCCATACTAGATTTGCATCGAAGTTTTCAAAAAGGCTAACGAGAACATCAACGACGCCATGTCTATATTTGGACTATTTGTGGAGGATATCTGTGGCATTTGGTTTCATCATCACCTTTCATATTTATGATCCACATTTACTTGATTTATTTACCTTTATTTATTTTTATTTATTTATTTTATTTATCCTTATTTATTTATCCTTATTTCTACTTTATTTTTTATTGCTTATCCGATTATTTATCATTCATTTTGCATTATTTATTCTTTATTTATCATTTCTGATACGACTTATTTCAGATCGCTCCTTTCATTATCACTTATCATTTTATCTACTATTTCATTATTACCTTATCTTTTTCTATCTTATCATTTCTATTATCGCATTATATCACTTACTTTACTCTATCATTATCGCATTGAGCATTTATTTCAGACACTATTTACATGTTACATTTCATTAGACATTTCTAATTCTTTATTTCATTTCTACTCGACCATCATTAGCAAACATTACATTTCATCACATATCATTTATCATCTTATCATACATCACATTATTATTAATCATTTCATTTCATATCATTTGTCACATTACATTCATCTCATCTCGTTAATCATCCTATCATTTTCATATCCATTCATATTACAAATTCATAATGCATATCATAAACACAAAAGTCATTTTCCATCATATTATCATTATTTACTTGCATTTTGAAAATCTAAAAACAAACACTCCATATATGCATTCTTATATATCATTTACCAAACAACATTTTTTCATAAAACATATCAAAACTCCCATAACATATTTTCATAATCATATCATGAGTCATCCCCCTGCATGACATCATTAATACACATCATTCATCATTTTTCATCATCATCATAAACACATCATATCAAATCATCTTGCATATCATGTTAGTCATCAAATCAGTCAAATGCATATCAAAATCCATAACATATAGAAATCAATACATATCACATAATCAAACATCATGATAGTCATCACATAAATCCTCTCATAAATGCACATCACATCATCAAAAAAATCATCACCGCTGCATATCATCACTCATAAAAAATGATACAAATGTCCAATATCCAATGAAACTGCAAAGTCCAAAGAGAGATACATGGGATATAATCAAAAATCACATATACATGCTCCAAAAATGATATACATCACAAACTAGCTGGTCGATGCCCCTGATGGAGCTGGTCCGAAAGGAGGTGGCCTACCACTGGTACCTACATCTGGATCCCGCCGAGGCCCAGTAACTCCCATGCTCTGTGTGGTTGTCCATGACCTGCTCCTAGTCCTGCTGCAAGACTGGGGAAATGGCTCTCTTTGCTCGGGAGGACACAACTCCTCATATTTGACACGATAATACTCTGCCTCCCTTGCCATCTTCATGCCCTCTGCAATCGCCTCCCGCAAGGATGCACTCTCTACAGTGCCCATCAACCTCTGAGCGACGCCTTTGGCCTCCACTGCTCTCCATCTCAATGCATCCCTCTCTATGACCAGTCAAGACTGTGGTCTCAAGGGCCGAGATATTTTCCTTTGTTGTGGTTGATCGGTTTCAGCTTCTGCGTTTGCGCCGGGCTTAGACCGGACCGGAAGTATTTCCGTTTCACCGAGCACCTCGGTCGACTCGCCTTTTTTTTATGTGCTCGCCGTAGCGATACCTCTGAGTAACGGTCGGTTCCGCATCAGACGTTCTCATAATTCAGTAATCGCTTTGCGATGTTTACCTTTACCTTTACCGCGGCTCCTTCCTCTGATTATCTTCTCGATTATTCGCATTATTCATTGCTCTTTATCTTCACTTTCTCTTATTCTTTATCCTTCTTATCTCTTTGTTCTTTCTTATTATTCCTCTTGGCTTTCTTCTTCTTTCTTCCTTTCACTTTATTGATTTATTTTTCTCCTACCACCACCTCCCCTCTGCCTCTCCACCCCCCGGCCGGCCAGGACACTGCGAATGGGCCCCGCTCATCTATAGGAAATGTGGAATTGGAATTGCTGTGTGTGGAAGCCATGTTGGGGTCCGGACATCCTGGCGTCTACCACCTCTGGCCTATATGCCCGTACCTTGGACTGTAAGCCAGAATACTCTATATAGGCCACCTGGTAGGTAATACATCATCCCCATCCAGGATCATCCTTGCACCGCCCATAGTGAGCAACGCCCTGTGGCATCCCCTATGTATACCTGTACTGCCTCTGAACTCGCAAAGCCAAAAATATCTCAATAATAAATGGGTCTACCCCATCGATATCGGCATGCAAAACAAAGGCATTCTAAATGATTCGGCCCCATGGTCGACCGTGGTAATGAAGATCGATATCACTAAATCCATCGACCAAAGACTGAGACTTCCAACTTGCCCAAATTTTAATGGACAAGTGCACCTGAATATGCCTCCACATATGGCCTACCTGGTGGCCTCGCCCTGGCACACGCTAGCCTAGTAACTACAATATGCTCCTAGGCCCAAATCTGGAGCAGAGTCACACCACTGGCCAAACTCGTCGACCCTCGGTATACAACCTGATGTAGATCATGATACAAATGGGCCAAAATGCAGCTCCCCCAGGCATACCTCCGCGGCTGCGTCACCATCCACTCCAGCATCTTACCCCACCCAACTGAAAATCCCTTCGACCGAGGGTCCGGTCCAAGGAAGCCTCCAATGAATGCAACCAACACAGCAACTAAGGTCGATATTCCATAAAATCATTTCCACGGCACTCAATATCCAAATTTATCGCCATATATCACCAAGTAGATCCTCCCTATTTCTTATCCCTTCCTATCTCCTTTGTGGTCATAAACCACAAGGGAAAATCCCACCATGAATCCCTAGAACTCAGACACACATCCCTGCAGGTCACAGTCATCTCACCAGTTGGCAAATGAAAGGTGTTATGATCTGAATGCCACCTCTCTGCCAATGCTATCAACAGTCCCCTGTTGACTCGAATCCCTCGCAGGATGGTCAACAAGGATCCCAATCCACAGGCACCTATCCACTGTACCTCTACGGGAGTCAACTCTCCTATCTGATCCCAACATATTGGGAACCACTCTCTAATCTGGAGGTTATAAAAAACCTCCTATTTTTTTTGGTCATCACAAGGACAATTAATCAGTGACCCATATCAAGTGACCCATATCAGTGACCCATATCAAGTGATGCATATCAGTGCCCCATATCAGTGACCCATATCATATAATCAATCAAATCATGCAATCATCGCTGCATCTATCTATCTGAATATCAAATCAAGCTACTCTATCATCATTTATTATTTGTTTTCTTTTTCAAGAAAGCAAATTTATCAACGATCAAATCATTTTCTTATTTGTACTTCAGTCATGAATGCAAATATGTTTGAAAACCATCATCTACTATTTGATTTCTATCACAAAAAATAAATTTATCAGAAGTCATATCAAGCATATACTCTTTGTTTTCCATTCCTACGAAGCAAAGTTATCAAAAAATCAATCAATCTACTCATTGTTTTTCATCTATGAGAAGCAAAATTATCAGGCAACCAGTCAATCAATCTACTCATTGTTTTTCATTTTTGGGAAACAAAGTTATCAGTTATCTACTCTTTATTTTTTGGAGAAGCAAAGCTATCAGTTAATCATCAGATTTTCTATCCATAATAGCATGATGACAAACTAATTTTTCTATCTATTGACCAAGGAAGCAATGTAGAACCATCATTTTTCATCACAATGGCATTCTGCCAACATTTTCCCATATGCGCTAATCTTCGCCTCAGATGCACCAAAACGCATAAGCGCTACAGTTTACCTCAAAAGTGCTAAAATTCTGTATGCGCGGTTTTGCACCCTAAAAGAGCTAAAGTTTTCCCTATAAGCGCTAAAAAACTATATGCGCTAAGCTACCTAGTGGATGTGCTACTTCATACCTTAGATGCGCTAATCCCTCAATGCGCGACTCTATGCCCTAGATGCTCTAAAGTTTTCTAGCTAGGTTTCTATCCTAGAAGCGCTATTCTACACTTTGTATGCACTAGAAAACCTAAAATTTGCCTACACCTATATGCGCTACAAAAATTTTCTCGAATGTGCTAAAACAGACAGTCGTATGCGCTAAAATGACATTTTAAAACTTAAATCCACGTGAAAAAAGTAAAAAAATTGATCAAAATCACAAAATTTCAAAGCATAAAGGGTTTAATCGACTCACCGGTGGTCCATACATGGCTGGTCTCTGAAATCGAAGGGCCCGCTCGAATCTATGTGTGTGAAATGGGATCGACATCTCGCTATGTCACTGTATCCAAGTCACTGTAGCAAAAGAGTGAAAATGACTTCCACTTTCACCCTTTTTACCTTATATAGGTCAATTAAGGTGGGTTTTTGGTGGCATTTTTCTTTTCACTTTATTTTTTTTCACCTGGGGCATCTTTTACACCATTTATCGGGAGCTAAATCACTAACTCCCCAGCAGAATATCATCATCCATGATTTACTTCTCGAGGGGGCATCATCAACATCAACATCAAAAACGTATCAGAGGCAAAAAAATTATTTTCTTTGAAGCAATGCATTTCACACATCACTTCAAAGAGGTGCAAAATGTATATGTCTAAAAATGGTCATCAAGCTTGTTAATTAATTAAATATAAATTATTTAATTAATACTCTAAAGTCATCTACATATAAATAAATTTAATTATTTATTTATATTGTTCACTTTTATAAATTCTTCTACCTTAGTTAAATAAATAACTTTATTTAATTATTACCATCTTCCATATTCCTCTTAATTAAATTAAATAAATTTTATAATTTATTTATATTAATTATCATGTTATTCTAAATTTGAATATTTGAATTCAAATAATGGAATATTCCTCCAAACACCCTCTTCATCTCATAGTTAAATTAAATATTATAAATATTTAATTTAATATCTTTCCTCTCTCACACATAATTAAATATTTTAAATATTTAATTATCTTCTAAATTCCTCTCTCACACATAATTAAATATTTTAAATATTTAATTACTTTCTAAATTCATCTCTCACACATAATTAAATATTACTTATTTAATTATGTAAACTTCTAATCATCTTCACACATAATTAAATATTACTTATTTAATTATGTAAACTTCTAAAATTATCTTCACATATAATTAAATAAGTTTATTTATTTAATTATGAAATTCATTCTCAACTCATTCTTCAAATGGCAACCTTCCTTCGGATCTAACTGAGAAAAATTGTGAAGGAGGAAACCTTCTATTTCTCTCTCACCTTTCAAAAATCTCTCACCGTTCATCCTGACAAGCTTGATCTGAACCGTTAATCATGGCAACCAATCAAATTCTTTCGAAAACTCTTCAAATACATGTGCAAATCCAAGCATTGGTTAGATACGAACATATACACAATCACGCTTACGCTTTTGCATCTTTAGCATTTTTATCAATACTCATATCCTAGCAATAAATTTTATCATATCATAGCATAATCTTGCATTTTAGCATAGTATGCATTTTAGTTTAAATCTCATTCTCCAGTAGTCTATTTCGTTGAGCTTGGCATACAAAATCTGAGAGCAACTTGAAGCAACGAAATACTGGAGATAGAGAGCAATAGAATGACTTCAGAGAATCTGCCATAAAAGAGTTTGTTTAATCTTCTTTTAGTTTCTTTGATATAATGTTTTATTGAATGTGTTTTGAATCCTTTATAATAGGAATATTTTCATACACACAGTGTGTATGTAAATAATTTTTTGTTTTGTATGTAAATAGTTTTGTTGTTTTCCTTGTTTTCCTTTTATTTTGTTCTTTTGTTTTTGTTCCTTTTATTTTTCTTTGTGGGGACCTTCATCTTATGCAGTTGTAAGGGGGTTGTTATCTGAAGTATACTTTGGTTATTAGGAGAGAAGTTGGTTTAGATATTTTCAAGTTTTCTGATTGCACGATTTTGTCCTAAATTCATTTTTTTATGTCTATGCAATAAGAGTTGTGGAAAGTCTTGAAAACAAGGTACAAAGTAAACAATCTTCACTAGCTACGACTGAATCTGCCACAAATCATCAAAAACATCTCCTTTTGTAATGGTATATTTGTCTCAGGGCAATTGTGTTTTAATATTTGAGTGAAAAATTTGATTCCCCAGATGATGTTATGAGGTCCATGGTAGTTTTCAACCTAGTGCAGATGTCAGACATCTGACATATTGAGAAAAAATTGAATAAAATATTTGAAACTCCAAGAGAAAAGAAAAGAAAAAAGAACTATCTAAGAAAAAGAAAACTCAATATGAATGGGTGATTCCAGTATCTCTACCGGGGCTATGGATGCCTGACTGGTAGTAGAGCAATGCTATGAGAAAACTAGAGGTATCTTCGTCAGAGCTATGGATGTTTGACTAGCAGCGGAGCAATGCCCAAGATATCATTGCACAACAGCTAAAGGGAATCAACTCATGTAGTTCAAATCTTGCACATTATTGTTCAAAAGATGAGGAAAAACTTTATAAAAGGTGATGCACCATTAAGCACACACATAGATTCAGGGGTAGCCAATGTTGATTTACATTTGAGATTCTAGCTCAACCTTGGTTGTTAAAACTAACCCAATTGGAGTTGTGATGTCCATAAACTAGGAGTTCTAGGTAGCTGAATCCTTCGACTTCTTGAAAATGGTTAAACCATTTTCCCAGCCAAGTTGCCATTTTTTATGCCTTGCATAACCACTCCATTTTAAGCTTGTTTAAAATAGGTTCCCCTCGTTTTGTTCTGTTTCCTTTGGCCCTTTTCTTTTTGCCTTAGTCATTTTTTTTTGCTTTGTTCTGGCAGACGTGGAATTAGGACTGAAACTGAACTTGGAATTCCTTCCAAATTCTAGTTTCCGTTCCATTCCTGGTTCCGGTTCCACCCCTTTTGTTTTCTGCCTTAGGCATTTTTCTATTTGTTCTGTTAGAGGCAGGTTCGAGACCAAATCTTGACATGGAACTCTTTTAGGGTTTCTGGTTTGGATCTTGTCCTGACTCTGACTCCGCCCCCTTTTTTTTTCCTTGTTCTTTGTTGTTCAGGATGCGTCCAGTGTTCGCTCCGGTCCCACTTCCCTTGTTCTTATGTTTTTCTTTGCTCTTTGGTTGGGACCGGATCGGGAACCGAAATGGAACTTCTAGCTTTGTGTAGTTCCATTTTTGGTTTTTTCTCCGCTCCCGTCTTGGTTTTGTTTTGGCAGATGCGAAATCGGGACCGAACTCAAACCATGGAATTTTTCTGAAGTTCCAGGTTCCGATTCTGTTATGATCCTGGTTCTACCGAACTCGTTTGTTTTTTGTTTTTGTTCTGATCATTTGGTTGCAGGATGCTTTTCTTCCGTTCCCTTTTTCTTTTTTGTCCTTTTTTGTCGTCTCTTTGTATGTTGTCAGAGACGGAATCGGGATGGAATCCGAACTTGGAATTTGGAGAAAGTTTCAATGTCGGATTTGGTTTCGCCCCCACCCCCATTGTGTTTCGCTCAAGATCGATTTTTGCCCCAATCCCGCTTGCGTTTGTTCTCGGGTTATGTTACCTTTTGCGAACGCGGAGCCGAAATGTGGGTTGGACTTGGAAATGATGGTTATTTCCATATTCTGTTCCCGTTCCGACTCTGATCCCGATTCTGATTTGATCTTGGCTCCACCCCCGCCGGTATTGAAGGAAAGTGTGTTTCTAGTTTGGATTTGGTTCTACCTCCACTGGAGTTGAGTTTCTTTTTGCTAAAAGATTTATGAAGGGTAAGACGAAGAATGTGTTTTCTATGCTTTAGAGGACTAATGAAGGCATTGTTTTGTAGGATTAAAGCATGCCGAGAACATCTGATGCTGTTTCTCAAGGAAGCCTATTGGAAAGTGTGCCTCAATCAGATCTGGCATAAAACTCCTGAAAGAATAAAGTCGGTAAGACCCTCTGGAGGTCTTGCCGACTAGAAATTGTGTTCTATTCATTTGAAGTGCTCAGGTCACCAAGACATTTCGATCGCTGTGAGTTTTCTATCTCTCTCTGCTCAGGGAGAACTCTTGTCGACAGTGGTTCACAAGATTGTCATCGACGAGACTCTTGGTCGAAGGGTTTACACTCGTTATGACCTCTTGCCGATGGTTGTGGTCTCACTGATGGGTATATGGCTTTGGTAAGACTCCTGGCGACAGCTAGCGTTGGGGAGAGGTGTGACCTTTAGAGAGTCTTGCCGACTGAGGATGTCTCGCTGACGGAAGGACTCTTCGGTGTAACATAGAGGCTCGCTAAGAACTTGTTCTGACTTGTTGGTCTTGCCGATAGCGACAGTCTGGGTGATGGTCTTGGATATCAGTATGACTCTTGCCGCTCGCTATGAAATCTTGCCGATAGTTGTAAGTTATGCTGATAGCACCAGTGAAGCATTGTAGCATCAGGGAGACACGGCTAGTGTCTCACTGACATGCGATTTTGCTGGAATAACGTTTAACTATCTGAAAATCCTACGTGGTATGTGTTCAACCAATCGGAGGAAGCTGAAGGTGAACCGTTGGTAGTTTGACTATTGTGACCATTCCTGTGAAGAAGATCAATAGACTATGTGCGGTATGGATCTACTCTGTGATCGAAGATGATGAATTGGTTCGGTGAACAGTGGTGTTCGTCTGTAAAGATCTAGACAGGAAAGTCGGATGCTGCTTCTCAAGGGGATCAACTTGCAAAAAGATCTAGAACGAGAGGAAAGCAGAAAGGAAGAAGCCGCGAGTCTCAATGAAAGTTGGGATCTCTATTGGAAAAAGTAGATCGACATTAATGGCCATGCTTCAGAACATTGAAAGCAGCTCTGCAAAGAAGTCTCAAGGTCGAACACGAGCACTGCGAGTTAATGCGATGGTTGTAAAATATCTGAAGGCCATGCCTGAGGGTGATCTTTCACCGACATTAATAGGGTATGCACATTTAATGCATCATTGACTTTATTCCAAAACTCTTCTAGGGTCGACCCTTCTGTAACCGACTTATTTTGTAAACCCTAAAAAAGGGGCCGACACATTTCTTTGGCATTTTTTTTGCATATATGGCATTTTTGCCTCTTTGTAAAAGTGGATAGACAATACAGATAGACATAGAGATTTTCTTAAGAGAGAGAGGGACACATCTCTTTTCTTTGTAATAGGATCTTCTTTTTCATCTTTTTGGTTAGGGTTAGCATGTTAGGGTTAGAAGGTAGAGAACTTGAGAGTAGAAGTAGAGCAGAAGTTAAGTTCAGCAAAAGGAGGAGATGTATCTTCCAGGTTTTCTTAGTATAGATAGAGATAATTCGAAGACATGGGTTTTCTGTACACTGGTGATCTTGCCAGATTTGTAAATGTTCTTTTTTTGTTTCACTAACAGTAGATGCAACCAGATTTAAATCTACTTCATATTATGCTCCACAATGGTATTTATTTTGGGTTAATCATTTGATTTGAAAAGCTTTCAAGGAATGAAGTTTTATCTTATGTTTTGTTTAAATGATGATTTGCAATCTACTGTTAAAGTTTGCAATGTGAATGAATGAAACTATGTATTAATTATAAGTTGATTTTATTCTGCAGTTTTAGTTTAGGAATTCCTTGGAAGGCAACAAGTCTGATTAAGTTGGATGAATCAACATTCTCTTCAGTTTAAAAGCTTTAATCTATCTTTTTTTTTTATTTCTTTAAAAACCACCGGTTAAAGTAGGTTTAAATATATGTTTGATCTTATAACAATCCAGAAGCTCAACACCAGCAGGCCCCTTGAACATTATAGTTACATCAACCATTGAGTGAAATCAACATAGTCAAGAATCGATTACCAGGATCTTGGGAGTTAGATATCCATGTGTTACCTTTCTCTTTCAGGAGAAACAAAATAGTAATATTTTGTTTAATGTTGTTGTGCTATTTTGACCATCAACAGGTTGTCTATGACACTGCTACTATTGCTTATGATATGTGGACATATGTGTTTGATGTTATGCTTATGCAATTGTTTACTTATTGTTTAATGATGATTTTGTTTAGAATATGGTTATTGTTTGAGGTTCGGGTGAGAGGGACAGTGTTGCATCACTCATCCATGAGTGCGCTGCTACACTACAATTCTCTCTCATAGTGTGTTTGGCATTGAATATATATGTTGTTTTGATACTTGGTTTTATGTAGGACTGCAGGTACCGAGCTCCAACTCCACCCACACTGTCAGGTCTAAGCGTGTCCAACATACCCAATGGATATGATGTGGTTTAAGGAGTTGACAAGAAAGTATCCCCATTCATGTCCGTCATCCCGTCATTGTTTGACAATGTTGTCCGTCAGTACTCCATTTTGTTATGGTATCATTTTGTTTCATGTCGTTTGTTGTATGTGTTAATTGTTTGATTTTGATACAATATCATTATTGTTAATTAGTTAATTTAATTTAATGATGGTTATTATTATTGTTGAAATTAATTTAGTTAAACATTAAATTTAATTATTAAAGTGATTTGTGAAAACATCAAGGATTTAATTAAATTTTAAATTAGTTTGTAAATTTTAAATGTTTGTAAATTTAAATGAATATTATTTTTAATTGTCAATATTAAATATTTTAATTATAAATAGAATAATATTTTAATTGCAACATTGTTAATTCTTAAATTAGCGATTATATAATATTGTTTATTTAATTGTTATTATGAATTTATTCAAAAATGGATATTTTGTAAAATACTATATTTGAAACGGTAAAATTTAAAAAATATATAAATATAATTAAAAGAATTTTCGTGACGGTCATGATTTAATAAATTTAAATAGTTGAATCTAATGTAAATGGGTAATATAATTATTAAAGGTGAAAATTATTACGAAGATCGAAAGAGTTATTAAATCTGAACTAGTGGAGTAGGTTTCTAATTATTCTAAACGAAAAGATTATCCTCTAGGTGGTAAAACGAGGAGAAAGGGGAATTGCCTGATGGTGAAAATGAATTTTGTAAATTAGCTACTTGTCATGTTTATTTTTTGATAAACTTTAGAGTTTCTCCTTGATTTATTTTGCAAAAGACGGGTGAAAATAAAACACAAGGGAATTTAAAATTAAAAAATTCACTGTATATTGTGCAAAGATTAAAGTAAAAAGAGTTTTCTGCAGAGAGAATTTGGGGATTTTCCACTTATCCTCTCCATCTTCAGTTGCAAATTTCAGGTATAGGAGTGTCTTAATTTCCTGCATTAGGTTGTTTAAAATCTTTAATAGTCAGTTGAATAACTGTTTTGATAGTCTATGAATGGTTTTGATTTATGTTTTTGATTTTTATATCATTTTTGGTAGAAAATGAAATTTGTTTGTCGCTTCGTCATGTAATGCAATAGAATACATTTTGTCATATTTTCATATATATATATATATGAAATTTATTTGTCGCTTCGTCATGTAATGCAATAGAATTCATTTTGTCATAATTTCATATATATATATATATATAATGTGTTTATATGGTTCATACTTTTCTCTCCAGCCATTTCCTTCCACGCATCGCCTCCTTCTCCCACCCATGCACTCAAAACTGACCCACTTCATATTGTTAGTTTTGTTTTATAAAACAAAGAAAAAAAAGATAATAATAATATGCCTCATGTAGGAAATTAATCTCTAACTCTCAACCAGTAGCTTTGTACGCAACTGTGATTTGAAATGGATTCTTGTTGTGTTAAGTTTACCTATCTTAGTTTCTTTAAAATAATAATTGTTAATTTCAATAATTCTTTAATATACATTTCTGTGTTTCTTAAGTAGCTCTGTGTAGTGAAAAGTAATTTTGTAGCAATAACATAATTGCACCAATATATAATAAATTTAGAGATTTTATTCTTTTAAAAATATTATTTCACATCTTCATTGTTATTATAGTATCGTATAGGTTTACATTTTTACCTAGAAAGCAACTTTAAATAAATTAGGCACATCTCAATTTATATTCAGATGAAAGAAAAGTATGCATACATCTTAACACATATCTTGTTAGCCGATATGCTATATATTGCATGAACGTTTTAGCCTAAACCTGTCTCACGCTCCTGTCAAATCATTTTTCCAGTTAAAGTTTCCAGTAGACATACTGCACCATAAATGAAATCTTATCCTTTCGAACTAACTTCCACTTCCACAATGCAGTTAATGACGTATGAATGCCAAAATCTACCATGTTATTTTACTCTATCAAATTTACTTAGTAAAGTTCACTACACTACTCCTGGTTTCGTGCATGTATTTGGAGTAAATGTGATAAATGCTCTTAACTGTAGCCATTCAGTCAGTTTCATTAATTAGCTTCTCATCACCACATAACTTGACTATAAGTGGATTTCAAAACAGACTTGCATAAGACCTGCACATGATCATAGACAAAAGATCATGAGAGAAAAATACCAATCATTTGAAGAACATCAAAGATCATAGGAAAAAGATAAGAGGAATAACAATCAACTAAAGAGCACCAATTAGTAAGTCTACATTCCCTGTTTTCCAGTCCTTAGCTATTGTATACTGCCAAAAATATGTTACTTAAGTTGTGTGCATAGCTTTCAAAGAAAATAATGAGAAAATATATTTTAAATAACATGATACCAAAAATTCCCCTTCAAACTTTAGAATTCAATTCATTAAACGGGGAGGTATAAAAGCAAAACAAGGTTTTAGATCAGTAATTTTTCTAACTAGACTGGAGGGTGTTGAGAATACTTATTGCAGGACTCTGAAGGGAGCCCAAGAGCTTGCTATAGATTTCGGCCCTTGTGGGCATGGTCTCTAGTGCCTTAAACTCCTTGGGGGCATAGAATTTCCCCTCGAAAATAGCCCCAACAAAATCATTCGCCTCAAGCTTCTCATGCTTTTGAAAGTCCCTGTAAGCCTTCAGCGCCACTGGTATTTCTTCAGAGTGAACAAACATATATGCATTTTGTCCCTTCATGCAAGGCTTTAAGGCCTCAAATAGGGTTCCCTCAATAGCTTAGATCACAAGCCTGTTCTTAATCACAAGTAGCTTAGTAGACTCTGGAAGGGACTGCCTCAAGTCAGTAAATTATTTCACTATTAGGTCCTTGTATCGTATCCTTGCTATAAGGTGACAATTCTCTACCTGCTTTTTCGCATCGCCAACAATTTCTTCCTTCATGTTCTTCATTAGGGCACATTGTAGATTCTCGCCGTGCTTGAAGTGAGGATTGCCCTGTCCATGCTGAAGGCTTCTCTTAGGGAATAGCAATGCCTAATGTGAGGAGAATTATCTTTGTCTTTTGTCTTTGAACTGAGAGAAAAGATGGAGAACTAAATACGTTGGTTCTATTTAATCTTAGTAAACATGCATACAAACAAATGGAACTTAGTCAAGGCAGGTGGTTTGTTTAACTGTTCCCATGCAACTGTTACAATCACTTGTATGTTTTTCTTTTTTTAATAACCATTCCTATGCACCTGTCGGATTATAGACAAGACCTGCTAGCATTTCATTCATTTCTATGGTTTCCAATTACTTAATTTTGATAATAACTAGCATTACAACTAAATGGCAGAGTACAATCTATTTTAATAATAATTTGTAAAAGTCTATTTACTGTCGGTTTAAATACAATACATTGTATAATTTATAAATATGTATACGTGTAATTTTTATATGAAAAAGAGTAATTCATAATTGAATCATTATGTTAGGTACAAAATCAATAGAAGACTACCACATCTCTAGAAACCTGATCTCTTCAAAGGATCTAGCCAAAGTAAAAATTTAGAACATAACATGTGGGGTTAACACCAGCAAGTACCACTATACATGCAACATTCAAATGAGTATTGCCCATGGTAGATCAAACAGGTGTATATGTAAAAACACGACATTGAAAACAATATATAAATACTTGAAACCAAATGTAAATGATTAAAAGAAGCATTAACTGGAAAGTTATCTAAATCAACTTACAAAATGGAGAGAGAATAATGATAAACCAATTGGATAGAGGAAACATGTTTTCTTGTCCAAGAAAGGAAACACTATGACACAAAAAACAATGTCAGGAGTGTTAATTTCTATAACCCAGCAACAGATTAATTGCTCAATAAATTCACAGAAATAAATCTGATTTATAACAATTAACACAACTGGGTTAATTAACAACTAATAACAGCAGAAGCAAAAATAACAAGAATCCAATCATAAAAAGATAATAACACATAATTACCCAGGAAACCCCAATGCGGGGAAAAACCTGCAAATGTTGGATCTTCTATTCAACCTTAACAACAAACTTTTCTTTCAAAAATACAATATGAGTTTGCTATAGCAATCTTACTTTTATAGAGCCTAGCTGCTTTACTTAGCATGCAAGGAAAGAATATTTCCTTGCTTTCTTTGGCTTTAATTACACATAAAATCACTCTTAGATTTATCTTATCCTCACAAACTCGAAAACATTCTATTAAAGAATAAAAATCCTGTTGTTGCTAAAAATCCAACTCGAATTGTTTTAAAGCATATCTAACTCGAGTTGCTTTAAAGTGATTTAAAGCATATCCAACTCAAGTTGCTTTAAAAAAAATCCACATCCCACCTTTCGAGCTACAAAAATCAACACTCCCTCTTAGCGAGGAAGGTGTTCTGCACCACACCCAACTTGTCCCTAAAGAATTCAAACTTGCTCTTCATCAAGGCCTTCGTCAAGATATTTGCTATATGTTCGTCCGTAGGAATGTAATTGAGCTTCACTATCCCCTTCTCCACACAATATCTGATGAAGTGGTACTTGATCTCAATGTTCTTTGGCTTGTCATGAAACACTAAATTCTAAGAGAGTTTGATACAACTCTGATTATCACAGTAAATGATGGTAGGATCCAGCTCCTGATCAAAGATCCCAACTATAAGTTTTCAAAGCCAAATAGCCTCACATGTAGCCATATTGGCTGCCATATACTCAGCCTCTGCAGAACTCAGCGCAATTGACTTATGTTTCATGTTGCACCAAGAGACTGCTCCTGATCCCAAACTGAAACTACACCCTGAAGTGCTCTTCCGATCAGTTGTACTGCCTGCCCAATCTGCATCAGTAAACCCCTCGAGCTTCACTCCATCCTACTGAACATACTTCAACCCATAATCAACTGTGCCTTGGAGATATCTCAAAACATGCTTTGCAACTATCTAGTGCACACATTTAGGTTCCACCATAAACTGACTGAGTGAGTTCACTGCAAAACAAATGTCTGGCCTGGTGTTGACCAGATACATAAGAGAGCCTATCAACTGTTTGTATAAAGTCGGGTCCATTGCCTCTGATCTAGAAGCATCAATCTTCTTCCAATTGGTCACAAGTTGCGTTGACATAGGTTTACATTTTTCCATCTTAAATCGCTTTAAGATATCAATTAAGTACTTCCCTTGTCCAAGGAAGATCTCTCCCTCTTTCTGCCACAACTCCAATCCTAGAAAGTAATGCATCAACCCCAAGTCCTTCATCTCAAACTCTCCTGCAAGATCCCGCTTGCAGTGTGCTATGAGCTCCTCTGACCCTATGAGAAATAGGTCATCAACATATAACAATAATATGAGAAGTTCGCCCTTCACCTGAACATAGTACAGGTTCAGATCCGCCTCACTCTTGATGAATCCCACACTCTACAAGTAACTGTCGACACGTGAATACCACGCCCTAGGAGCTTGCTTGAGTCCATACAATGCTCTTTTCAACTTGCATACATGAGAATCCCTCTCATGTGATTGAAATCCTTCTATCTGCTCTATGTAAATATCTTCCTCAATCACTCCATTGAAGAAGGTCGTCTTTACATCCATCTGGTGAATCCTCCAACCCATTTGTGCTGCTACAGAAATGATAACTCTTATGGATGAGTACCTAGCTACTGGAGCGAAAGTCTCGTCATAGTCGACTCCTTCCTTATGAGAAAACCCCTTAGCCATAAACCGAGCTTTGAACTTTTCCACACTACCATATGTAGCATGCTTAATCTTATACAACCATCTCGGGCCCACCACATACTTATCTTCTGGTCGCAGTACTACCTCCCACACACTATTCTTCATGATGGAAGAATACTCTTACACCATGGCATCCTTCCCTACTTGGTGTTTGGATGCCTCTTGAAAGCTGGAAGGCTCTACTTCAATTAATTCACTCTTAAGTGCCACATACTCAGAATAACGTTTGGGAGCCCTTCTCTGTTTGACTGAATCTTGAGGATCACCTACATATTCTTGAGCTTCTCTCAATGTCTGCTCAGCTGCCCTGTTTCTCCTCTTCTCAGTAATAGGAATCTAAGGCTGAGGAATTATTTGTTCCTCTATCTGATCACCCTGCTTGGCCTACTTGCTCTGCTCTCCAGCTTGCATGACTGAAGTTTGAGGAATTTGTGCTACCTCAACCGTGGATGATTGTTCCTCCTCATTCATCAAGTTTCTTGACTTCTGAAGATCCCTCTCTTCCTCAAACTTCACATCTCTTCGAACCACTGTTTTCCTAAAAGCGGGAATGTAAACCCGATAAGCCTTAGAAGTTTCACTATACCCAACAAGGATACCCTTCTTTGTAGTAGGTTCCAACTTGGTTCTCTTCTCAACAGGAATGTGACAATACATAAGGCATCCAAAGATGTGAATGTGCCCCAAATCTGGTTTCTTACCAGTGAATGCCTCTTATGGAGTCAACTTGCCTAACACTTTATGAGGGCTCCTATTCTGCAAATACATAGCAGTATTGCAAGCTTCTGCCCATAAGAACCAAGGCAGATCCTGATCATGAAGCATGGCCTTGGCTGCTCCAACTATAGCCCTATTCTTTCATTCAACAACCCCATTCTGCTGAGGGTGGTACAGAACTGTCAACTCTTTCTTGATACCTTCCTGAGCACAAAAATATTTGAGGGAATTTGAGGTATACTCGCCTCCATTATTAGACCTCAGTATCTTGATCTTCTTCCTAGTTTGGTTCTCCACGAGAGCCTTAAACTCTTTGAACCTACTGAAGACCTCATCTTTATTCTTCATGAAATATATCTGCGTCTTCCTGGAGAAATCATCAATGAAGGTAACATAATACTCATATCCATTCAAGGATGTTTTTGACATAGTTCCACACACATTTGAGTGTACGAGATCCAAAATCCCTTTAGATCTAGTGTCTCTATTTGGAAAATTGGTCTTGGCATATTTCCCAAGTGCACAGCCTTTGCACACCTCATGCTTTTCTGTTTTTATCTTAGGCAGCCCCGTCACTATTTCCTTAAGAATATTAAGTGCTCCATGGTGAAGGTGAGCCATCCTCCTATGCCACAATTCTCCTATCCCTTTACAACTACTAACCAACGCATGTGCTAGCTCAAACTGTAACCGAAACAAGCTGCCATGCCTGACTCCAATCACTTTTAAAATCTTGGAATCTTTGGGATGAATATAGACTTTTCCTTTCTCAAAGGTCACACTGTAACCCTTGTCTTCCAAATCAAAAACTGAGATTAAATTCTTTGTCATGCAAGGGACATACAACACATCCTCCACCAACAAAGGTTTTCCAGACTCCCTTTGAAACTTGACAGTGCCAATACCAGTTGCATGGTACTTGGCATTGTCTCCGAGCTCAATATAGAAATCCAAATTCTTCTCCTCCAACTTGGTGAAACATTCTCTGAATCCCGTCATGTGGTGAGAAGCCCCACTGTCAATATACCATACCCTGTTGGCAATTGAACTTGAGAGACATGCAATGAGTGAAAACTCATTCACAAATCATGATGCAAACTCGTCCACCTCTGCTGTAGTAGCAACTTGCTTCTTGTCCTTATTTTTCTTATTCGGACATTGACTGGCATAGTGACCCATCTGATGGCAGCAAAAAACATTTAATCTTGCTTAGATCTTTCTTCTTCCCACTCTTGGAAGAAGAACCTTCCGATTGCTCTTTATTGGACTTCTTCTTACCCTTGCTTGCAAGAGAAAGATTTTCTTCATCTTGACCCTTCTTCGTCTGATCTCCTGATGAGCACCTTCACGGATCTCCTCCTGAACAAAATCA
This sequence comes from Sequoia sempervirens, assembly GCA_007258455.2. Lineage (NCBI taxonomy): Eukaryota > Viridiplantae > Streptophyta > Pinopsida > Cupressales > Cupressaceae > Sequoia > Sequoia sempervirens. The sequence continues at coordinate 725,486,096 of VDFB02000003.1, forward strand.
TCCCAAAGTCTTGCCCAATTAGGTAGCCGATCCAACATTTGCATGTTTTTCCCCGCAATCTTACTTTTATAGAGCCTAGTGCTTTACTTAGCATGCAAGGAAATAATATTTCCTTGCTTTCTTTGGCTTTAATTACACATAAAATCACTCTTGGATTTATCTTATCCTCACAAACTCAAAAACATTCTATTAAAGAATAAAAATCCTGTTGTTGCTAAAAATACAACTTGAATTATTTTAAAGCATATCTAACTCGAGTTGCTTTAAAGTGATTTAAAGCATATCCAACTCAAGTTGCTTTAAAAAAAATCCACATCCCACCTTTCGAGCTACAAAAATCAACAAGGAGAGCCATATCATAGAAAAATTAAAAAGAATGTTAGTTTAGTAAAACTTGATTTTTTGGTCCAAAGAAACTTACCATCATATCCAAGGAAGTTCAAGTAATGGTAGTAAGATAGAGCTACCACAAAGAGCAGATTTGATAGTAAAACAAGAACAAAACCATGGGCAACAAGCAATGGTGAAAGAAAATATTGAATAACTACAGGACAGAACACGGTTATACTCAAGAAAAATGTTTCTATCTAATAATAGCAAAAGAACTAAACCTTGTCCTCCAAGGAACAGATGCAAGACAAATATAGTTCATCACAGCAGGATAAAATGCATAATTATACAATCAAGAACATTATTTTTAAATGTTTATATGGTAGAGGGAATGCTCCATGCCATAGCTACACTAGTCTTCAGCCAGGAATTCTTCATATTCCACTAGCATTCCACTTATTAGATGGGACTAGAGGGCCACTATCGCTAGATTCTGCAGCTTATTATTATGGTGGGTCTGTTGTCTATTGTTTTGGAACTTCAGCTTAGCTGTAGTTTTGTGGTGGCCATGGTGAGGTTTGTGTCAATTCTGTTTCAGGAATTATGGCTCTTACACATGCCTTATATGCTCTGGATCCCTGGCTGTATTCCAAAGGGCTATGAAATGCAACATGATTGGGTTTTGGGCCATGGTGTTGTGTTCTGTATGGATGACAAGGCCACTCTTAGGGCTAAAGCTCTGGCTAATTTGCAGTTCAATTGGTATTTGGCCATTTTGATTTTTTTCACAATCTGTATATCATAATGTTGAGATTCTATGGTGAAAATGGCATTTGCAAGCTTGTTAATGGAGTTGACAGGAAGGTATTTGAGATGGGCGAAGGGCAGGGGTGGCATTCACATAGCTCTATTGATTTGGTGATTGGCCAAGATGAAGAGGATTTGGCTTTGGAAAGATAATACGTGTTGGTTTACAATCATTCATCAATTGTTTAGAGTTATACTTGGTGTGTACATGGTTTGTACAGGCATCTAAAAGATATTGCAGGATTCTTTGTTTGGAACATTGGAAAATGTTTCTCTGTAAGCTATTGTAACGAAGGGCTTTTTGTATTTGTGGATTAAATTTTTTATTAGCTCAGCAAAATGAGAAATGTTGTAGTCTACAAAATTTGAAAGCAATAACACAGGCTCGATTCAATTTACTTCAATTTAATTGATGGATATGTTTTGTTGTTTGGTAGTCCAAATCATAGCAACAAAAATCTTTTGGGCAATAAATCCGTAAACCAAAAGCATAAGATATTTTGAAAAAATCATGAAAAAATCGTGAAAAAATTGGATTAAAAAAAAAAACATAAATTATAGAACAAAAGATAAAAACTATCTTTTTTGAAATTGAAAGGCATTTCCATAGCATAGAGATATAGAAAGCAAATAAAATAAAGAGTTTTAACTACTGAAATGTAGAAAATAGATTTTTGTAGTCTACATTCATATCGCTTATTACATTCATTGCATTGCACATCTTTCAAACTGAAACATTACTTCACATTGCATAACTAATAACTAGATGCTCATAGATGACAAAATTTCAATTACAATATAGTTTTTTTACAAAGTCAACCTAAGCAGTTATGCAATTACTTCACATTGCATAACTAATAACTAGGAGTAGAATTGCCAATTGCATTAGCTTGTCATGGAATTCCATGAGACCACATTTCTTTGAGGCATTTTTTCAAACAGTTCACTGCCTTGTCTATGCTAAGACATTTTTCATACATGTCTACCAAAACATTTTATCAAACAATTTACTGCCTTGCTGCTATGGCTAAAAGCCTAAAATAGGTGTTTTCAAACAAGCTATGGATGCTTGGAAAAAATCAATCAAAGCACAATAGTAAGCAATAGCATAGACAAGGCAGTGAATTGTTTGAAAAAATGCCTTGAAGAAATGTGGTCTCATGGTGATGGAATGCCATGATGAATGCTATGGCAATGGATTGGCATGGAATTCCATCACCATGAGAACACATTTCTTTGAGACATCTTTTCAAACAGTTCACTGCCTTGCTGCTATGGCTAAAAGCCTAAAACAGGTGATTTCGAACAAGCTATGGATGCTTTGAAAAAAATTGTCAAAGCATAATAGTAAGCAATAGCATAGACAAGGCAGTGAATTGTTTGAAAAAATGCCTCAAAGAAATATGGTCTCATGGTGATGGAATGCCATGACGAATGCCTATGGCTATGGATTGTCATGGCATTCCATCACCATGAGACCACATTTCTTTGAGGCATTTTTTCAAACAGGTCACTTCCTTGTCTATGCTACAACATTTTTCATACATGTCTACCAAAGCATTTTATCAAACAGTTCATTGCCTTGCTACTATGGCTAAAAGCCTAAAAGAGGTGCTTTCGAACAAGCTATGGATGCTTGGAAAAAATCTATCAAAGCATAATAGTAAGCAACAAGTTATGGTCTCATCATATTTTTTTGTGTGAAAATCAACAGGATTTTATTTGCTTTTTTTTTTAGGTTTTAAATGCATTTTTTGACAATTTTGCAATTCTACATGGGAAAAAATCGTTGACCAAAAAGTCAAAGATTTTTTCAAAAAATCAGGGAAAAGATTGTCTAGCGTGTAGATTTTTTTAAAATCGTGATTAATTGGGTTTTTTTGCAGATTTTTGTTTCTATGGTCCAAACAACTATTATGTAATAGTGGTAGTAATAGTATTTGAAAGTGTTATTAAATAGTTGATAGATATAAATATTTGTTCTTATGTTGGTTTAAGTATTATATGTTTTGTTTTTAGTAAAATTATTTTATATAATTTTTAGTCAATAAACTTATAAATATTTGTGCATATTGATTATTTAATAGAATTTTAAGTGTTGTTATTAGCTTTTAGAATTTCATAAGTTTTGTTAATTTAAAAAGTTTTTGATGATTCTATATAAGAAGGAAGCAACTTTAAAGAAATTATAGTTTATTAAGATTGATTGTCATTTCTAAAGATACTTAAAAGTGATATAATAAATATTAATCATAAAAATGATAAATTGATAAATTTATTTTTAAAGCATTTAAATTTCCAACTACACTAGCTTTTTAAGATTATGCCATGTTAAAAATGCATTATTCTTAGATGTTTTTTTTTTTGATAAAAGATCAAAGGCCTAAATAGTTTATATTAATCTTAAAGTTGAAATACATTCTTGTATGATCAGAGCATCTTCGCCGTTGGATTGAAAGTTTAACTTGAAATTCAAAACAAAACTAATTGCAGCGACGACCCAATTGTTCTTAGAAATTAATATACATATTGTTAGATGCATAGTCACTTCTTGAATGTATTTAACTATTTTATGCTTTCTTATTATCACAATTTACTTTATACAATTTCACCTTATAATGAGCTTATTTACTTTAATTATAATTTTAATGTTCAATTTTATAACTATTTAAGCTTTATAATACAAACAAGATTGTATATATTTTACATTTCTTTCCCATGTTTGCTTCTATATATTTTCTATCGGCGTAATCCTTGCACCCTCCCTGGTGCAAGTGCTAGTTTTACTAAAATATGATTAAAAAGCTATTTTGTAGCCCATTCTTTGGAGTCGACTTTAGGAGATACCATTAAAAAGCTCCACGTAATCTCCCCTCTAAAAATCCGTTCTTATAAATAAAAAACCTTTTTTTTTTGTAGATAAGGCACTTAATTCCATGCACATTTAATCATTGAAATTAAAGTGATTCCCACTCCTTTTGGAAGGGGGAATATATTAGATTAAAATAAAAAATTATAAAAAAAGTAAAATAAAAGAATAAATATTAGGTAATATTAGCATTTCAAAAAGAGAGAAAAGGGAAGTTTTTATTTTATTTATTTATTTATATTTCTTTTCTTATTGAATAGATTAAATATATGAGTAAATATAGTCATTAGCTATATATAGTATTAATGACATATATTTATATATAAATATAAATATAAATAAATTAGCAGATAATTTAATAAATAAGTATGTTATGTATGTGTAAGAGTTAAGAACAAATAAGATGAAGTGATTATTACAAATGATGATGTAGTAAATAAGTAAACGGCTATTTTTATGTAATCTCCCTTATTTATTTCTTGTTTTTAATGTTTCAACAACTAAAAGAAAAAATTGTGTTAATTATTATATAAATATACTTGTAATGAGTTTATTATTCTTTTAGGATAAATTCTTGTTCTTTTCTTTTCCGTGTATTTAACTAAATCTGTTGGCTATAAATAGCCATCTACTTATAGGGAAACGCCAGAATTTCAATGCTAAAATTTCTAGACAAATATTCATATTTTAGATGAGCATTTGTTTTCACATTTAAGCGTAGACTTATTTACTTAAGTAGTGAGTTTATATGTATGTAATTATATATATGTGTATTTGGTTGTTTTAAAATAGATAACGTTATTATGTATTTTGTTTTAATCTATATTCTTCATTGATTATTATAGAATTAGGGATGGATATGCAATTATTTTATTAAAATGCTCAACATTAGGAATATGAATAAATATCTTTTAAATATTCATATTTATATTCGGGTTCTTATGTATTTTAAAATAAGTTCTTTGCAGTGTTAAGATTACTTACTTTAGTTTCCCTTGATAGTAATTGTTATATTTTAATTAAATTTATTCATTTTGAAGTAAACAAATGTATATGTTATATTTTAATTAAATTTAGATGTGTAAATAAAATAAAATTTAATGATTCTTGATTATTTAATAATCTTAAAAGTTACTAGGTGAGATTTGAATTAATTGAGTTTTATAATTGAAGAATTGAACATTGAAGTTAGATTATTGTTTTAATTAAGTTAAGAATCTTTGTAACCTTACATATTTTATTTAATTAGAATAAATGTTAAATGGAAATGTATTCTTTGAAAATATTTTACAATTGCTTTACACTGCTTAACGTTTCTCGTGGCATTGAATGTGATTTTTCAGTTGAAATTATATTTGTTTAAAGGAAGTGTTAAATGTTGTTTAGTTTATGGGTTGGTTTATGTTTGTGTTGACTTTGAGTCACGGGAACCCAAGTTTTTATTCTCATTTTTGGGTGGATATTTTTAGTAACTTCCAGAGGCTAGGGGAAAAAACTTGTTCATTTGGGTACTCTATTGTTTTAGTGCATCAGTTGATTTATGTAGTTTATGTGGTGGGTGGTACCTCTTTTGCTCTCACATTAGTGATATGGAGTGGGTTTGCGAGATGGTTCTTGCCTCGCATGTTGTTTGTTATGTACACCTTGATTTTTATGTGAGATGAGGTACACCCCTTGCATGTTTTTGGTTTGGGTACCCGTAGAAAGAGTGGCTCTTCATAGGGGCCGGTGCACAAAGGGGCTATCAGGATATCCCATGGAAGAGTTTCCTAAACAAGTGATAATGTAATTAATGAACTAGTGGGTTTGGGTAGTTAAACACTAAACAAGATTAATTATGTGCCTCACCCATACCGTTAGTACTTTCACAGACTAAGGATGGGATGAGAAGACCTAGTTGGTAAGATCACCGCCTTATCCTCATGAAAGGTAAATGTTTTCTCATGAGTCACCCTATGGAGTGACACCTTGAGATAGGCAATCAGGATAACCATAGATGGAGGCAACACCTTGTGATAGGTTGTTTGGATAATCCATGTAAGGCCATGCGATGACACTCTCCTACAATACCTATTTATTTCCCTTGTTTGGTTGCCTCTAGGAGTGTTGTTTGTATTTGTTTGATGTTGGTGTTGTGTTAGCCTTGTTTGCTTGACCTTTGTTTGGATGTGGGTCCTTTCTTGTCATCTCCTAGCACAGGGGGTGGACCTTCAGGTCCACGTGGTTGGGTGGAATGTGTTATGCACCCCATTGGGTTCCCAGGTTGTGTTCGTGATGCAGAAGCGGATGCGTGGGTGATCCCACAATAGTGGTTTACAATTTTTGGCCAAATTGGACACTGAAATTATTTTTTTAAACTAAATCTTCACATTCGGGCACCTATAGCGGCTAAACCATGAAGAATTTGAAGATGATGAAAACTAGAGTCTTGTCACATTTTGTCTGTAGATTCTAAAAATATTTTTTTCAAAATTTTTGGAATCATATTGCACTTCTTTTTCCATCTCCCATGAAAAAATGGTTTTTTTCAAAATACAACATTTTTAAAAAGTGATGCACACCGTATAATGCATAACTTTTTTTCCATGAAGGATAAAATTCTAATTCTTTTGAATTTAGATTTGTAACTCTGATATCTAGTGCTTACACTTGGTTAGATAGTTTTTTATTGAATATTTTTTCTTTAATCAAGTTTTGAAGTTAAACCAATTACAATTTAGACATAGTGCAACTGTATAACGTATAACTTTTTTCGTATATATCAAAAGTCAATTTTATTTTTTTTGTTGGATCAAGGACTTCAATATCTAGTGCACTCATATATATATATATATATGTTTTTTTGATAATTTACTATTTTTCTGCATGTGCAAAACATAGACCTTCATTTTCGATGAAAAACCTATGTTTAATAAAACTAAAAAAACAAATACATAATAAAACCAAAATATATTAAAATTATATTCATTGGATAGCTTGTTCTGAGGACTACTTGATTCAAGTTGGGTTTGTGAAGATTCCTCCATTTTCATCCTCAACCCAAGCTTTGAAGTGCCAAAATTCAAGTTTTTTTGTGTCTCAGGGAGGGGATGAGGAATAAAGGGGGTTCGCTCAAACTAGGGTTCATTCGAAACCTGGTTCATTTGAACCCTCCTTCTATAAGGGGTTTTGATGGATTTTTTGGTGGGAAAGTATTAGGAGGGTTCACCCGAACCTAGGTTCTAGCGAACCCCTAATGGGTTCGATCGAACCAATAGGTTCGTACGAACCCCTAAAATCAATTTTTTTTCCATGCATTCATTTTTTGTAAATTTTCCTTCCTCACTTCAATTGTAAACCACTATTGTGGCTTCACCCACGTAGTTTCTAGAGCTTCACTTGGTTGAAGATTGTTTTAAACTTTGTTCCTTATTCTTCATTTATGTATTATTCTTGTACTTGATGTACTCTTCCCGTTGATACAAGGGAAGCATTATTTAACGTATTATTATATCCATCATATGTTGTATCTTTGGAAATATGCTCCACAATTGTAATATTGAACTTTGAATTGAGATCTAATAAAATCATGTATATCTTTTTCAACTCTATTGATCATGGATGGTTGTATGCTATCTTTATGTAATCTTGGAATTCATTCGCTATCATTTTGGTAAGAATTTAGGTTTCGTAATGTCGTCCTGTGTACCCCAAAGGATGTAGATGATTCTATAAATGCATAATTGATTTGGATGTAATGTATGTACATATTCATCTTATGTAATGTTTCTCTTTCAAAAAAAATTGTGGTAGTTTGTTAGTTGTAGTTGTCCTTTAGGGTTTGTGTGGTGAGGCGTTACACATTCGCCCATGTGCGAATGGGTCCTAGCCTAGATAATTCTAGGACACACATTATTCAAGGAAATTTAATAGTTGAATGCATTTGTTTAATGTTGGTTTTCCTTTTGAAAAATAGAAAGAATAAGGCTCTGGAATGTATAATTTGGAAAATTAGAGGCTTAATTAAGTCCAATAAATTAAGGGACCCAAACATAGTGTGAAAATGTAAAGGTATACATTTTTTACACTATATTTAGCCCCCACTTTAGTGAGAGTATGAACTTATGCTTAGAATCACACTAAAGTAGAAAAATGTGTCAATGGAGGTCCAATTATACAACTATTGGAAAGATAAGATGACAAAGGATCAAGGAGGATGACCAAGCCCCAAAGATCTAAGATCTCACTACAAACCAACAAAGGCACAAAAGAGACACATGTATGCAGTAATGACACAAGATTCACGAACATACAAATGTTTCAAAATTAATGCAAGAAAGAAAAAAGGATGGATCAGAGTCCAGAAAATATACTCACAAGGACTAGTGTAGTCCGATATACACTAGGTGAGCCCTAAGGCGAAAATGAGAAACACACAATTTCATCTTCTATGTTCCCTTTTTCTCCATTTTTCCACTTTCTCAAAATGATGACCCTTTTTGTGATTAATATCCTAGGGGAGGGCATGGAAAACAACATTAATTTTGATAGTCCTCTCTTTGATATATGGGAGAATGTCCTCTAGGGCTTGCAAATATTGTTGAGATAAAACTTAGAGTGAATGACATGAAATTGGCTACAAAATCTACTAGGAAGAGCTAAGAAAATAATATTCCATTACTCTCATTGGTTACAAATGTCCTAGAGGCTGGGTAGGAGAAATTGAAATAATTTTTGGGGAATATAGCTCCTCCTTTGGCACTCTTCATACTAGTTACAAATAGTCACACTTTAGTATTTTTCCTTTGGGTTGGGCACCTTTTTTATTTTGTAGCATTCATCAAATGTTCAAATAGAATTAGTAACCCACAACTATTTTATTTTGAAGGATTCGTCAAATGTTCAAATAGAATCACTAACACACACCTATGATTTATCGTCATTTCAATAAAGGTAATGAACTATGTAAAAAATATTATCATCTCCATATTTAATCCTCACATTATCTTTCCCCTTCTTTCATCAAGCTTGAATACCCACCAAGCTTTGTGGACACTCTCACAATAGTTTAAGACTAGACATCAAAGATTGAAAGAGGTTTTGAAGCCTCTCCAAACCTATAATAAACAATAATCAAGAAATGGAAAACTAATCAAGACAAAGAGTAGCATCAATGATTTAGACAAGGTTTAAAACCTCCTCCAAAGTACCATCTAACATAGCACCAAGAGCATGTTGATAATTTGATCAAGGTTTCAAATTAGCCATTGAGAGATAATGAATACACAAAAATGTTCTAAATCCCAACATGTTGATTTTTTTGATGAATAAAAATCCTTTCAATACAAAGTAGACCCACATATGATTTTTCATAGTATATATAAATGGTAGGAAAAAGATAGGGTGAAGGGAAAAAACAATCAAGAAGAGGGATTTTTATGAATTTTGAGGCCTTCAAATCTAGACACCAATAATATGTGTAGTGTAGAAAAAGGTATCCATTTTCACACTTAATTTAGAAATTAATAAAATGAACTAAATTATGCATTAATTTAGTGTGGTAATGTGTATTTTACATATTCACTTTAAGTTTTGGGCCCTATTAATTAAAATGTACTTAATTACATGCCTTAATTGGCCCCTTTAATTCAAATCCAAGCCTAATTAATTGCAATTTCTGAAGAGGAAACCTGACAGTCATTAATGCCAATACATATCACATATTCTTGAGCAATGTGTGTCCTAGGAAAGTGACCTAAGACCCATTCACCCAAGGGAAATGGGTCCTCACTTAGACCTAGGACCCTGTTTTCAAATATGTTTTTGGTGAGATTTTAACATCTTCAAATGTATATTCAAATGTCGGCTTGTGATATTTTAATTTCATAAATTAATGTTACATTCATATAAATACAAGGTTATTTCACTATGTTTCACCTAGAGTTTTCAAGCTAGAAGATCTCATTCGAGCACCTAGAACTTCAAGAGATCATAAGAGCATAGCAAAGACAACACTTCAAGGGTAATTCAAAGGCATTCAAGAGCAGAATTATTGAAGATTATTGCAGCAATTAAGATCAAATCATCATGTCAAAGTCTTCTTGCATCATGCATGTTATTTGAGCTAACATTGTGATGTAGAGTTCATGATCCATTCAAGCATTCAAAAGAATTATCTCAAGTCAAGTTTCAAGATCAAGATTTACATCCATTGGAACCATTTCATGCATTTTGTAGACCTTCATACACAAGGGTTTTAGTGATTTGTGACATTGCATTGTTCCTTCAGTATTCCCTCTAAGTTCATGCTTTCATTTCATTATTTCATTGAATGAGGTTTAATTACCAAAAGAAGGTTTGACCAAGGTAAAACCCCATTCCCTAACAAAAAACATTTTTCTCCTTCATGTGTGTGATTGCATATTTTAGGTGGAAGACATCTTGAAGACCTTGAAGAGCAATTTTGCAAAGTTGTCAAAGTAGTCAACAAAGTTGTCATCTTGCAAAATCTTATGTATAGACTTTATTTATGACTATCCAACCGTGAAATTCGAGAATCTGGGAGTGCAGACACAGATGTAGAGAACCCATAAATAGTTTTTGAAAAGCCCTAGCTAGGACTCATTCGCCCTAGGGTGAATTAGTCCTAGTTTAGCTTCCAAAAAGCACTTTTGGTGAAAGGTACACACAAATCTTCCCTTCTTTGTTTTGCATTCTAATTTTAGGTTCAACATATTTTGAGCTTCAACTAGCCAATGCACTTTGTAGATTGCATTTTGGAGTTGATTTTCTATTTTTAATCTTTCTCCCCAAAGTTATATTTAACCTTGACCCCCGTCCTAGCATAGAAAGGAAATTAGTAGACCCCTTCATAGAGTTGACTCTCCATAAGGAAGTTAGTCAATTCCTTGTTGGGATCTCATTTCCTAATGAAATAAAGGTGTTTAGGCCCATCATAAGCCTAATTTCCATCATCCCATTAAGTGAGCACATAAACACTATTTGTTTCATTTTTTTTCATTTTGGTGGATCCTTCTAAGCCCTTACCTCCAGACCATAGACCAAATGCTTATTGCCATTTCCATCAACAAAATGGACATGATACAAAACATTGTAAGCATCTTAAACATATTGTGTAAGAACTCATTGATTATAATCATATCCTAATTGGAGGTGTGAATGATCAAGGTAATAAATTTTTAGCTCCTCCTAATCAAAATTTAAAAATATTTACCAATCTTATGCCTAATCATAATATCTATTTTGTTAAAGCTAGTGAAACAAAGAATGATGTGATGAATGTTGAAACGGATGATGAAAACATGAATAACAATGAACACAACCCTATGGAAGGTTTTGTTGGAGATATCGACGCTAAACCTCCTAAGGTCCAAACTAGAAAGCCTCTTGATATTACTTTTTCATAACAAGACATACCTAAACATGCACCTGATGGTCCTCTTTACATAGTTGAAAGAATCAATGACATGCCTACTAATGAAATATATTAATTGATCTCGTCTGTGTAGAGAATGTGATCACTAAAGAATTCCTATTTTTGCATGAGATTTATCAAGATACATATATGAAAAACCAAAATCATGGATCAAGACACATAATGGTTTTGCTTGCCCTACGATTGGTTTGATAACTCTCCCTCTAAAGGTTGGACCGAAAGAATTAAATGTCATATTCACCATCATCTTGTATTTGGACCAATTTCGTGTGAAGTTAGGCTACCCATGGCTTCAATCCATGAATTTTGTCCCATCTATTGTGCATAAATGTTTAAAGTTTCCCTTTGGCAATGATATCTTTACTGTGCATCATAGTGGCTTTAACCTGATGTCTACCTGTGGAAAATTTTCAGTGGATTTATTTTGGCTTGAGCCTATTGAACCTATTAAACCATGTGAGGAATTATTTTTCACATCCTATCAAAATTTTAAGGAAAAGTGCATAGAATAATTATCCCTTAGGAATATTCCTTGGCCCATGATTGAGCCACCTATCCTTGATGACACCATCCAAAGCCCTAAAGACAATCCACCTATGGATCCTCCACCCATTTCATACAAGAAATTGAGAGACATGAGTCTTGTGAATCCTAAAGTCAAAAAAGTTTACAAAGCTAAAGAGAAAGTGGTTGAACAACCTCCTATGGTTCCTTTCGTTCCTCCCTTAAGGGTAGAAAAGAAACTCATGGTTGATAAACCTGCTCCTACACAAACACAACTTGAAAGCTGCATGAAAAGAAATCAAAATGTGCATAGATGTGATATTATTGCTCATTTGTTACAAGAAAAAGAAGAAAATAACAACATAGAAAATCAAAATCCAAACTTGTCTCAAGAAATGCATGATGCCTCTCCACCCTCACTGCAACATAAAAAATGACAAACTTCTATTGACATTATCATTCAACCTCCCATTGTGATTAACGTAGGTGATGATAATGAAATTGCTAAGATTGATGAAGAAGTGCATAAAGAGTTGAATTCATTGTTTTCTTCTTCTATGAGATTAAATGATGATCTTCCTAACAAGAGTGTTGAACTTGGTGCTTGTCCTAGTTTGGCACTTGATGTTGTCCCTCTAGCTAGTTATCCACCTTCTGCATATATTGATCAAGACTAGGATGCAGATGACCTACTAATAGGTTGAATCACATGTGTCTTACTAGTCTTTTGCTTTATTTTCATTTTCATGTTCTTTCTTTGATTACATGTGTGTAATGTGATCCCCTCATACTTTTATGTTTTATGTATCTCTTTCTTTATGTTCATTCCTCTATTTGTATCTACATTCTTCTATATGTCATGAAACTTTATCTTTTTCCTTTTTCTTGTGTTTTCTTTTTGGGGACGATGTAAGGAATCGAGACATCTAGGTATCTTCCATGTTGACCCAAAATATTTTTCTTTGTTTTCACTCTCTATGTGTCATTCTTCTAGTTCTGAGAGTATTTGGGGAATGATGACATTTTCGAGCTTTATAATAACATTGTAGCAAAGACATACTAACCCTGAATTTGTAGATGCCTTATGTATTTTGGGGGTAACCCCTTCCCCAATATTTTTTCATGATGCAACTTCATTCAAGAACATATGACTTGGCATAAGGATTTTAGAATAAGCTCACATGTCCTCTCTTTTGGTTAGCATTGACTATTTTCTAGTTTAAAGCAAATTTCTCACAATAATGGTGTTAGCAATTCCTTTGGAATTATTTCAAAAAAATTGACCATTCCTCATGTTTCATTGTATGATATTATTTCTTCTTGTGATGCATCCTTTTCTTGGTGGTGTCATTGGGTTTTATGTCCTTTGAGAGCATGACTTCTCTTAGAATATTACTTTCCCCTTAGTGGTGATGCAATGTATTGCATTACCTAAGTTGCGAATCTTTTATCATTTGACTTGTTCTCTCTTGGAGACATTAGGCATGATGTTCCCTAAGAAGAGACCTTGCAAGAACTAAGCAAAATCCCTTTGGACAAAAACCCTTGTTTGTATTTTTGTTCATAAGTGTTTAACATAACACAACTTTTTAACCTTTTGAAACTCAAACCCATCCCTTATGCGACCACCTAGCATAACACACCTTTCTTTCTTGCAGAGTCATTCCTTGTTTATAAGTTCTTAGCATAACACAACATGTTAGGCCTTGTGAAGCCCGAAGTCATAGTCATTTTCTTGTGGCACCCTATTGAAGTTGTTAGTAGGATAGCTTTGGTATGGTTAGTACAGTGAGAGTAGGTATAATTGACATGACTTTCTCACTAAGCCACCCCCTTGGGGGCTCACCTAGTGGATAGCTTGAGGTTCCATTAGCCCTAAAAGTGGGCATGCATTGATACTTGCATAGTGGACACTGAATTTTTCTTGTGAACATTCTTGGACAAGCAGTCATATTCCACATCGCATTGGGATGGTTGTAGCTTGATACGCCCTTCTCTTTCCCTTTCTTTTAGTCTTTGATGTTGTATTATTATCTTTTCCATTGTTGCATACATATGTCTTGAATGTCTAATTTAGTGTGAGATTGAAACATGGTCATCCTCTCACTAAAGTGGGGGCTAAATGTAGTGTAGAAAAAGGTACCCTTTTCACACTTAATTTGGGAATTAATAAAATGAACTAAATTAAGCCTTAATTTAGTGTTGTAATATGTATTTTACATATTCACATTAAGTTTTGGGCCCTATTAATTAAAATGGACTTAATTGTTCCTTAATTGGCCCCTTTAATTCAAATCCAAGCCTAATTTATTGCAATTTTCAAAGAGGAAACCCAACTTTCGTTAATGCCAACACATATCACATATTCTTGAGCAATGTGTGTCCTAGGAAAGTGACCTAGGACCCATTCACCCAAGGGAAAATGGGTCCTCACTTAGACCTAGGACCTTATTTTCAAATATGCTTTTGGTGGGATTTTAACATCTTCAAATGTATATTTAGATGTCAGCTTGTGATATTTGAATTTTGAGAAATTAATGTTACATTCATATAAATACAAGGTTATTTCACTATGTTTCACCTAGAGTTTTCAAGCTAGAAGATTTCATGAGCACCTAGAACTTTAAGAGATCATAAGAGCACAAAAAAGAGAGTACTTTGAGGGAAATTCAAAGAAATTCAAGAGTATAATTATTGAATATTATTGCAGCAATCAAGATCAAATCATCATGTCAAAGTCTTCTTGCATCATACATGTTATTTGATCTAACATTTGTGATTTAGAGTTCATGATCCATTCAAGCATTCAAAAGCATTATCTCAAATCAAATTTCAAGATCAAGATTTACATCCATTGGAACCATTTCATGCATTTTACAAACCTTCATACACAAGGGTTTTAGTGATTTGTGGCATTGCATTGTTGATTCATTATTCCCTTCGTTCATTCTTTCATTTCATTATTTTATTTCAAGGTTTAATTACCAAAATGAGGTTTGACCAAGGAAAATCCCCATTCCCTAACAACCAAAATTTTCTCCTTCATGTGTGTGATTGAAGATTTTAGGTGGAAGACATCTTGAAGACCTTGAAGAGCAATTTTACAAAGTTGTCAAAAAAAAAAATCATCTCGTAGAATCTCATCTACAAACTATATTTCTTACTATTCGATCATGAAATTCGAGAATCTGGGAGTGCAAAAATAGGTGCAAAGAACCCAAAAATAATTTTTGAAAAGCCCTAGCTAGGACCCATTCGCCCTATGGTGAATCAATCCCAGTTTAGTTTCCAAAAAGCACTTTTGGTGAAAGGTACACACAGATCTTCCCTTCTTTGTTCTGCATTATGATTTTAGGTTCTGCTTATTTTGAGTTTCATCTAGCCATTGCACTTTGTAGATTGCATTTTAGAGTTGATTTACTATTTTTAATCTTTCTCCCCAAAGTGTTATTTAACTATGATCCTCGTCCTAGCACAAAAAGGAAAATCAGTAGACCCCTTCATAGAGTTGAATCTCCTTAAGGAAGTTAGTCAATTCCTTGCTAGGATCTCATTTCCTAATGAAATAAAGGTGTTTAGGCCCATCATAAACCTAATTTCCATCATCCCATTTGGTGAGCCTGCAAATAGGGAAACATCAGATCCCTTAATAGGATTGACTCACCTAAAGGTTGAAAGTCAATCCTACCTTTGGGATATCTCTTTTCCTAATGACATTAGATGAAATATAGGTGCACTTAACACATACATTCTTCTTTGTTTCATTTTAGTTCACCTATTTTTCATCATTTGATTCTGGTGAACCTGACATTGTTGCACTATAAGATTTTTGAAATTGGATGTCACTCAAATGCTAGATCCAGGATTTGTATTAGTTTGCATTGTATCTCATTCAGGGTTTTAAAAATTGCATTAGTTTGAATTTTATTTAGGGTTTTAAAATTGCATTTTGTATTGTTTGACACTTCAAAAAATCCAAAAAAAATCAGACATATTGCATTCATTTTACATAATAGTCTGCATATTAGTGTCTTTCAAATCATTGGCATCAGAAAATTAAAAAAAAATTGCATCTAGAAAGTTATCATTTCACTTATTTGTCATCAAATTGCACTTGCATTTCATCATGATTTTTTTGAAAAACTATAACTAAAGGTGTTTGTCTGCAACTTGAACCTGAGACCTTAAATATCAACTCAGAAACCTAGATTTTAACTTTTTCAACCCTTGTGAAAAGACCCATTTTCCATAGGGTGAATTTGTCCATTTATAGGTTTTTTTCAAAATTTTGAGCATAAATATGCCTTTGTTTGCTTTATATCTTGCTATTTTCAAATCTCAACTTCAGTTTCTAGAATTATATTTTTTTGAAACTATTTACATTCAAGTTAATTGGTCAAAACAAGTGCATTATTTAAACATAATTTTTTCATTCAAAAGACATCATTTTCAATTTCTTGTATTAAAAAATTAAAAAACTCTTGCATGACATATCTGAAAATTACAATCTCTTTTTACATACTTGCATTGTGATTCCTATTTATGGATGTTTATTACACTTGTTTGGTTCCTTTTTTCCATTTTGGGAACACTTTTGGTTTGGTGAAACTTGTATGATTATTATAACCTAGTATCCAATTGCCAATACTCTAGTGAGATGTAGTTCGAGACTCATGGCATCTTGTGCTAGTACATACACTGTGGATCTTATTTTTTCAAACTTTTTCACTCATAGTGTTGACACTAGCTAGTCCATGTTGGAATTCATACCTAAAACATGTACTATGACTTCCAATCCCATTGATGTTGAAACCATTTTTGCTCGTGTTCCTCAAGAAAACTTACAAAAAATGGATAAAGCCTTAGAAAAAATTCAAAATTTTGTGAGTGTTAAATACATTACTGGTACTACAATTCTTGTAATAGATAAAATGAGGAGAATACTTGAAAATAAACTAGGAGTAAAAATTGTGCGTAGCCTAGCTCATATTATTGATGATCATGAACTCCTACAATGGATAGTTGTGCTCAAACTTTGAGGTACACTCAAAGTCAAGGTGGAAATAAAATTCCTCCTACAATTGTGGCCTCTATTCTTGCATACACTCATCTAAATATTACTACAACAAGGCAACCAATTAGAAATTTCAATCCAACTTTAAGTATGTCCACTGGGAATCCTTTTAGCTTTGTGAATTCAAACATCATATCTCCTAACCCATCACCCCTCACAAACTTGCAATTTACCTATTTTCCTAACATATATATACCTCCACATTATTCACCTCCATCTCAAAACACAACCAATGATACCATCCTCAACCAAATTTTGCAAAATGTTTCATCCCTCCAACAACAAATTTTTGCATTAAACCAAAATCAAAATGGCCAACTTTCACAATATGTCAAATGAAACCCATTATTATTGGAGATATTGAGAGCCCAAATGCCACAACACATAAAGTTTCATAGATTTGAGAAATATGGTGGTAAAGGAGATCCTAGCAACCATTTCTTCATAAACAAAACCTTATATAGTGACTTCATTTTCAAAGACAAGCTCTTGGCTAAACCTTTTCCTAAATCCTTGAAAGACACAACCTTGGATTGGTTTTTCTCTTTACCGAATAATTCAATCTCTATGAAATTTTTGATGCCTTCCTTAACCATTTCCAAGTGCACATTGGTCTCAAGATGGCCTTACTTGATTTAATGCAATGTAAATGAAACAAAGATGAAAAGGTCACTGATTTCATAGCATGTTACCAATTTCTTTACTCACAAATGAACATTAAGATTCTTGGTGTTGACCTTTAAAGAATGTTTATTGAAAATCTGCAAACTAATATTCAAGATAAGCGTGGGATGATGAAATTTCCCTCCTTCAATCACTTATGCACAAATCTCTATGACTATTATAATTTTTTTGGTCATTGTGAAGCGAAAACTCCCTCCAACTATCTTGAAAAATCCAAATTTGTGCCTCATAATAGCTTCTAGCCATTCAAGAAACAAAATAAGGGCTTTATACAGATAAATCCACCTCAAACAAATCAACATGTTGAGTCTCAAGCGACTGCTATAAAAATAACAAATCCATATCAATTCAAAGAAAAGAATAGGTAGTTTACCCTGTTACTCGATACCCTTCATTCCATCATATTGCAACTCTTGGGTAAGAACCTATTTTCCTTATCTCTTGTTAGAACCATCGATCCTACTAAGCCTTTACCTCCAAACTATAATCCAAATACCTTTTGCCATTATCACCAACAAAATGGACACTATATAGAATGATGTATGCATCTTAAAAATATTGTTCAAGATGCCATTGATTCTAATCACATCTAGATTGGTGGTGTTAATGATCAAGGAAATAAGTCTTTTACCCCACCCAACCAAAATTTACAAATCTTTACCAATATAATTACAAATCATGATATCTCATTTGTTAAAGCTAGTGACACAAATAATGATGTGATGAATGTTGACAACATACAAAATATAAATTGATGATAATAAGAGTGATACTAAATACGATATAGATGGTATGATTGGATTCATTGGAATTCAACCTCATAAGGGAAAAACCAACTTGTCTATGAATATTGCCGTCTAACAAAATGACATCATTAAACAGGCACCCGACGGTCCTCTTTACATAGCCAAAAGAATCAATGACAAGCCTACTAATAGTATATTAATTGATTTCGTGTGTACAGAGAATGTGATTACCAAGGAATTATTATTTTTGCATGAATTTACCAAGACTATTTTGAACATTTGAAAGAAAGGATGAAAACACATAATGGTTTTCCTTGCCCTATGATAGGTTCGATCACTCTCCCATTAAAAGTTCGACCAATGCAATTAAATGTCTCATTCTTCATCATACTATCGTCAAATTGATTCTGTGAAGCTAGGTTATCCATGGCTACACTTTATGAACGTCGTCTCGTTTGCAGTGCATAAATGCTTAAAATTTCCATTTAGAAATGACATCTTTACTGTGCATCATAGTGGCTTTAATCATGTGCCTTCTCATGGGAATTTCTCATTATATTTATTTTGGCCCAAACTCATGGAACCTATTAAGCCTCGTGAGGATTTATTTTTCAAATCTTACCAAAAGTTCAAGGTAAAGCTCATAGTAGAATTATCTCTTACCAACATCCCTCAACCCTTGATTGAACCTCCCATCCTTAATGAACCAAAAGACCTTCCAATAACCAAGACAAATCAACCATGATTCCCCCATCTATTACCTATAAAAGAAAAAGAGATAACCATATAACTCCTATTGTTCCTCCTAAGATCAAACAAGTTTACAAATTTAAAGAGAAAGTGGTTGACCAACCTTCCATGGTTCCTTATGTTCCTCCCTTGCAGGAAGAGAAGAAACCAATGGTTGATAAACCCACTCCTATTAGATTATTTCTCTTTACTATTTTGATTTTTCTTTTTTTTTTGTCATGTACAAGATGACTATTTTCAAGGTTTTCATTAGGCTGACAATTTTTTCATTTTATTTTTATTTTTTTGACTTTTATGAATTTTGTGGGATTCTTTGATGATCAAGTATAATACTTGTGAAGGTGCATGCTATTGATAGGATTTGGTAACGGTTCACCTTCAAGGGTTGTAAGTTGATAAGCACTAGATTCATATGCTACAATTATGATATAAGGACCCAACCAGTTAGGCTCAATTTTCTTAGGCTTCTCTCTATCCACTTGATTCCTCGGATTTTGCTTTAAGACCAAGTCACTAATTTCAAAATGTCTAACTTAACGCCTCTTATCATAATTGTGACGAAGAAAATTTTTATAATCTTGTAGGTAGACCAATGCAATTTTCATCTATCATCTAGTAACTTTGGATCATTCAATCTAGATACGCGGTAATCTATATTATTAATGAACTATTGTATAGATACGCTCAGAGATGGTAACTCAACCTCGATGGGAAGAATGGTTTCAAAACCAAAGACTATAGAATATGGAGTGGCACAGGTAGGAGTATGGGTGTTGGTTCAATAAGCTCATAAGATTGGATTAAGTTGGATATGTCAATCATGACCAATGTCATCAACGATCTTCTTTAGGATTTTGATAATGGTTTTATTGGACACCTTGGCTCAATCATTACCCTAGGGATAATATGGAGTGGAAAAATGGTGTTGGATGTGGAATTTCTCATAGAGTTCATAGACATCTTGATTTTTGAAGGGACGACCATTATCTATAACGATAGATTAAGGCACATCATACTAGCATATGATGTAATTGAAGATGAACTTCGTTATTTTCTTACCAGTAATATAGGTCATCGAGATGAATTCAATTGATTTCGTAAAGTATTCAGTTGTAGTGAGAATGAACTTATGACCATTGTTTGATGTAGGGTTAATCTTTCCAACGAGGTTGAGTACCCATTGAGAGAAAGGCCACGATGATGTAATTAGATGAAGTTCCTAGGTAGGCACATGTACAAGATCTCCTTGTATATGACATTGTCAATATTTCCTAATAAAATGATATGTGTAAAGTCATTTGTGCTTTTTTTGAATCAATACATATAAGGAGGGTGTTGTGTAAGCTAGGATAATAAAGGGTATTACCAACGATGATATATATAGAGGCTTGTCAGATAAAGGTTTTATGTTGATTGGAGAATAGTTCTAGGGAAATGATTTGGTCATATAAGCAGTTATAAATGTCTTTATACCATTGGGAGTCAAGACCAACAATTTTGCATACAAGCTCAAATTTGAGGAAATTTAAAATGCAAGGATCAAATTTTTTTCCACCAAGAACTCATATGGAGGTACATTGTTAGGTACATCCAAGAGAGATCTTATGGCGGTCATTGCGTCAACTACTTTGTTCTAAATTCTTGGAATCTAATTAAGGAAAATGATATTGAAGTACTACTTGAAACTATCAACCATTCTCTTGTACAACATAAGCTTTTCATCTTTTTATAATAATTGACTTGTTAGATAAAAAAATGTGAATCACCATAGACATAAAGGTTATTGATTTTCGATTTAATAGCCATTTGAAGTCACAAGAAATGCTTCATATTCAAATATGTTATTGGTACAAGAGAACACTATCCTATAGGATTTAGGTTTTATGCCTCCTTGAGGTGTGACAAAGAGAATTCTAGCTCCAAAACCATGATTTGTGAAAGATCCATCAAAATATAATTTCCATGTGGTGGAAGTCTCTATTGTGAAAATTGATTCATTGGGGAAATCAAACACCAAAGGATGATCTGATGTCATTGGAGCATCTACAAGTTGATCAACTATCACTTGCCATTTTATTACCTTTCGATCAACATATTCTATACCAAACTTAGTCAAGATCATTACCCACTTTGCTAGTCAACCAGTTAGAGTTGCTTTATTGAGTAGATATTTCAATGGGTCTATCTTCACTACTAATTTTGTTTGATGATTTAGCATACAATGTTGAAGATTTTGAGTGGCAAAGAAAACTACAAGGAATTTGTTCAATAGGTCTATATTTAAGCTCATATCCCATAAGTTTATGATTAATATAGAATATGTCTCTTTCCTTTCCTTCTTCATCATTTTGTGCCAATAGGGCTCCCAATACCGATGAAATCGTTGATATATATAGTATTAGAGGTTTACCATCAATCGATGGTATGAGGGTTAGAGGGGATTATAGATAATATTTGATTTTTTGAAACACCTCTTGACAATTATCAATCCATATGAATGGGACTCCTTTACAAAGGAAGTGTTGAAATGAGTGGAATTTGTCAGCCAACTAAGCTATGAACCTTCAAATTGACTATAGCTTTCCTTGGAGATTGCATAGTTGAGATAAAGTTGCTGGTGAAGGCAGGTCTATGATATTTCTTACTTTCATTGGGTTGACCTCAATACCTTTGTGAGACACAATGTATCCTAGTAGTTTGCCAGAGGTTGCCCCAAAGACACACTTTTTTGGATTTAATCTAACCTTGTATTCTTCCAGTATTTTGAAGAGCTCGTTGAGCACATCTAAATGATTGTCTCTTGAAATAGATTTTTCCAACAAGTTGTCGACATAGTCTTTCATGAGTATATGCATATAATCATGAAAAATTATGGTCAAACCTTTGATATGTTGCTCCAACATTCTTAAGGTCGAAGGGCATGCCATTCCAACAATAAGTACCCCAAGGACAAGTAAAGTTTGTATTGTGTTGATCTTCAAGGGAAATTCTAATTTGATTATAGCTAGAAAAGCCATCCATGAGTGATAGCATTTCATATCCCGTCGTTAAATCTACTTTGATCTCAATATATGGCAATAAGAAGTCATCTTTGGGACAAGATTTATTTAAATCTTTGAAATCTATACAAATTTTGATCCCTCCACTTAGTTTGGTTACTAGTACAAGATTGGAAACCCACTCTCCATAGTATATAGGTCAAATGAAACCAACATTTAATAACTTCTTCAACTCAACCTTCACTAAGAGTGTGATCTAGGGATGTATTTTCCTCAACTTTTATTTGATTAGTTTTGCATTTGGGAACAATAGAAAATGATGTAAAACTAACTCAAGATCCAATCCAAGCATATCAACATATGACCAAGCAAAATTGGTTTGTCTTATTGCAAAAAAAACTAATGAACTCTAGATTTTCAATGATTGACAAAGAGGTTGCAAAGCGTATGATTCTAGGACTATCATTGGTACCGATATTCACTTCCTTTGATTTCTCTACTAGCAATGATGATCTCTCTTGAGTTTTAGGTAGTACATCCAACCCTCCACCCTTGGGTACCTTGAACAGGTTTTCACCCTCAGATACATCCTTTCTTTTTACTTTCATGTTCTAAAGGCACCTTTCAATTTTCACCTAGAGACCTATTCCTTTTTTGTTTATCATTTTTGTGCCTAGAGGGCAGAGTGGACTCCCCAAAGTAAGTTTTAGTGTTGAGATATATGATGAATCTAAATTTGTGATCCCCAATAGGTATTCCTTCTTAAAGTCCCATAAACTCATCTATTGCTTCATCATTTTTGAATATATTTAATCTTGGAAATCCTTGTTGGTCCCAATCTATCAATTTTGGTATACTAAGGGTAAATCAACATCGATATCAGTATAAATCAAGGATAGGGAATATATGGTAAATATTGAGGTATCATCAAGGTCCCAAAAGGTCTCAATCCAAGCTCATCCATTAGTTTGTTTGGTTCCAAGGGGTTGAGTATGACATTTCATTAGATGTATCAATATCATTAGAAATGTTAATCTTCACCTAATAGTAACTTAGTACAAGGAGACTCACTATTAATGATGTACCTAAATCTTTGTCCTTTGATAACTTGTTTTATTAGATAAGCAGGGAAGGGCCCTAATCCCATGGTTATAGAAGCAAACAAAAAAGAAGCAAAGAGAGGTGGGAAACAACACCACCATCAAACCAAAAATCAACATCAATATTAGCATGCAGGCCAACATTTAATATAGTAACCATTTTCCAACCAATACTCTTTTGTTGAATAATCACTTGGCCCAAATGAAGAGGAAGAAGTGAGGTAATTGTGAAGAAGTGAATCAAAACAATGAAAGAGTAAAGGATTGACAAAGAGAATTTGGAGACAAAGCATAAATGTAGAAATTTGAAAATGGAAGGGGTTTTGTTGGCTTGAGGAATGGAGAATACACTTACCTTTGGATTTTTGGCAGGCATATGGAAGGTTTAAAATAGTAAGTTTTTACCAACATACTTAGTTCTACGTAAACCATTAATTAAGTCAACAGTGTCCTAGGTGGTATTCTACCAAATCATAGCTATAATAAAATAACAGCCTGAGATGTTAAAACAAAAGGACAAAAAACTCATCATTAAAAATTGAGCAGCAACAACAAGCCATTAATTGGATTTCTTCAACAGGTCCCCATACTCACCCATGAGAGCAATGTAATGTATTCTCTCCAATAAGGTCCCTCGGTCTCGTCCAACATCTTCAAGGTATCAGGTTTCCCTTGTTTCTTTAGCTTCGTAGTGATTTTTGTTTCTCCAAAAACAACATCACCCTCCTTATCAATCTATTAGTTACCTTCATGAGTGTAACTAAGGCCTTCTCCATATCTTTGAACTAAACCTACATAAAAGTTAGTCTACTCTTTAAAAATTCATTGCTTAAGTCCTCAGTTTCGTTCTCCATGCCCAAATACCCAACATCCTGAACATTTTTGACCTCATTCTTATCCTCGAATGGCTTAATTTTCCCATCCTCTTCCTCTTCCTTACCATCTTCCCCCATCTCATAAGATGAGTCCTCAAAGTCCATATCCTTAAAGTCTTCTTCCTCATGGGCTTCAAACTCTTCATAGCCCAGGTCCTCCTCCTCACACAATTATTTTTTTCTTTCCTTTTCTATCCTTCGAGGTTGCTTTAGACAAGCACACTAACCTTCTCCCCCCACTACCACCACTCCCTTCCACTTGCAAAGTTTCCTTCACCTCCTCATTTTTATTCCCTTCCTCAGTGATATTAATTACATCCCTAAGGTTTAAGTCTCTTTTAGGTTTCTTAGCCTTGGGGAGTTCCAATAGCAAAGGTGAATGTTTCCTTTTCTCCGGCATAGCTCTAATGAGCTCAATCTCAAAAATTATTTTTCCCTCACTCTTCTGCAACATCGGAGTTGAGGGGCTTGACACATTGGGCACATGAGATTTACTTTCAGTAGGGATAAGTACCTACCTAGCAGCAATTGTAGAAGGCTGGCAAGGAATAGGTTCCTCAGTCAGGATTTCAACAGCAGTAGGATTTTCCTCAATATCTTCTTCAAAATGATCATGGTTCTCATTTCTACCAGCTAAAGGGTTTCCATGAGGAAGAGTACCAAAAAATATGTCACAAGCAGATTTAGAAAGGGAAAGGTTGCAGGTAACAAAAAATATGATAAAAACCATTGAATTAAAATAATGAAAACTATAATCATGGTTCCTACCCCCCATCAAACGAGTAGAGCTTATCAATCAATATATATATATATATATATAATATTTTAATTTTAAATTATGTAATATATTATCTTTTTAATAATTTAATATAATATAAATCCCGATGATAATATTATGTTCGAGGAATTTAACAAAATGTAAGAAATATACATCTAACACATACATACACAATCACATCACTAGGAAGTGCACAACACAAGGCTACACAAAGGGTCCATCCTAGACAAAAGGCATCACCACAATCCATGAAAATGCATAATCCATGGGCCAAGGATCAATATCCATCTCCCATGAAATCCATACACCTCACCGCAAGGTGAGCATTTGTTGTTAAGGCCAAACCCATGAGTGAGACCATCAAATAAGTTACGACCCATCTCTCTTTGTTTGCTTGTATAAGGTGGATTTATTATCACAAAAGAGTTAGTCGTCACATAGGTGGAGTAGTGGGGTTTCTGCATTTGTCATGTGGCCCTGCGCCAGTTGCTCTCGGGGTTTCCGTTTGGCTGCCTTCTGCCTCACCAGTCCGCTCATCACGTCAGCGGAGGGAATCCCAATGGCCTTAGCCCGACACTTAAAAAAAACAATAAGGATAAACTAGCTTAGCCACCAAAGTCATAAATAAATATCAATTAAAGATTCAATTTCAGCAATAAAGCAAGAAATATGCATAATTTCAACACTAAATCAAATTTAACCATGAGGGCTACAGACAAATAAGATCACAAGGTGTGGCTAAACCATCACAATCAAACATAAACAAAGTGTTAGCCTTCACAATCAATAGAAAATCATCAATAGCCATAAAGAAAGTCCACAATATTTGAAATTGCACTGTACAACACTACGTGACTAGATACTAGCCACCACACGATGAAGGAGGGAACAATGTCAGGCTATAGTAGTAGCCCTCATGTGGTGCAGAGTGAGCACACCATCCACCTGGCTTAGAGTGTACTCCTTGGCTACACCCTGCATCATGTCATCATGCGGCATGGACTAGTAGAGTGGCCCACAGACTCCTTGGTTGCTCACATTGTAAGGAAAGCTAGATGCGGAAACAACTCTCCTAACGTCAAAACCTCAGAGAAGAATGTAGATATACTTTTAATTTTTAATTACAGTTCAACTAAGATGCACTATGAAGTAATATATCAGAAACAAAGTATTTGACAATCACACATGAACACCAGATATACGTGGGAAAACCATTACGGGAGAAAAACCCACCACACCAAGAGAAGTCACTTTGTATTACAGTAATAAAGATTACATACAAGTTTCAGACTTATCTTTCTGATGTCTGTTTACAACAACATTCACCATGAACAATCTTGTATAGGAACCTTCAAGATACAGTCTTTATAGATTAGATTACATCCACTGATACAATCACTCAACAATCCGTCGATTCAACCAACCGATCACAATCTACAATCACAGAGTATATCCATGTTGTTCCATGTCCATCGAGCTTCCTCACAGAACCATCACAACGAACAATCTTCCAACTGTTCAAATTCGGCTTCTCCTATTGGTCCACGAGACTCCACATAGGATAGTCAAACTGTCAACAAAGCCCACATTGTATCGGCATGTCGGTGAGACACAAGAAGTGTCTCCCCGATGCCTTAAAAGCTTCATATCGATGTCGCCAAGAGTCGTTTCCATCGGCAAGAGGTTTCACCGAGCTTACAACTTGTATCGGCTTCAGTTTTCCTTTTAGCAAGACTATCGCTCTCACCAAGACATCCCAGTGAGCCTTCTTGTGTTACACCGAGTTCAGGAGACTATTGCTAAGACTTCCTTATGTCACCAGGACCTCACACCGACGTTCTCCACATGTATCGCTATCACCTAGACTCATCGCTTTCGGTGAGGCATCATACCGAAGCTTCATATGTCACATAGACTTGAGTGTTCTCATTGGCCAGACAATCGAATTTTGCCGAGACATCATACTGAGTCACCACGGGTTATACCAAAGTCGTATGTTATACCAAGATCCAAAGAATAGTCGGCAAGACATATCAATATCACCAAGAGGTTTCTCCGAGATCACACATGTCACCCCAAAGTCATCAACAGTCACCAAGACATATAACCTTCGCTGAGAGTTCTTATTGAACACATATATGTTACACCAAAGACCTCTCATCATCGGCAAGACTCACCAATGTCGTTGGGACTTCATAGCGAGAAACCTTTAGTTATCCCGAAGACTTCAATACATAACATACTGTCGGCAAGACATTAGCTTTCACTGGGACTTCACACCAAACAAA
>VDFB02000003.1:725513434-725649244 GCA_007258455.2 Sequoia sempervirens
ATGTTTCTCTTTCAAAAAAAATTGTGGTAGTTTGTTAGTTGTAGTTGTCCTTTAGGGTTTGTGTGGTGAGGCGTTACACATTCGCCCATGTGCGAATGGGTCCTAGCCTAGATAATTCTAGGACACACATTATTCAAGGAAATTTAATAGTTGAATGCATTTGTTTAATGTTGGTTTTCCTTTTGAAAAATAGAAAGAATAAGGCTCTGGAATGTATAATTTGGAAAATTAGAGGCTTAATTAAGTCCAATAAATTAAGGGACCCAAACATAGTGTGAAAATGTAAAGGTATACATTTTTTACACTATATTTAGCCCCCACTTTAGTGAGAGTATGAACTTATGCTTAGAATCACACTAAAGTAGAAAAATGTGTCAATGGAGGTCCAATTATACAACTATTGGAAAGATAAGATGACAAAGGATCAAGGAGGATGACCAAGCCCCAAAGATCTAAGATCTCACTACAAACCAACAAAGGCACAAAAGAGACACATGTATGCAGTAATGACACAAGATTCACGAACATACAAATGTTTCAAAATTAATGCAAGAAAGAAAAAAGGATGGATCAGAGTCCAGAAAATATACTCACAAGGACTAGTGTAGTCCGATATACACTAGGTGAGCCCTAAGGCGAAAATGAGAAACACACAATTTCATCTTCTATGTTCCCTTTTTCTCCATTTTTCCACTTTCTCAAAATGATGACCCTTTTTGTGATTAATATCCTAGGGGAGGGCATGGAAAACAACATTAATTTTGATAGTCCTCTCTTTGATATATGGGAGAATGTCCTCTAGGGCTTGCAAATATTGTTGAGATAAAACTTAGAGTGAATGACATGAAATTGGCTACAAAATCTACTAGGAAGAGCTAAGAAAATAATATTCCATTACTCTCATTGGTTACAAATGTCCTAGAGGCTGGGTAGGAGAAATTGAAATAATTTTTGGGGAATATAGCTCCTCCTTTGGCACTCTTCATACTAGTTACAAATAGTCACACTTTAGTATTTTTCCTTTGGGTTGGGCACCTTTTTTATTTTGTAGCATTCATCAAATGTTCAAATAGAATTAGTAACCCACAACTATTTTATTTTGAAGGATTCGTCAAATGTTCAAATAGAATCACTAACACACACCTATGATTTATCGTCATTTCAATAAAGGTAATGAACTATGTAAAAAATATTATCATCTCCATATTTAATCCTCACATTATCTTTCCCCTTCTTTCATCAAGCTTGAATACCCACCAAGCTTTGTGGACACTCTCACAATAGTTTAAGACTAGACATCAAAGATTGAAAGAGGTTTTGAAGCCTCTCCAAACCTATAATAAACAATAATCAAGAAATGGAAAACTAATCAAGACAAAGAGTAGCATCAATGATTTAGACAAGGTTTAAAACCTCCTCCAAAGTACCATCTAACATAGCACCAAGAGCATGTTGATAATTTGATCAAGGTTTCAAATTAGCCATTGAGAGATAATGAATACACAAAAATGTTCTAAATCCCAACATGTTGATTTTTTTGATGAATAAAAATCCTTTCAATACAAAGTAGACCCACATATGATTTTTCATAGTATATATAAATGGTAGGAAAAAGATAGGGTGAAGGGAAAAAACAATCAAGAAGAGGGATTTTTATGAATTTTGAGGCCTTCAAATCTAGACACCAATAATATGTGTAGTGTAGAAAAAGGTATCCATTTTCACACTTAATTTAGAAATTAATAAAATGAACTAAATTATGCATTAATTTAGTGTGGTAATGTGTATTTTACATATTCACTTTAAGTTTTGGGCCCTATTAATTAAAATGTACTTAATTACATGCCTTAATTGGCCCCTTTAATTCAAATCCAAGCCTAATTAATTGCAATTTCTGAAGAGGAAACCTGACAGTCATTAATGCCAATACATATCACATATTCTTGAGCAATGTGTGTCCTAGGAAAGTGACCTAAGACCCATTCACCCAAGGGAAATGGGTCCTCACTTAGACCTAGGACCCTGTTTTCAAATATGTTTTTGGTGAGATTTTAACATCTTCAAATGTATATTCAAATGTCGGCTTGTGATATTTTAATTTCATAAATTAATGTTACATTCATATAAATACAAGGTTATTTCACTATGTTTCACCTAGAGTTTTCAAGCTAGAAGATCTCATTCGAGCACCTAGAACTTCAAGAGATCATAAGAGCATAGCAAAGACAACACTTCAAGGGTAATTCAAAGGCATTCAAGAGCAGAATTATTGAAGATTATTGCAGCAATTAAGATCAAATCATCATGTCAAAGTCTTCTTGCATCATGCATGTTATTTGAGCTAACATTGTGATGTAGAGTTCATGATCCATTCAAGCATTCAAAAGAATTATCTCAAGTCAAGTTTCAAGATCAAGATTTACATCCATTGGAACCATTTCATGCATTTTGTAGACCTTCATACACAAGGGTTTTAGTGATTTGTGACATTGCATTGTTCCTTCAGTATTCCCTCTAAGTTCATGCTTTCATTTCATTATTTCATTGAATGAGGTTTAATTACCAAAAGAAGGTTTGACCAAGGTAAAACCCCATTCCCTAACAAAAAACATTTTTCTCCTTCATGTGTGTGATTGCATATTTTAGGTGGAAGACATCTTGAAGACCTTGAAGAGCAATTTTGCAAAGTTGTCAAAGTAGTCAACAAAGTTGTCATCTTGCAAAATCTTATGTATAGACTTTATTTATGACTATCCAACCGTGAAATTCGAGAATCTGGGAGTGCAGACACAGATGTAGAGAACCCATAAATAGTTTTTGAAAAGCCCTAGCTAGGACTCATTCGCCCTAGGGTGAATTAGTCCTAGTTTAGCTTCCAAAAAGCACTTTTGGTGAAAGGTACACACAAATCTTCCCTTCTTTGTTTTGCATTCTAATTTTAGGTTCAACATATTTTGAGCTTCAACTAGCCAATGCACTTTGTAGATTGCATTTTGGAGTTGATTTTCTATTTTTAATCTTTCTCCCCAAAGTTATATTTAACCTTGACCCCCGTCCTAGCATAGAAAGGAAATTAGTAGACCCCTTCATAGAGTTGACTCTCCATAAGGAAGTTAGTCAATTCCTTGTTGGGATCTCATTTCCTAATGAAATAAAGGTGTTTAGGCCCATCATAAGCCTAATTTCCATCATCCCATTAAGTGAGCACATAAACACTATTTGTTTCATTTTTTTTCATTTTGGTGGATCCTTCTAAGCCCTTACCTCCAGACCATAGACCAAATGCTTATTGCCATTTCCATCAACAAAATGGACATGATACAAAACATTGTAAGCATCTTAAACATATTGTGTAAGAACTCATTGATTATAATCATATCCTAATTGGAGGTGTGAATGATCAAGGTAATAAATTTTTAGCTCCTCCTAATCAAAATTTAAAAATATTTACCAATCTTATGCCTAATCATAATATCTATTTTGTTAAAGCTAGTGAAACAAAGAATGATGTGATGAATGTTGAAACGGATGATGAAAACATGAATAACAATGAACACAACCCTATGGAAGGTTTTGTTGGAGATATCGACGCTAAACCTCCTAAGGTCCAAACTAGAAAGCCTCTTGATATTACTTTTTCATAACAAGACATACCTAAACATGCACCTGATGGTCCTCTTTACATAGTTGAAAGAATCAATGACATGCCTACTAATGAAATATATTAATTGATCTCGTCTGTGTAGAGAATGTGATCACTAAAGAATTCCTATTTTTGCATGAGATTTATCAAGATACATATATGAAAAACCAAAATCATGGATCAAGACACATAATGGTTTTGCTTGCCCTACGATTGGTTTGATAACTCTCCCTCTAAAGGTTGGACCGAAAGAATTAAATGTCATATTCACCATCATCTTGTATTTGGACCAATTTCGTGTGAAGTTAGGCTACCCATGGCTTCAATCCATGAATTTTGTCCCATCTATTGTGCATAAATGTTTAAAGTTTCCCTTTGGCAATGATATCTTTACTGTGCATCATAGTGGCTTTAACCTGATGTCTACCTGTGGAAAATTTTCAGTGGATTTATTTTGGCTTGAGCCTATTGAACCTATTAAACCATGTGAGGAATTATTTTTCACATCCTATCAAAATTTTAAGGAAAAGTGCATAGAATAATTATCCCTTAGGAATATTCCTTGGCCCATGATTGAGCCACCTATCCTTGATGACACCATCCAAAGCCCTAAAGACAATCCACCTATGGATCCTCCACCCATTTCATACAAGAAATTGAGAGACATGAGTCTTGTGAATCCTAAAGTCAAAAAAGTTTACAAAGCTAAAGAGAAAGTGGTTGAACAACCTCCTATGGTTCCTTTCGTTCCTCCCTTAAGGGTAGAAAAGAAACTCATGGTTGATAAACCTGCTCCTACACAAACACAACTTGAAAGCTGCATGAAAAGAAATCAAAATGTGCATAGATGTGATATTATTGCTCATTTGTTACAAGAAAAAGAAGAAAATAACAACATAGAAAATCAAAATCCAAACTTGTCTCAAGAAATGCATGATGCCTCTCCACCCTCACTGCAACATAAAAAATGACAAACTTCTATGACATTATCATTCAACCTCCCATTGTGATTAACGTAGGTGATGATAATGAAATTGCTAAGATTGATGAAGAAGTGCATAAAGAGTTGAATTCATTGTTTTCTTCTTCTATGAGATTAAATGATGATCTTCCTAACAAGAGTGTTGAACTTGGTGCTTGTCCTAGTTTGGCACTTGATGTTGTCCCTCTAGCTAGTTATCCACCTTCTGCATATATTGATCAAGACTAGGATGCAGATGACCTACTAATAGGTTGAATCACATGTGTCTTACTAGTCTTTTGCTTTATTTTCATTTTCATGTTCTTTCTTTGATTACATGTGTGTAATGTGATCCCCTCATACTTTTATGTTTTATGTATCTCTTTCTTTATGTTCATTCCTCTATTTGTATCTACATTCTTCTATATGTCATGAAACTTTATCTTTTTCCTTTTTCTTGTGTTTTCTTTTTGGGGACGATGTAAGGAATCGAGACATCTAGGTATCTTCCATGTTGACCCAAAATATTTTTCTTTGTTTTCACTCTCTATGTGTCATTCTTCTAGTTCTGAGAGTATTTGGGGAATGATGACATTTTCGAGCTTTATAATAACATTGTAGCAAAGACATACTAACCCTGAATTTGTAGATGCCTTATGTATTTTGGGGGTAACCCCTTCCCCAATATTTTTTCATGATGCAACTTCATTCAAGAACATATGACTTGGCATAAGGATTTTAGAATAAGCTCACATGTCCTCTCTTTTGGTTAGCATTGACTATTTTCTAGTTTAAAGCAAATTTCTCACAATAATGGTGTTAGCAATTCCTTTGGAATTATTTCAAAAAAATTGACCATTCCTCATGTTTCATTGTATGATATTATTTCTTCTTGTGATGCATCCTTTTCTTGGTGGTGTCATTGGGTTTTATGTCCTTTGAGAGCATGACTTCTCTTAGAATATTACTTTCCCCTTAGTGGTGATGCAATGTATTGCATTACCTAAGTTGCGAATCTTTTATCATTTGACTTGTTCTCTCTTGGAGACATTAGGCATGATGTTCCCTAAGAAGAGACCTTGCAAGAACTAAGCAAAATCCCTTTGGACAAAAACCCTTGTTTGTATTTTTGTTCATAAGTGTTTAACATAACACAACTTTTTAACCTTTTGAAACTCAAACCCATCCCTTATGCGACCACCTAGCATAACACACCTTTCTTTCTTGCAGAGTCATTCCTTGTTTATAAGTTCTTAGCATAACACAACATGTTAGGCCTTGTGAAGCCCGAAGTCATAGTCATTTTCTTGTGGCACCCTATTGAAGTTGTTAGTAGGATAGCTTTGGTATGGTTAGTACAGTGAGAGTAGGTATAATTGACATGACTTTCTCACTAAGCCACCCCCTTGGGGGCTCACCTAGTGGATAGCTTGAGGTTCCATTAGCCCTAAAAGTGGGCATGCATTGATACTTGCATAGTGGACACTGAATTTTTCTTGTGAACATTCTTGGACAAGCAGTCATATTCCACATCGCATTGGGATGGTTGTAGCTTGATACGCCCTTCTCTTTCCCTTTCTTTTAGTCTTTGATGTTGTATTATTATCTTTTCCATTGTTGCATACATATGTCTTGAATGTCTAATTTAGTGTGAGATTGAAACATGGTCATCCTCTCACTAAAGTGGGGGCTAAATGTAGTGTAGAAAAAGGTACCCTTTTCACACTTAATTTGGGAATTAATAAAATGAACTAAATTAAGCCTTAATTTAGTGTTGTAATATGTATTTTACATATTCACATTAAGTTTTGGGCCCTATTAATTAAAATGGACTTAATTGTTCCTTAATTGGCCCCTTTAATTCAAATCCAAGCCTAATTTATTGCAATTTTCAAAGAGGAAACCCAACTTTCGTTAATGCCAACACATATCACATATTCTTGAGCAATGTGTGTCCTAGGAAAGTGACCTAGGACCCATTCACCCAAGGGAAAATGGGTCCTCACTTAGACCTAGGACCTTATTTTCAAATATGCTTTTGGTGGGATTTTAACATCTTCAAATGTATATTTAGATGTCAGCTTGTGATATTTGAATTTTGAGAAATTAATGTTACATTCATATAAATACAAGGTTATTTCACTATGTTTCACCTAGAGTTTTCAAGCTAGAAGATTTCATGAGCACCTAGAACTTTAAGAGATCATAAGAGCACAAAAAAGAGAGTACTTTGAGGGAAATTCAAAGAAATTCAAGAGTATAATTATTGAATATTATTGCAGCAATCAAGATCAAATCATCATGTCAAAGTCTTCTTGCATCATACATGTTATTTGATCTAACATTTGTGATTTAGAGTTCATGATCCATTCAAGCATTCAAAAGCATTATCTCAAATCAAATTTCAAGATCAAGATTTACATCCATTGGAACCATTTCATGCATTTTACAAACCTTCATACACAAGGGTTTTAGTGATTTGTGGCATTGCATTGTTGATTCATTATTCCCTTCGTTCATTCTTTCATTTCATTATTTTATTTCAAGGTTTAATTACCAAAATGAGGTTTGACCAAGGAAAATCCCCATTCCCTAACAACCAAAATTTTCTCCTTCATGTGTGTGATTGAAGATTTTAGGTGGAAGACATCTTGAAGACCTTGAAGAGCAATTTTACAAAGTTGTCAAAAAAAAAAATCATCTCGTAGAATCTCATCTACAAACTATATTTCTTACTATTCGATCATGAAATTCGAGAATCTGGGAGTGCAAAAATAGGTGCAAAGAACCCAAAAATAATTTTTGAAAAGCCCTAGCTAGGACCCATTCGCCCTATGGTGAATCAATCCCAGTTTAGTTTCCAAAAAGCACTTTTGGTGAAAGGTACACACAGATCTTCCCTTCTTTGTTCTGCATTATGATTTTAGGTTCTGCTTATTTTGAGTTTCATCTAGCCATTGCACTTTGTAGATTGCATTTTAGAGTTGATTTACTATTTTTAATCTTTCTCCCCAAAGTGTTATTTAACTATGATCCTCGTCCTAGCACAAAAAGGAAAATCAGTAGACCCCTTCATAGAGTTGAATCTCCTTAAGGAAGTTAGTCAATTCCTTGCTAGGATCTCATTTCCTAATGAAATAAAGGTGTTTAGGCCCATCATAAACCTAATTTCCATCATCCCATTTGGTGAGCCTGCAAATAGGGAAACATCAGATCCCTTAATAGGATTGACTCACCTAAAGGTTGAAAGTCAATCCTACCTTTGGGATATCTCTTTTCCTAATGACATTAGATGAAATATAGGTGCACTTAACACATACATTCTTCTTTGTTTCATTTTAGTTCACCTATTTTTCATCATTTGATTCTGGTGAACCTGACATTGTTGCACTATAAGATTTTTGAAATTGGATGTCACTCAAATGCTAGATCCAGGATTTGTATTAGTTTGCATTGTATCTCATTCAGGGTTTTAAAAATTGCATTAGTTTGAATTTTATTTAGGGTTTTAAAATTGCATTTTGTATTGTTTGACACTTCAAAAAATCCAAAAAAAATCAGACATATTGCATTCATTTTACATAATAGTCTGCATATTAGTGTCTTTCAAATCATTGGCATCAGAAAATTAAAAAAAAATTGCATCTAGAAAGTTATCATTTCACTTATTTGTCATCAAATTGCACTTGCATTTCATCATGATTTTTTTGAAAAACTATAACTAAAGGTGTTTGTCTGCAACTTGAACCTGAGACCTTAAATATCAACTCAGAAACCTAGATTTTAACTTTTTCAACCCTTGTGAAAAGACCCATTTTCCATAGGGTGAATTTGTCCATTTATAGGTTTTTTTCAAAATTTTGAGCA
This sequence comes from Sequoia sempervirens, assembly GCA_007258455.2. Lineage (NCBI taxonomy): Eukaryota > Viridiplantae > Streptophyta > Pinopsida > Cupressales > Cupressaceae > Sequoia > Sequoia sempervirens. The sequence goes on from VDFB02000003.1 coordinate 725,521,906, forward strand.
TAAATATGCCTTTGTTTGCTTTATATCTTGCTATTTTCAAATCTCAACTTCAGTTTCTAGAATTATATTTTTTTGAAACTATTTACATTCAAGTTAATTGGTCAAAACAAGTGCATTATTTAAACATAATTTTTTCATTCAAAAGACATCATTTTCAATTTCTTGTATTAAAAAATTAAAAAACTCTTGCATGACATATCTGAAAATTACAATCTCTTTTTACATACTTGCATTGTGATTCCTATTTATGGATGTTTATTACACTTGTTTGGTTCCTTTTTTCCATTTTGGGAACACTTTTGGTTTGGTGAAACTTGTATGATTATTATAACCTAGTATCCAATTGCCAATACTCTAGTGAGATGTAGTTCGAGACTCATGGCATCTTGTGCTAGTACATACACTGTGGATCTTATTTTTTCAAACTTTTTCACTCATAGTGTTGACACTAGCTAGTCCATGTTGGAATTCATACCTAAAACATGTACTATGACTTCCAATCCCATTGATGTTGAAACCATTTTTGCTCGTGTTCCTCAAGAAAACTTACAAAAAATGGATAAAGCCTTAGAAAAAATTCAAAATTTTGTGAGTGTTAAATACATTACTGGTACTACAATTCTTGTAATAGATAAAATGAGGAGAATACTTGAAAATAAACTAGGAGTAAAAATTGTGCGTAGCCTAGCTCATATTATTGATGATCATGAACTCCTACAATGGATAGTTGTGCTCAAACTTTGAGGTACACTCAAAGTCAAGGTGGAAATAAAATTCCTCCTACAATTGTGGCCTCTATTCTTGCATACACTCATCTAAATATTACTACAACAAGGCAACCAATTAGAAATTTCAATCCAACTTTAAGTATGTCCACTGGGAATCCTTTTAGCTTTGTGAATTCAAACATCATATCTCCTAACCCATCACCCCTCACAAACTTGCAATTTACCTATTTTCCTAACATATATATACCTCCACATTATTCACCTCCATCTCAAAACACAACCAATGATACCATCCTCAACCAAATTTTGCAAAATGTTTCATCCCTCCAACAACAAATTTTTGCATTAAACCAAAATCAAAATGGCCAACTTTCACAATATGTCAAATGAAACCCATTATTATTGGAGATATTGAGAGCCCAAATGCCACAACACATAAAGTTTCATAGATTTGAGAAATATGGTGGTAAAGGAGATCCTAGCAACCATTTCTTCATAAACAAAACCTTATATAGTGACTTCATTTTCAAAGACAAGCTCTTGGCTAAACCTTTTCCTAAATCCTTGAAAGACACAACCTTGGATTGGTTTTTCTCTTTACCGAATAATTCAATCTCTATGAAATTTTTGATGCCTTCCTTAACCATTTCCAAGTGCACATTGGTCTCAAGATGGCCTTACTTGATTTAATGCAATGTAAATGAAACAAAGATGAAAAGGTCACTGATTTCATAGCATGTTACCAATTTCTTTACTCACAAATGAACATTAAGATTCTTGGTGTTGACCTTTAAAGAATGTTTATTGAAAATCTGCAAACTAATATTCAAGATAAGCGTGGGATGATGAAATTTCCCTCCTTCAATCACTTATGCACAAATCTCTATGACTATTATAATTTTTTTGGTCATTGTGAAGCGAAAACTCCCTCCAACTATCTTGAAAAATCCAAATTTGTGCCTCATAATAGCTTCTAGCCATTCAAGAAACAAAATAAGGGCTTTATACAGATAAATCCACCTCAAACAAATCAACATGTTGAGTCTCAAGCGACTGCTATAAAAATAACAAATCCATATCAATTCAAAGAAAAGAATAGGTAGTTTACCCTGTTACTCGATACCCTTCATTCCATCATATTGCAACTCTTGGGTAAGAACCTATTTTCCTTATCTCTTGTTAGAACCATCGATCCTACTAAGCCTTTACCTCCAAACTATAATCCAAATACCTTTTGCCATTATCACCAACAAAATGGACACTATATAGAATGATGTATGCATCTTAAAAATATTGTTCAAGATGCCATTGATTCTAATCACATCTAGATTGGTGGTGTTAATGATCAAGGAAATAAGTCTTTTACCCCACCCAACCAAAATTTACAAATCTTTACCAATATAATTACAAATCATGATATCTCATTTGTTAAAGCTAGTGACACAAATAATGATGTGATGAATGTTGACAACATACAAAATATAAATTGATGATAATAAGAGTGATACTAAATACGATATAGATGGTATGATTGGATTCATTGGAATTCAACCTCATAAGGGAAAAACCAACTTGTCTATGAATATTGCCGTCTAACAAAATGACATCATTAAACAGGCACCCGACGGTCCTCTTTACATAGCCAAAAGAATCAATGACAAGCCTACTAATAGTATATTAATTGATTTCGTGTGTACAGAGAATGTGATTACCAAGGAATTATTATTTTTGCATGAATTTACCAAGACTATTTTGAACATTTGAAAGAAAGGATGAAAACACATAATGGTTTTCCTTGCCCTATGATAGGTTCGATCACTCTCCCATTAAAAGTTCGACCAATGCAATTAAATGTCTCATTCTTCATCATACTATCGTCAAATTGATTCTGTGAAGCTAGGTTATCCATGGCTACACTTTATGAACGTCGTCTCGTTTGCAGTGCATAAATGCTTAAAATTTCCATTTAGAAATGACATCTTTACTGTGCATCATAGTGGCTTTAATCATGTGCCTTCTCATGGGAATTTCTCATTATATTTATTTTGGCCCAAACTCATGGAACCTATTAAGCCTCGTGAGGATTTATTTTTCAAATCTTACCAAAAGTTCAAGGTAAAGCTCATAGTAGAATTATCTCTTACCAACATCCCTCAACCCTTGATTGAACCTCCCATCCTTAATGAACCAAAAGACCTTCCAATAACCAAGACAAATCAACCATGATTCCCCCATCTATTACCTATAAAAGAAAAAGAGATAACCATATAACTCCTATTGTTCCTCCTAAGATCAAACAAGTTTACAAATTTAAAGAGAAAGTGGTTGACCAACCTTCCATGGTTCCTTATGTTCCTCCCTTGCAGGAAGAGAAGAAACCAATGGTTGATAAACCCACTCCTATTAGATTATTTCTCTTTACTATTTTGATTTTTCTTTTTTTTTTGTCATGTACAAGATGACTATTTTCAAGGTTTTCATTAGGCTGACAATTTTTTCATTTTATTTTTATTTTTTTGACTTTTATGAATTTTGTGGGATTCTTTGATGATCAAGTATAATACTTGTGAAGGTGCATGCTATTGATAGGATTTGGTAACGGTTCACCTTCAAGGGTTGTAAGTTGATAAGCACTAGATTCATATGCTACAATTATGATATAAGGACCCAACCAGTTAGGCTCAATTTTCTTAGGCTTCTCTCTATCCACTTGATTCCTCGGATTTTGCTTTAAGACCAAGTCACTAATTTCAAAATGTCTAACTTAACGCCTCTTATCATAATTGTGACGAAGAAAATTTTTATAATCTTGTAGGTAGACCAATGCAATTTTCATCTATCATCTAGTAACTTTGGATCATTCAATCTAGATACGCGGTAATCTATATTATTAATGAACTATTGTATAGATACGCTCAGAGATGGTAACTCAACCTCGATGGGAAGAATGGTTTCAAAACCAAAGACTATAGAATATGGAGTGGCACAGGTAGGAGTATGGGTGTTGGTTCAATAAGCTCATAAGATTGGATTAAGTTGGATATGTCAATCATGACCAATGTCATCAACGATCTTCTTTAGGATTTTGATAATGGTTTTATTGGACACCTTGGCTCAATCATTACCCTAGGGATAATATGGAGTGGAAAAATGGTGTTGGATGTGGAATTTCTCATAGAGTTCATAGACATCTTGATTTTTGAAGGGACGACCATTATCTATAACGATAGATTAAGGCACATCATACTAGCATATGATGTAATTGAAGATGAACTTCGTTATTTTCTTACCAGTAATATAGGTCATCGAGATGAATTCAATTGATTTCGTAAAGTATTCAGTTGTAGTGAGAATGAACTTATGACCATTGTTTGATGTAGGGTTAATCTTTCCAACGAGGTTGAGTACCCATTGAGAGAAAGGCCACGATGATGTAATTAGATGAAGTTCCTAGGTAGGCACATGTACAAGATCTCCTTGTATATGACATTGTCAATATTTCCTAATAAAATGATATGTGTAAAGTCATTTGTGCTTTTTTTGAATCAATACATATAAGGAGGGTGTTGTGTAAGCTAGGATAATAAAGGGTATTACCAACGATGATATATATAGAGGCTTGTCAGATAAAGGTTTTATGTTGATTGGAGAATAGTTCTAGGGAAATGATTTGGTCATATAAGCAGTTATAAATGTCTTTATACCATTGGGAGTCAAGACCAACAATTTTGCATACAAGCTCAAATTTGAGGAAATTTAAAATGCAAGGATCAAATTTTTTTCCACCAAGAACTCATATGGAGGTACATTGTTAGGTACATCCAAGAGAGATCTTATGGCGGTCATTGCGTCAACTACTTTGTTCTAAATTCTTGGAATCTAATTAAGGAAAATGATATTGAAGTACTACTTGAAACTATCAACCATTCTCTTGTACAACATAAGCTTTTCATCTTTTTATAATAATTGACTTGTTAGATAAAAAAATGTGAATCACCATAGACATAAAGGTTATTGATTTTCGATTTAATAGCCATTTGAAGTCACAAGAAATGCTTCATATTCAAATATGTTATTGGTACAAGAGAACACTATCCTATAGGATTTAGGTTTTATGCCTCCTTGAGGTGTGACAAAGAGAATTCTAGCTCCAAAACCATGATTTGTGAAAGATCCATCAAAATATAATTTCCATGTGGTGGAAGTCTCTATTGTGAAAATTGATTCATTGGGGAAATCAAACACCAAAGGATGATCTGATGTCATTGGAGCATCTACAAGTTGATCAACTATCACTTGCCATTTTATTACCTTTCGATCAACATATTCTATACCAAACTTAGTCAAGATCATTACCCACTTTGCTAGTCAACCAGTTAGAGTTGCTTTATTGAGTAGATATTTCAATGGGTCTATCTTCACTACTAATTTTGTTTGATGATTTAGCATACAATGTTGAAGATTTTGAGTGGCAAAGAAAACTACAAGGAATTTGTTCAATAGGTCTATATTTAAGCTCATATCCCATAAGTTTATGATTAATATAGAATATGTCTCTTTCCTTTCCTTCTTCATCATTTTGTGCCAATAGGGCTCCCAATACCGATGAAATCGTTGATATATATAGTATTAGAGGTTTACCATCAATCGATGGTATGAGGGTTAGAGGGGATTATAGATAATATTTGATTTTTTGAAACACCTCTTGACAATTATCAATCCATATGAATGGGACTCCTTTACAAAGGAAGTGTTGAAATGAGTGGAATTTGTCAGCCAACTAAGCTATGAACCTTCAAATTGACTATAGCTTTCCTTGGAGATTGCATAGTTGAGATAAAGTTGCTGGTGAAGGCAGGTCTATGATATTTCTTACTTTCATTGGGTTGACCTCAATACCTTTGTGAGACACAATGTATCCTAGTAGTTTGCCAGAGGTTGCCCCAAAGACACACTTTTTTGGATTTAATCTAACCTTGTATTCTTCCAGTATTTTGAAGAGCTCGTTGAGCACATCTAAATGATTGTCTCTTGAAATAGATTTTTCCAACAAGTTGTCGACATAGTCTTTCATGAGTATATGCATATAATCATGAAAAATTATGGTCAAACCTTTGATATGTTGCTCCAACATTCTTAAGGTCGAAGGGCATGCCATTCCAACAATAAGTACCCCAAGGACAAGTAAAGTTTGTATTGTGTTGATCTTCAAGGGAAATTCTAATTTGATTATAGCTAGAAAAGCCATCCATGAGTGATAGCATTTCATATCCCGTCGTTAAATCTACTTTGATCTCAATATATGGCAATAAGAAGTCATCTTTGGGACAAGATTTATTTAAATCTTTGAAATCTATACAAATTTTGATCCCTCCACTTAGTTTGGTTACTAGTACAAGATTGGAAACCCACTCTCCATAGTATATAGGTCAAATGAAACCAACATTTAATAACTTCTTCAACTCAACCTTCACTAAGAGTGTGATCTAGGGATGTATTTTCCTCAACTTTTATTTGATTAGTTTTGCATTTGGGAACAATAGAAAATGATGTAAAACTAACTCAAGATCCAATCCAAGCATATCAACATATGACCAAGCAAAATTGGTTTGTCTTATTGCAAAAAAAACTAATGAACTCTAGATTTTCAATGATTGACAAAGAGGTTGCAAAGCGTATGATTCTAGGACTATCATTGGTACCGATATTCACTTCCTTTGATTTCTCTACTAGCAATGATGATCTCTCTTGAGTTTTAGGTAGTACATCCAACCCTCCACCCTTGGGTACCTTGAACAGGTTTTCACCCTCAGATACATCCTTTCTTTTTACTTTCATGTTCTAAAGGCACCTTTCAATTTTCACCTAGAGACCTATTCCTTTTTTGTTTATCATTTTTGTGCCTAGAGGGCAGAGTGGACTCCCCAAAGTAAGTTTTAGTGTTGAGATATATGATGAATCTAAATTTGTGATCCCCAATAGGTATTCCTTCTTAAAGTCCCATAAACTCATCTATTGCTTCATCATTTTTGAATATATTTAATCTTGGAAATCCTTGTTGGTCCCAATCTATCAATTTTGGTATACTAAGGGTAAATCAACATCGATATCAGTATAAATCAAGGATAGGGAATATATGGTAAATATTGAGGTATCATCAAGGTCCCAAAAGGTCTCAATCTAAGCTCATCCATTAGTTTTTTCGGTTCCAAGGGGTTGGTTTGGACATTTTCCCTAGATGTCTCAATATCATTAGAAATGTTAGTGTCTTCACCTAATAGTAACTTAGTACGAGGAGAACTCACTATTAATGATGTACACCCTAACCCTTTGTCCTTTGATAACTTGTTAAGTAGTAGGGGTTGTTTCATTTCCTTCTTGTGTTGGCCAAGTCCACTATGTCCATTATAACCTTTTTGTTTCATGATCTCAAAACCTTTTCCATATTTCTCAACTAGTAATTATATGGTCTCAGTGTGTTCTTCATCCTTATAAATCCATGTAGAAATTTCTTTGTGTACGATCTCCTTGCTTAACTCACCCCACTTGGTGAAGGTAGTGGGAGGGTGGTGAATGATTATTTTAGGGTCCTTTTGGATAGGATGTGGTTTTACATAAGACTTCGATGACATTGGTAACTTTCTAATGCAATAGGAACTCTTAATGTTGTACTATCCACAACCCGCGTTGTGAATTTGGACCTTAGGTTTGGAAGGGGGAATAGATGAAGTGGAAGATATGTATAAAGTGGAAGGAACAATGTAATGAGATGAAGCAGAAAGTAATGCTTCCCGATTGATGGGCACTTGATGCTCAGGCAATCCTTTTAGATTACTATAGTATTGGAAAGGGTTGGGATCACCTACTATGGTGATTTCAATGCCATTATAATAGAACTTAAGGCATTGGTGGTAGGTGGAAGGGATGGACTTCTTGGTGTGAATCCATGGGTGGCCAAGGAGAAGTTTATATGGTAGATCCATATTTAGGACTTGAAATATCATATCTTGAACAATGGGTTTGACCCTTATAGGAAGTGTAATTATGTCTTTAGAAGAGCACTCTGTGTGATCATAAGCCGTTGTGAAAATTATCTTAGATGTGTCTATGCAAGCCTCAAACAATCCCAATCTTGTGACCAATTTTAAAGTATATATGTTTAGACCTGCTCCACCATCTAACAAGTCTTATCTGATGTTGTGCTTACTAATGAATACATTAAGGTGTAATAGATCATTATAGTTATGCATTTGTGTAGGAATATCTTGTTCGATGAATGTAATGTTATAGGTGGTAGTTAAGTACTCTACCATGGCTTGGAATTAACTATTGTTAAGGTCTATGGGGACAAAAGACTCATGCAAAGCTTTACCCAAAATGGATTTATGTTTGAGAGATATGAGGAGTCACTCAAGAATGGATATTTGTGCAAGTTTTCCCTAGATGATCTAAGAGATTGTACTAATTTTTGGCTATGTATTAGAGGTGGCCCCTCATAGGGTCACTTTGGATCTCTAGATTGTAACTACACATTTTGGATTTTTCTTGATGGTGATTATAGAGACATTATTGTGAGATGGCTAGATACTATTAACAATATACTCATATATTACATGAGTATAACTGGATTGGTCCTTTGTATTAGTGCCTGAATTGGAAGCATTTCCAAACCCATGATCTTATAAGCGATTTTTGAAAATGGCATGGTCTCTATTTGAGGATCCTTGTGAATTGTATATAGATATGTCACCTTTGTCAATGAGATCTTGAATGATTTTTTTTTAAGTTTGTAACATGAAGATGTCTTGTTTCCTTTCATTTGATGGTACTTGCAAAAGTCATCATCATCCCACCAAGATGATTTAAGAGGTCCTAGTTTGTATTTTCATACTTCTGGAAGTTGGATAACATTTTACTACAACAATTTCTTCAAAAATAACTCAATGGATTCCCTTAGGGGTGTGTACATTCATCTTTGAGGATTAGTTCTCTGAGGAACCTATTATTGTGGATTGTTTTAAACCGTGTTTGTGGATTGTTCATGACTAGGTGGTTGATTGTTTAATAAAGAGGGACATTTGAGGCTAATGGTGGGGTGAGCATTATTTATCACTTTAGCATCTACTACCCCATCATTCATGACATTCTTATTTCTAGGCCAAAATTTACTTTTGTCATTGGAAGTATTTTGATTCTCTTTGAAGATTTTAACCAAGCCTTTAGCAACAAGTTCCTTCTTAATTTAAACACCCTTTTCAATGAAATCCTCAAATGTATTGCAACAATGGGTTTGTAGTTGGTACATTAGTTGTAAATTAAGAATTTTGATAAAGATATGCACCAACTATTTTTCAAGTATGTGACATGGGCATTTGCTAGCCATACTTCTCCATTTCTTGAAGAAAGGAATAAATGATTCTCCTTCCTTTTGTTTTATTTAACACAATTTTGTAAGGGTTATGTTGCTTTCAATATTGTAGGATAAATGCACAATTAACTTATCAACTAGTTCATTCCATGTCTTTATCTCGAGAAGTAGATGTGCAAACCAATCAAGTGCTTGTCTTGTGAGATTTCATGGGAATAATCTCATCAAGTATGTATGTTCAAATGTGAGGTCCATTCAAGAATTATGAAACTCTCATACATGTTCTATTAGATCTCCCTTTCCCTTGTATTTGTTGAATTTAAGTACATTAAAATTTTGGTGCAAAGGATGCATGTGTTGTTGAACACCTGGAATATTGAGAGGAGGAAAATCAGTATTCCCTGAAATTCATTAAATTTAGCATGCATTTAAAAATATCACATCCAATTTTTAGTAAACAAAAGAAACCATTGAAGCATCCATCAGAACGCGTAACACATGAACACTAGATTTACATGGAAAATCCAAAAGGGAAAAACCACGGTGAGGATTAGCTCACAATTTATTAGAACCGATTATAAGATATTACATAATGACTCACTTCCTTGTGGACTCACTATATGAAGGACTCACTATCCATAAATAGAAAGAGATAGAAGAAGGGGTGGATCACTACCAATATTTGAAATGATACAATGCATTTGCAATATGTTATCGAGATAGTTCCAATTAAGCTTTATAAACTAACTTAACACACTTCATGCTTCAACACTTTCATACTTTTCTCTATCACATTGCATTCAAATCACACTCAAAAATTTCACATAAGGACACTTCAAGGATATCAATCAAAACTGAAATGATCTTACATTAATATGCATTACATCTGTAAACATCTACAACATCAATTAGGTCTGCCTAATTAGATTAAACGTACAATACAACAACTTGTCGAATCAAGATCCAACCATACACACCTTGTATAGTAAATAAAATGTGTAGCACATCAAAATAGGTCAGTAGATACCTATAATAGCTCCCAAATGTTTGGTCCAAACTTCCATTCATTTTGCATGATACCAAACCCTTTAGGTTGGCACTACTAGTGAAGAAACAATAGAATGAATCAACTTTTCATTCAAAATTTGAAACAAGAACCTCTAAAACACTTTCCAATTGAATCATTCACACTTCTAACATACTTAAACACTCCTTAAAAACCACATAAAAAATTATTCATTTGTGGTGGAATGTGAAGCATTCTAATCATGTACTCTGCATGAGTAACACTATCACTGCCAAGTCCAATATTCTGTCAACTCTATCTTTGACTATGGGGGACATCAAGACATAAAAATATGGATTTAGATTCCTCATACATGTATCAAAATTACCTAAAAAAAATGAAAAAATTCTTCATAGCAGAGCAATGCAAACCAAAAAATAGGTTCACTGACCACTAAAAACTATACTCTAGGACTTAGGAAAATATCCAACATATTTCGTCTACTCCAAACCAACACCTCTGCAATTCTATAATGGATTTCCATCAATGAAAACACCATACACTATCATGCTCATCAATATTTAGTAATCTCCACTCAACCATCTCTTCACACTATGCTCATATTGCCAACATTTTTCTATGACAAACTTCCAACAATCTCCCCTTTGTCATTGATGACAACACATCCTAAAAAAATCTCAAAATTCTCTCCCTTTGACATCAAGGGAAAAGGGATCATAGTATCATAATTATTCAAACTATTCCAACTCTCCCTTTGTAGATATATGTGTATATACTTCAACACTATCAACTACTTCCACATATGTACAATGAAATTAGAAATTTCAAAATTAAAAAAAAAATTATACACTTTCAACTAGAAGAGGGAAAAATGTTCTTGTAAGACACCTTCAATTTTGTAAGGTATTCCTCCCAATCCTTCTTTCCAACTTCCCAGTCCTTCTTGGTGAAGAAAAGCATGTAGCATTAACTCTCAAATTGTATAAGGAGATCTTCTCCTTCATCCAAAGAACATGGTACCAATTTCAACTTCACCACTTTTTCAGCATTAACTAAAGAACCGGTTAGAGATGTAAGCCTTGCACTTATCAAACCTTTGAGTTGAAAATATTGCATAATGATATTCTCTTTTTGTTCTTGCAACTAATAGAATTTTCCATGCATATTTTTTATTGCAATCGTTGTATCACCATCTGGATCATTTACTAGATCATAAACATCTAAGGCTTGAGCAATTTGGGACTTGATGGAGTCCATTTGATCTCTTATTCTCCTTGTATAATTTAACCATTTAAAGAAAAACTAAAATAAGGCTTTGGCTTCTTCTAAGTAATTTTTGTATATCTTCCAAGTTGCCTTACAACTTGTTATATGCAACTCTATATTTATCTAATATTTTGGTCAATCTCTTATTATTGACCTTATTTTCCATTTTTTTTTCAATCTTATCTTCCAAATTGGAAAAATAGTCCTTGAAAGAATCTACTAGTAGCTTCAATTTATATACACCAGATAAAGATTCATCAATTATGCTATCGATAATACCTTCTTGTAACACCTTAATTGCTTCTTCAACTAAATCTGCACTCTTCTTGTGAGTTTGCAATATCTCCTTCCTTGCAGTGGCATGAAATGCATCACCAAGTTGTAGTTTCTCTAGGGGAGATATTTTAGCCATGCCAACTTGTTCTTGTTGTATTGGAATTCACAAGATTTGTGTAGAAATAACCGATTCAAAATACAATTGTATATATAATAAATCCTTAAGTGATTCTCTAGGGGCTCTAGAGGATTCATCAACAATTTTTTCACTTTCTTCTCCCTTTTGCATACTCTTCTCCTTTTCTACACTACCAAACTCTTCCTCAGTATTCTTCTCTTCTTCAAAGATTTTTCATTTTCTTTTGGAGGAGGTAGGTCTTCAGTGTTTTGTGCCTCAAAATTCTCTATGAATTCTTTCGTAACTTCTTCCTTCTATTTTGCATTTTTCTCCATGTTTGTAGGGGATAATTTTTTATAGATTTGTGCTTCCTCCATCTGTATTTCATCATCCTTTTCTTCTCCAAAATTCTCCACTACTGAAGAGGCATCATCCATAGCCACATATTCTTGCACATTTTCTTCTCTAGGCACATTGTCATGTTGTTCATTTTCAATCTCATCGACTTCCCGGATAGAAGTGTGATGTTACAATTGATCTTCAGTATATGGAGACATTCCTAATTCTTTAGACAATTCTAAAACCTTTTGTAGTGTCTCATATCTTAACCTCTCAATATATTCTTTATACTTTCTCATTAGGGTGTTGACTCTCTACTTTTTCTGAATTTCTTGCTATAAAGTTGAGCTAGTTTAGCTTTGTATTCATTTGTGAGAGAAGAAATAGTATTCTCCAAGGAAAATTCCCTCATTTTGGCAACCTCATCTACTACCTCTTGCCTTTTGGAAATCAAATTTTTTTGCAAATCATTAGTTAATAGATCTTCAATTTGTGTTAGTCTAGTACAAAAAGTTACCATATACTTTACAACAACCTCCTCTATTTTAGCCTTATCTAAATCATCTACATTTGAAGATGTTTTAGTAGTTTCTTCAAACATTCCATGCTAAAAAATACCATTGAATAAAGAATCTAACCTTAGAGGGGAATGTTCTCTTATCGAAGGGGATTTTTCCTTATACTTTGCTCTATCTTTAGGGGATTTTTCTTCTTTTTTGAGCTTCTTTTCTTTCACATGAATCTTGAATGCTTATTTTTGCTTCTCAATTTCTTCTTCACTGTCAATATCCACAATGCCAAATTTGGTTTTCTTTATACTTGTCTCTACTTGAGAGACACCCAATTTACTTTTTCGAACCAACAGAGGTCCTTATTCTTCTTCATCATCATCATACCCAACATATCTTTATCTTGTAGCCTTTTCTTTTACTCTTCTCCACTTGGGAGTCTTCTCTATCACATGGGAATTGGTAGTTTATTTCTTCTTCATACCAATTGTAGGCTTATTTCCAAAGGCTTTAGGAACTATCAGAGAGGGGGGAGAGTTCCTATCTGACCTTCTAACTTTCTTGGAGTACCTACTAGAGGACCACATATGCCTCTGGATTTCTCTACAGGACTCTTTGATATAGCCATAATTTCCTCAACTTGTGTCTTCATCTTCTCAACACTTTTCTTGATCTCCTTTTTTTTTTGTTTCATATGTATTGCATTGGATTTCTCTTCATATTTGTCACATATCTCTTTTGCAGGGTCTCTAGGCATACTCAACATGTGTTCTGCTAGACCGGTAACCTCATCTTCAGTTACCTCATAACCAAATTTAGGAATCCACACTATCCTTGGATCAACAACTTCCATAATGAAGTGGTATTTGCTTACCATGAAGATTATGTCATTTTTGTACTTCTCAACAACACTTTTGGGAATTCTTTCTCTTGCTTGCATTTTTTACTGAGAGGTCTTAAAGAAACCCCATAATGCATTCTTTTGAGTATTTTCATTACCCAACATTCTCAGGTGGTCTCTAATTTGTACAATAGCTAGAATATTGGCCAATCACACAATATTCTTTGTATCGTGCATTTCTTTGAGAAAGTAAAATAGTAAACATATAATTAGGGTACCATACCGAAAAGGGTACCAAGACTCCTTGGTCTTATGAAGGTTCTCCAATAACTATTGTCTAAGTAGTTCACATAGATATACATCCATTCCTTTCATCACCATTTCTTAAGCAGTATTAATTGTGGGGGAAAAACAAAATTTTCTCTATTTGTTAAGAAAATTTTATATCCTATAATCATGGACACATATTTTACTGTTGGATCTTCTATATCCTTTACTATTAGGGCATGCTTATCAAATTTTGTATCAGTTAAATTCATTACCACTTAACTCTTTATAGATTTGAGTGTCTGAACTAGTTTGATGGAGCATAACCTTATCACAACTCTAATAACTTCTTTGTTGTTCATGTGCGATAGGTCTAACCAAATGAATTTCTCAAGACATATCTAATCCATTCATTCACATAGAAAATAGGAAAATTATCCCAAACATCCAATTTATTCTCTAGCAAACTTTCATATTTTGGTTTCAATTCAAAATCATCATCGGTTAGCTCATTCACCCAAAATTCTCCTAACTTTGAATGATTTTATTCTTCCACTTTTGCATGAATATAGATCCTAACATCTTTTGTATGTAATACACCATAAGGAATATGAAAAAATGTGCCTTCTGGATCTATCACCATGGATTTATCAAGATGGTTCTTAAATTTGGGTCTTGGTTATTCTACAACTTTAACTTAGACTTGAGGAGTAGACATGTTGAATCACTTATGAAACAAGGGATAAGAAAGAAACTGTAAATATCTTTGAATCATTTTCAGATAGGGTTTTGTGCAACAACAACATGGAAATAGTTTACTTCACCTCTACTCTTCTCTTAAATATTCAAGTATTTGATCACAAATGAATTTTTTATATATGAAATCACTTATGAACACATTTTGGGTGACTTAAAAAACATTGATTGCATTGATTTAAAGTTAGGTCAAAATCTAACAAACACTAACTGTATCATCACATGCACCTTCAAATACTTTGCAAATCTCTACAATAAAATATTTTCCATTGACAACTTCACCAATAGGTCAATCATGTCAACCTACACCTTGTATCAATGTGTCGAAGATATCAACACCATATATTTGGAAGGGGCTTAAATATCTTCTGTTAAAACTCCCCTTGATCCAAATCTCTTCATCTAGTTTTTGAAGGAAACATCTGCACCAAGAGCTTGAAGAAACTCATTCTTCACTTCACTCCCTTCCTTCTTTTTCCATATCTTATTCATTTCCTTCTTCATCTCAATCAGATCTACTTTCTTTACCAGATTAGTCTTCTTTAGTGAAACAAAGGGTTCCACATTCTTACTTCTAGAGAACTCAACAATGTGTCCTGATTTATGGAACTTGTGACATATGATACCTTTTTGAGAAAGCTCACTTTTTTCCATTCTAGATCTACATTCAAAAGTGATATGGCCAAATCCATTGCATGTATAATAGTAACTATTGAAAGAATGAAACATCATGCCATTATTGTAACAATTCGTCAACTGAATTTTGTATTCACTAGCCTTATGGCCAAATCTATTGTTAGAAAAGTAGTAACCATTAAAAGATGAGTACCTTTGTGTATTTGGTTGTCTGATAGGTGGTCTCTTGAAATATTTCTTTGGGTTTCAAACTTGTTTGATATTTCTCTTCTTGTCTCCAATTTTCCTTTGTTCATTATCCTCATTTTTAACGTTGTTTAGAGTCTATTTTTCCTTTGAAATTTCTCCTTTCTCAAACCCTAATCTTTCTTTTTCTTTAAAATCCTTTTGACTTATAATTATTTTATCAAGTAGGGTGGAGCTCTTCTTGAGTTTTTCTTCTTGATTCTTTTCTTTCTCCAGATATTTCCTTAAGGTCACAATCTCTTGTTCAATCTTTGAGCATTCTTTAGATTTGTCTTTTGGTTTGACATTCAGGAATTCTTCAATTCTTTTCTTTTCTTCAACTTGAACTTTCAGATTGGTGATTGTCTCATTTGACTGCTTGAGTTGCTCATTTACCTCCTTGAATATTTCTCTAAAATTCTTGTTTTTCTCTCTCAACTTCTTGACACATTCATTTGCTTCCTTAATATTTTCTTCTAGATATCTATTATCACATTCACTTCTATCCAAATCAAGGGCTATTTTGAGTTCTCCATTCATTTCAACTATACAATCTTCTCCAGTAAACCCTACCATACAAATCTCTTTCAAAGGGATATGAATCTTCCTTATAACCATGTGTTAAGCCTAGAAGATCAACCTCAATGATCAAGACAATTGAAGGAACTAAGCTCTGATACCTTGTTGAACACCCAAAATACTTAGAGGGGGGTGAATCAGTATTCCCTAAAATTCAAAGCATCCATCACAACACATAACACAAGAATACCATATTTACATGGAAAACCCAAAAAGGCTAAAACCATGGTGAGGATTAGCTCACAATATATTATAACTAATAATAAGATATTATTGAATGGATCATTGGGAAGGTGAAAAAATATGGGGGGCCTAAAAGTGGCCAACCATTTTTTTAAAAGCTAAAATGCAAGCACACTACAATGAGTTTGCATTATGGCTTGGAGTGACTAAGCCTTACGCTCAACCAATACAAGACCAAAATATGCTTGTGTTATAATTTGAGCACATTTTAGTTTATATAAACAAAAAAAACAAACTTCATCTTTCTATTTTTTGATGTTCCCAATTTCCTCCATGACTTGTAACCCCTCAAAATGTGCTTGCATCCTAGGAAGGCTCAAACTACTTTGTTTCCTCATCAAATAATCATCAAAATTCCACTACAATGTCGAGGAGGTCAAAGAAGTAAGTTATTATTTTTTTGTGTAAATTTGTTATTAAATAGGTAGATTTAATATGTTTTTGATGTAAATTTATTTAATTTTCAAGAATGATAATGCACCTCCTCCTTCTCCTCAAAATATTGATTCACCTCATGCCAAAATCCTTGTTGAAGAACAACCTCAATAAACACCTCCAATAATTCCTCAACATGCTCTAGGAACTCAAGTAAATTTAATGGGGCAACAAGATAATAAAAAACAAATTGAGGATTTAATTGCAAGGTTGAAAGATCCCGCAAGCTCAACCTCGCAGAGAACCACACTTTCTCAAACACTTGAATCGATCGATAATATCACATGTAGATTCAATTAACAGACAAATAAGTAGTTGGTTGGAGAAGGGACGAGAGTTTAGAGAATTTTAAGTAGATAAATTATCCTATAAACAAGTTAAATATGAAAAAATTACAAAATTTGACTTGTGTGCACTATTCAAAAACCCTAGAATGAATTAACCTTTGCATACTTCAAGCAAGAGGTGTCCTATCCATTGGTGCAACCACTGAGGGATAATGAACAATTTTTGGAGGGTGGATGGTTTTTGACCATCCTCCATGCAACAAAAAAGAGGTGCCACAATATTTTTTGAGGAAACTCTACAATGAGTATCCTCAATAATTCCAAAACTATTTTGACATGTGATACTTCTAGGGTAGAGATGGGGGCTTCACACAAGATAGAGTGGAGGTACATATCGATGCACAATGGCCAGCGAGATGAGCACTTGCTAGAATAGCATATGAGCATGTGACTATCCCTTCAATTATGAAGGAGAGTGTTGAGGTTGATACATTGCATTCGATTAGTTCCCTAACCAAAAGCCTCATATAATAGACCAATCATCTAGCACAGGGTGAGTCATGCAAGTCTTCAAGGAGTAGAGTTAGAATTCATTATTGTCAAGATTATGGGTCACTCTGTGGTTATTATCCCACATATAGTCAATATGTAGGTGCCTAGGGTACATCTACAACTGATCAGTTGGTGATGGTAGATGCTCTCCTTAATAAGGCATTCAACCTTGATAGTGAGGTAAATGTTAGAAATTTTATTGAATTGAATTTATTAAATTTAATTTTTGAAATACAAGATTAACTAAATTAGTTGAATGATTATAATGAAATTTCAAGGTCATAATGTTCACTCTATTTTAAATGGTCCTCCACCTCCCTATTATGTGACCACATGTACAGATAAGGTATGTAATTAGTAAAGAATTATAAATATTACATGTCAGTAGCTAAACATTATATGAATGGTATTCTTATATCTCATTTTGGATGTTGAATAGGTTAATCATGGAGCTTTGACAATAACACCTACCAATGGAGGTGGACATCGAATTTTCACTTAGGAAATATAGACTATTTATAATTTTATATTTAAAAAATTATATTTCATAATTGAATAATGTTTAATGACTTGAAGGTTCTAGATAGTTTGTAAGTATGCTTTCTAATTTCTAATTAATTTGATTTTAGGTTGTTATGCACTTCATAATATATGAATTTCATTTGTTCATGTTGTTGACCTTGAAAAATATAGGCTAGTGGCATCAATAGCTTGTAGCATACCATTTCACTCTTATCCTCCTAACTATCATCACTAGCTTTTAGCATACCACCTTTCTACTCATTGTTGGTCTCATTAATGTTGCTTGGGATATTGATCTTATTACTACCCTTGTCCTATGTTGACTATATTTATCATGATGACTATGTTATTGCATTCATAAATTATTCTTGTAGACTTTTGTTTATACCTTTGAAGTGCTTGAAATCATAGAGGATCATCTCTTGCTTTCTTGACTGTATACTATCACATTCTATCAGTTATCTCTTGCAAGTATCAGTAGTTGGTGTTGTCATTGATGCCAACAAGCTTGTGTTGTCATTGATGTCAATTTTATGTCAAAGATTTTGGTACAAGTATATGAGAAGTTATTGGTATTGAGTTGGTTTTTCCATTGATAAGTTGGTTTGGTAGTGATGAGGATGTGTCTTTGGTGCTTGGTTTCCAAGTGCTTTCAAGAAAATTTGATAAAAAGAGGAAACAGTGAGTTGTAGTGTTATTCTAGGTTACAAAGTAGTGCTCTAGTGTTGCTCTGCATTTCTTCTAGGTTCAAGATCTGCATATGTGTTTCAAATCTATTGATCAGAGGTTTTTAGAGGTGTTATATCCAAGCTTTGGTGTTTTGGATCAATGTGTAGAAGAATTTATGTTCACCAGTGTGTGAAATATGCATTATAGAGGTGTCTGGGAGAAATGTATTTTCTCTACATTTCTCTGTAGTTTGGTCTTAGGTTTTGCAGATCTAAAGGTGTGTTGATAGTGTTGGTATCTTTCTTCAGTTGAAGTTGTTTGAGGCTTGGTGCTTTGGAAGTATGTTTCCTAAGTTATAGTATATGACAAATTTGTTTAAGTGTATGGCTGTGTGCATTCTTCAAGTGATTTTTTTTTGTGTAAGGAATTTATTAGATTTCAAGGTGCTTGTGGAATATTCTAGAGTGTGTTCAGATGACATTTGTTTTTTGTGAGTTGTTGTTTTATCAAAGGAAGCATGTACTTAAAATTTTAATGGTGTTTACATAGGTAACAACTGACCTGGGTGTTTACACCAAATGCTTAGGTGTTTTTTGTTTGTGGAAGCATGGTTTGGTGTGTATAAGTGGATTTGGGTCCTAACTAAGGTGTGTTGTTTTCCTTCATTCCTTTCCACTGTGAGAATATTTTGGCGCCGACCGAATTTGAATTTACATGTTTGAGGTGCATAGCCGACCTTGGAGAATGTTTTCAAGGTTGAAGATGGTATAAATATGAGTTGACTTGTTGAGGGATGATACAAGATAGAAAATATAAACAAGAATGATGTGGATTATAGAGTTTTAGTGTGTGAATTTGAGAAGTGTAGTACGATATTTCATGTGTTAGATTGATGGATGTAGTGAGCAAAAGGTGTCTACAATTCTTCAGTCAAGCTGTGAAGGTGTTGGTGATATTGTCATTGATTTTTCTATTGCATTAAGATGGATTTATCTATCTTATATTCTTCTCTATCTTCTTTTCTATTCTAGCAGTAAGCCCTTCTTTCTTCTAGGCAATGTTCCCTCCAATAGTGAGCCCTGTGTAATCGATTTTGATATTACTAGCTATATTGTGAGCTAATCCTCATTGTGGTTTTTGCCATATTGGGTTTTCCAAATAAATATGGTGTTCTCTTATGCATGATGTTAATTTGTTTCAATTTTTGTTAATTGATTTTCATGCTAAATCATTATAACAAATTAAGGGTTAATTGAATGAATGTGGATCTAAATATTTATGAGGATTTTGAAGTTTTAAGGTACATCTGATTCACCCCCTCTTAGTTGTCTTTGGCATTCAACATTATCTTCAATTGTATCTAATCCATAGACAAGGTACCATCCACTTATCATTTAAAAATATATGCCCTCTTTCTATCCCTTCACAAGGACTATCCTCTATGAATATGATCATTAAAAGGGAACTGTCACTCTAAACTATCCTTTACTAATAAATTATGCATTCTCCTCTTATACCATTTTATGAAATATGTTGCTTCTCCTATGATACTATCTTGTAGTATTAGATTTCGTGTGATTATCACCACATTCAAGACTATTTACACTCTACCTTGAGGTATCTTGGTTGAAAACATATAAAGTATCTCATAAAAAATCATCTTCCACAATTATCCCTTGAAGCATTCTTTAGTATTGAAATACATGTGATTGTCCTATTACATCTTAAGTGGCCATAGAATATCATATTTAGTCTTATGTAGCTGCCCTATTACAGTTCTTTATTTATGCTATATCCTTTATTGTTTATTTGTTGTACTTTATTCATCATTTTTCCTTGTGAACATTACTCCGCCTATGTGAATATTACACTGTCCACCATAATGAAGATATCTCACTCCAATTCCTAGCTATCTCTTCTTTTTGATTTGTCTGTGAATATGAATAAAATGTTGAGGTTTTATGAAAATCATGGAGTGTCTTTATAGGTGTGAATTGTTATCAAGATCTTAGGACCACAATCCCCTTATTGCTCACTATCACTACATCATTTTGTTCTTAGTTCATAGTGCTCATTATTGCTTATTTTCATGCATCTCACTATCATGGTTTATACTATTTCCATAAATCTTATCACCACTTCAAAAAATCTTCACAATTCACATCAACAAAGGTTTGCATGAATTCTTTAAGTAATCATGATATTGTCCCTTGCTTGCATGATATGATCATCCCTAGGACTAACATCTTGTGATCTTCCTTTACTTTGAAATTTTCCTTATGAAACATGCAAGCCCTTGAAGCAATATATAGTTCAATAAGTACTCAAAATTTTGTTGACTATATCATACATTATAAGCCATGAACTACATCATTCTTCTAGTTTTCTTAATTGAATAATGTTTTATTTTTAGATGATGCAAGCAAAGACTCCTCCTGATGTTGATAGGGAAAGGGAGCATGGTGTCTACTATAATAGACACCTCGATGCCTTTGACAGGGGTATGAGGCAAATTAGTAAATTTCAAATTATATTCATTGTTATATCTATTTATTATTGAAGAATAAAATTATTAATGATTTATAGTTAAATTTCTATCTAGATGGTTTATATAGGAATTTTGAATGCCATGGCCTGAACATTCTGCTATTGTGGACAAGGAGACAAATCATTTGGCAGCAACACGTGATTACTTTGTTAAACATTTCATTTTTTATAATATTATTTTTATATATTGATGTCTATATTTTTATTGTAATAGGTACAACTCCATGGAGAATTAAATAGGAGGGGCAACCCTTGAGTTCAAAGTAGACCACCGTCATATGCATCTCCATCCCCCCGACGATTAAAGGCCGCCCATGATCTATTTTCTTCACTTGGAGGGGAATGAATTTTTATTGGGGTTCTTTGTTGTATGCCTATATGGTATTTTTGGACATATATTTTGTATTGCATATGTATGACATTGTATGCCTATGTGGCATTCTTGTAAGCCTATATGACTATTTTGTATATATTTTATACTTATATCGACATATATTGATGTATGCCTATATGGCTATTTCATTAATACCTATTTTTTTATTGATAATGTCCATATTTGCATTAAAAATCCACACTTCAATAGACATTTGTAGATGGTTTACTTTAAATATTTAAAATCCAAGTATATTACATGCTTCATAACTTATTTCACATTAATTTCACCTCTATTTATTGGTTAATTATTATCTTTCCTACACTAATATGTGTTTGTGGTCTTCTATGACATATTTTTGGCATATAGTTATGGAATCAAGTTTTATTCAAGACAAAGTGGAGTCACTGAAAAAGTAACCCTTCTACTTTTTCTGGCTTGTTTGGGCCCTCCTTGTGATTTTGGCTTAATGTTGCCTTGATTTGTGTTACAATGTGGATGACACATTCACATTAAGTCTTGGGACCTTGTGAACTAATGAATTTAAATTGTACCTTGCTAAAGTGTTGTGAAGTGTTGTAACACACTTTTACACTTTTCTAATATCTTATTAATTAATTACACCTAAATAACTTCTTTTTAACATTAATATTTCCTTATTTGGAATGTTGTAAAGTGTTGTAACCCACTTTCACAGTCCTCAAGACTTTTCATTAATAATTGGGCTTTCTTATGCTTTAATTGGCCCTATTTTTCATCCATAAGCCTCATTTATTGCATCTTTTTGAGGATAATCTCGACACCAATCATTAGCCAATCAAAATTCAGCTATTTCTAGCTTGTGTGGCCCAGATTTAGTGATCTAGGACTTATTCACTACCTTGGGCGAATGGGTCCCACTTGGATCTTTTGGCCCTGAACCAGTTTTCACACATTTTTAGGCACTTTTGGTTTTTAGTCCCATACATTATGTTTGATGGGACTCATTCGCCACCTTGGGTGAATGAGTTTCGTGTGGCCCAAAATCAAAATTAATTCAAAATTTTGGCAGGATTTTATTCTCCTAGATATGATGTCAGCTTGTAGTGTTGTAATTTTGGGAATTCTTGCATAATTGAGTATAAATACAAGGTTCTTTCATTCATTTTCACCTAAGACTTTTGTGAGATAATTCCTAATAGAAAAGTGAGTTCACAAGAGCATTCAAGAGAATTTCAAGGGTAGATTATCAAGCATTTAAGAGAATTCTTCAATCATTCAAGCATCATGTCAAGGATTTCATGCATCATGTTGTTTTAGAGCTAACAATTGTGATGTAGGGTTTATGATTCAAGCAAGTGTTTCAATCAAGATCAACATCAACCAAGAAAGAGTCAAGAACCACATCCATTGCAACCATCTCAAGCATAATTACAATACTTTATTGCAAGGGTTTGGTGAGTTGCAACATTGTCATTTGTGCATTCATCATTCTTTATTAATATTTATTTCTATTTCAAGGTTTAATTACCAAAATGGGGTTTGACCAAGGAAAACCCCTATCCACTAACCCAACAACATTTTCCCCTCTCCTTTGTGTGCAATTTGTAGGTTTAGGTTGCATATTTCATAAGGAGCAAGAATGGAGAAAATTTTCATATCATCCAAAGTTGTCAAAGTTGTCATCAAGCCTTGGAAAGGCTTGGATAAGACCTACAGGTTGCAAAGCAGAGTTTTGAATCTGAAAATCAGTCAGGAAGGACAAAGTAGACAAGGAAGAACATAATTAGCTTTGAAAGTTGCAAAAAATCCTAACTAGACTAATTTTCCACTTTTGGCAAATGAGTCCTAGTTCCAATACATTTTCAAGATTTTGCAGATTTGTATAACCTTTTAGCAGATTTTTGTTCCTACAAATTTTCCCTAAAACAAGATTGATTTTCCCAACTTGGCGAATGAGTCCCAATTGACAATAAAATCAGATTTTTTAGTGTTCAAGATCTCCATTTAGCCTTCTTTGGATTCCCAAGTGCACACTTTTTGTTTTATAGTTTTCTATTACATTTCATTCACATTCCTAGGTCATTTAGCTTTAGTTTGCATTCAATCAGGGTTTTTCATTACACATTGCATTTCATTATATTTTCCAAGTTTAAACTTGGTGGTGAACCCATCTTTAGATCATATTTAGTTCTTAGGACAACCCTATTGGAAGATTTCAATCTCCTTTGCATTGAGATCTCTAGGGTTATCCATGAGTGGAATATCTTGGAAAGTTGACATGATAGCATTTGATCTACTTGATCTACCCTATCCAACCATTTTCATAAGTTCCATTTTGGTGAACTTGATGTTAGAACATCATAATTCTAATTTGGAGTGTATTTCATCCTAGATTTAGCTTGCATTAACATTGCATTAAGTTTTGCATTGATTAATTTGCATTCTAGGGTTTCAAATTTTGCATTAGTGAAAGCTCATTTAGCTTGCATTTTTGCATCCAATTTCATTAAAAATCATTCAAATTCTGCATTTGCATCTTAGACATAGATCAGAAAACTTAAAAATCATAAAATCCAATTTAAAAATTCTAAAAAAATTCAAAAAAACCATCACTACGACTCATTCATTACCTTGGGGTGAATCAATCCTTTTGCATATTATTCATAGCATTTTCTGGAATTTAAATTTCTATTTCTGAGTTTCTGTTTATTGTTATTGTTTTTCTATTTTAGTTCTATAATTTTAGCTATAAGTGTTTCATTGTTCTTAGCTTACATTGCATTTGCATTCACCCCACATTTAGTAGCCTTTTTATGAGTGTTTGGTGTCCTATTGCTAATACCATAGTGAGATGAATTTCGAGACTCATATCATCCTATGATAGCACATTCGTTTTGGATATTGGTTTGTCTAATCTTCCACTCCTAGTAATGACATTAGTACACTAGGCATGGGCAACATCTTTAACAACTCTTTTCCTTCAAGTAGTATGCAAGTTGAACCAAGGAATGATAATGTCTTGCAAGAAAACATCATTCACATTCATGAGGACTTAGCGAACCTACAACACCAAGTGTAAAATGACGACATTTCAACTACTACAATTCCTACCATAGATAACATTCACCACATGCTTGAAAGTGAAGATGGTCTTGACCTTGTGAAAAACATGGTTGAGATCTTTGGAAAACATCTCCCTTAACCACTAGTTGTCCTTTACCAACAAGCAATGTCACAAGTCAAGGAGGAACTCAAATTCCTCCTCCCACAACAATAGCCTCAATACCTACCTATACCAACCCTCAAGTCACAACAACAATGCAACAAGTTAGTAATGTGATTCCTTCCCTAGGTATTCCTGCTAACATCCCTAGTTCTTATGTGGCATCGCAAGTTAAATCTCCTACCACCTTACCACCTATAAGCATAATGTCCATTCACTTGTCCTACAAACACATACACTCCTTTTGCACTTTTACTCATAAATCAACTCATAACACCAACAATGACCCTCTCATAAATCAACTCTTCCAAACCGTTTCATCCCTTAAAAAACAAGTCTCCACCATCAATCAAAATCAAAATGGCCCACCCACATATTATGTCAGAAGCAATCCATTATCCTTGGAGATATTGCGTACACTGATGCCACAAGGTGTAGAGGTGCCTAGATTTGAGAAATATGGAGGGAAGGGAGATCCTTCTAACCATGTTAATGCCTATACTACCTTATGTAGTGACTTTTTCCTTGACAATAAATTGTTGGCAAAGCTTTTTCCTCGATCCTTGAAATATACCACCTTTTGGAATGGTTTTCTTCTTTATCGAATAACTCAATTCATTCATTCAATGAAATTATTGAGGCATTTGTAAATCATTTCCAAGTGCATATTACTCCCAAAATGACCTTGGTTGATTTGATGAGATGCAAGCAAAAAGAGGAACAAAAGATAACTAATTTTATCTCACGCTATCAATTGCTTTATTCCCAAAGTGATGTCAAGGTCCCCGACTCTCACCTTCAAAATATGTTCATAGAAAATTTGCAAAATAAGATTCAAGAAAAGCTTACCATGATGAAATTCCCATCATTCATGCACTTGTGTACTGCCCTCTATGATTATCAAAATTCGGTGAGTAGTGATACGAAGTCCACTTCTAATTGAATTGAGAAATTTGAGTCTCCAAACCAAAACAACTCCCAACCCTTTAGAAAGAAAAACAAAGGTTTCCTTCAATTTAATCCCCCTCAATAAAAAACTCACAATGTTAATAACCAAGTAGTTGTCGTTAAAGTTGCCATACCCTTTAGCTATGGAGACCCGAAGAGATAGTTCACTCCCTTGCCCGATACCCTTCATAGCACAATGACCCAACTCTTGGAAGAACTAATGATTACCTTACCTCCCATCACAACACCCTATCCTAATAAGCATTTATCCTTGAGCTTTAAAACAAATTCCTATTGCCATTACCATTGAAAAAATGGACATGATATGAAACATTGCAAGCATCTTAAACATCTTGTGCAAGACCACATTGATTTTGGTCATCTTTCTATTGGAGGTGTTAGTGATCAAGGAAAAAATTATGTTACCCCTCCTAATCAAAACTTACAAATCTTTACCAATTACAATGTCAAAACATAATATTTCATTTGTCAAAGCTAGTGAAACTACAAAGAATGATGTGATGAATGTTGACACAGATGATGATAACAATGATTTTGTTCCAAATGATAATAATATTATAGATGAAATGGTAGGAGTGATAGATGTCATTCCTCGTAAGGGCCAAACTAAGAATCCCCTTGACATTTCTTTCTCCTCTAAGGATATACTTAAACATTTTCCTGATGGTCCTCTCTACATAGACGACCATATCTATGATAAGCCCACTAATGGGATACTAATAGATCCCACTGGTGGAGAGAATGTGATCACCAAAGAATTATTACTTTTGCATGAGTTCTATCAAGATATATATGGTAAGCCGAAAGCATGGATCAAGACACACAATGGTTTTGCTTGCCCTACAATGGGATCGATCACATTACCATTGAAAATAGGACCAAAAATATTAGATGTCACATTCTCCATCATCCCATAGTCGGACCAATTTCATGTGAAGATAGGCCATCTATGACTTCCCTCCATGAAATTTGTCCCTTCAGTTGTATATAAATGCTTAAATTTTCCTTTTGACAATGAAATATTCACTATTCACCATATTGGCTTCAACCCTTTGTCATCCAAAGGAAATTTTTCCTTAGATGCATTTTGGCCTGAGCCCATGGAACCTATAAAATCATGAGAAGACTTCTTTTTCCTGTCTTATCAAAAGTTCAAGGCAAAGAAAATAGTTGAATTATGCCTCTGAAACATGTCCCCATTAACCACTGAGCCTACCATCCTTGATGAAAATATGCTTGAACCTAAACAAGTCCCAAACAACCAAGACCAACCTAAGATAGAAACTTCACCTACATCTTACAAACGATCGAGAGACAATGAAAACAATCCCGCCATACCTCCTAGAATAAAACAAGTTTACAAAGTCAAAGAGAAAGTGGTTGAACAACCTTCATTGGTTTCTTCTATTCCTCCCCTTAGGAAGAAAATAAAGCTATGGTTGATCAACCCACTCCTACATAAACACAACTTGAAAATAAAACTAAAATAAAAAGAGGTTCTAGAGAGCGTAGGCATAGACGTTGTGCCCTTTCTCACAAGTTACATGAAATATTAAACAAATAAAATCAAGATCCAAACTCGACCAAAGCAATGCATGATGATTCTATTCCTACCCCAAAACAAAACAATCTAGTACAACAACCACAAAAAAAGTTGAACCCTTCCACGGACATTATTCTTTGACATATTGTTGTGATTAACTTAATTGATGATGACAAAGTTTCTAAAATTGATGAAGAGGTGCATAATAAATTGAATACATTATTTTACTCTTCCTTGAGCTTAGATGACAAATGTCCTACAAAGAGTGTTGAACTAGGTACTCCTAGTTCAGAACTTGCTCTTGTCCCTTTGACTAGTTTCCCGCCTTCGGTATACATTGAACATTATTGGGAGGTGGATGACCTGCTCATATGTTGACTTGCACATGCCTTACTAGTCTTTTGAATTATTCCTTTTTCCTTTTTGTTTTTTTTTATTGCATGTGTGTATTATGATCCCCCATGCTGTTCTATTTGATGTTCTCTCTCTCTTTGTGACATTCCTCTATTTGTACCTCCATTCTTCTTTATGTCGTAAATATTTATTTTTTTATTTTATCTTTTCTTTTTCTCTTTTGTCCTTTGTTTTCCTTTTGGGGATGACACAAGGCATCTAGACATTCATGTCTCTTCCATGTTGACCCAAAATGATTTATTTTTCCTTTTCTTTATCTCTTTTTCTCTTTTGTCTTGTGTTTTCCTTTTGAGGATGATGCAAGGCATCAAGACATTCATGTCTCTTCCATGTTGACCAAAAAGGATTTCCTTTTCCTTTGCCTTTTCTTTATCTATTTTTCTCTTGTGTTTTCCTTTTGGGGATGACGCAAGGTGTTGAGACATTCATGTTTCTTCCATGTTTCCCCAAAAGGTTTTTCTTTTTTTCTCACTCTCTTTGTGTCATTCTTCTAGTTCTATGTGTATTTTGGGAATGATGACAGTTCTAGCTCTCTAAAAAAATTGTGGCAAGAACATAATGACCCCAAATCCATAGATCCCTTATTTGTTTGGTGTTATAATTTTGGGGGAAACCCCTCCCTTTTCTTTTGCATGAAACAACTTTACTTGGAAACATATGACTTGGCATAGGGCTTTCCAAGTTAGCTCTCATGTCTTCTTTCTTGTTAGCATTTGGGTAAACCCACAAAACCAATTTACAATTATATTGAGGAAGGAAAAATGCATTTTCAGATGGAATACCAATTCACTAGAACTAGAAGGGTTCACTAGAACCCCCTAAAGGGTTCGATAGAACTAGGGGGTTCGCTTGAACCAAGGAGGTTCGAGTGAACCCCCCTTTAATGGATTTATTTTTTAATTGCATTAAAGGGGGGTTCACTAGAACTAGGGGGGTTCAAGAGAACCCCTTGGTTCTAGTGAACCCTTCTCCCCCTCTAGCACAAAAAATTCTCCTGAATTTTTCCCTTCAAAGCTCGAGTTGAGGATGAAAATTGAGGAGACTTCACAAACCCAACTAGATAATGGTAGTCCTCAAAATGAGCTATCCAAAGAATATAAATTTAATATGTTTTGGTTTTATTATGTATTTGTTTTTATAGTTTGATTAAACATAGGTTTTTCCTCAAAAATCAAGCTCTTTTTTCTGCACATGTGAGAAAATAGCAAATTATCAAAACAAAAATTGAAAAATATCAGTGCACTAGATATTGATGTCCTTGATCTAGTAAAAAAATAATTGAATTTTGATACAAACAAAAAAAGTTATGTGTATACGGTTCACCTATGTCTGAATTGTAATTGGTTTAACTACAAAACTTGATTAAGGAAAAAAATTCAATAAAACACTATGAAACCAAATGAAAGCACTAGATATCATAGTTACAAATCTATATTAAAAAAAAAAAAAATTTATCCTTCATGGAAAAAAAGTTATGTTGTATAAGGTGAGCATCACTCCTTAAAAATGGTGTTTAATGAAAAAAACTAGTTTTTGAAAGAGATGGAAAAAGAAGTGCAATCTGATTCCAAATTTTTTGAAAAAAATATATTTAGAATCTACAGACAAAATTTCACAAATCACTAGTTTGCATCATCTTCAAATTCCTCAA
Source organism: Sequoia sempervirens (assembly GCA_007258455.2). NCBI lineage: Eukaryota > Viridiplantae > Streptophyta > Pinopsida > Cupressales > Cupressaceae > Sequoia > Sequoia sempervirens. The sequence goes on from VDFB02000003.1 coordinate 725,551,251, forward strand.
GGTTTAGCCACTATAGGTGCCCAAAAGTGAAGATTTAGTTAGAAAAAATCAGTTCAATGTACAGTTTGGCCAAAAATTGTAAACTAGTATTGTGGGATAACCCATTTATCATTTTCTACTTCAAATTAATTTCTCACAACATGGTGTTTAGAAATTCCTTTAAAGTGGGGGCATACATTGGCATTATTCTTTTGCATTTTTCTTTTCATGGTTCATGGTGCAGTTTTCTTACTTCATTCGATGTGTTTTGCGCTTTGTGGATGACATTGTGTGTGATGTCCTTTTGGAGTGTGATCTCTCTTAGCATATTACATTCCTCTTAGGCTTGATGCGACACTCTTCATCCCCCAAGTTGCAAATTTTCTATTCTTTGATTGGTCCTCTCTTGGAGACATTACACACAATGTTCTCTAATTTAAAGATATCACATGAACTAAGCAAGACTCCTTTGAACATTTCCTATTTTGAATTTTTCATTATATGGCCACCTTGCATAACACATTTTTCATGCCTGTGGAGCCATCATGTTTATTCATGAGCTCCAAGAATACGAAGTTTTGCTTGCCCCATGAAGCTCAAAAAATCATTTTTATGTATAACTTTGGTATAAATTATTAAAGTGGCACCTTATTAAAGTTATCAAAGGGTATAACTTTGGTATGTTTTGAGCGGGAAGCCTGATTGAGGCATGAATTTCCCCATAGCTATTTATGTGTGTGTGAGTACATACTAACCATGAGTGTATGTGTCTCACCCTTTTGGACTTCTCACCCGATGGACATCCTAAAGTTTTGTCGCCTTAGAGTGAGTATGCATATTTTTTCAAAAAAAACATCCTAGATCTAATCCACATCACAATGGACAAATGTTCAAAGCTTGATCTGACTCTTTTATCTTTTTATCCTTGGTAGTGTATGCTTGTACTTTTTTGTTACTCTTTATCATTCTCATGTGTGTTCTTTTGTGCCTATGTTGGTTTGTCATGGGATCTTGATCATGGGGGCTTGATCACCCTGTTGCAAGATGGTGTGTCTCTTGGTCTTCCTTGCATCATAGTGATTGGGTTTGTGACATGGTCTAACCGCCTCCTATGAATCTTAACTGACACTTCTATCAGGCATTGATAGGTCGGCCTTTTGGTGCAACGATAAGGCCAACAATTGATATCAGAAATGGTCACAAGTTCAAACCCCTCACTTGTGCTAGGGGGATTGTTTCAAGATGGTGTGTCCCTTGGTCTTCCTTGCAACATAGTGCTTGGGTTTGTGACATGGTCTAACCACCTCTTGTGGATCTTAACTGACACTTGTATTGGGCATTGACAAGTCGACCTTTTGGTGCAATGACAAGTCCAACACACCCCTCTTCATCATCATCTCATCTTATTGGAATTGGTGCACTTGAACCCCTCTTGATGTGTGTTGGTCTACTTTAGTGTGAGTTTGAAGCAAGTTCACCCTCTCACTAAAGTGGGGGCTAGATAGAGTCATTGAAAAATTAACCCTTCTACTTATTTTGGCTTGTTTGGGCCCTCCTTGTGATTTTAGCTTAATGTTTCCTTGATTTAGTGTTTCAATATGGATGACACATTCACATTAAGTCTTGGGCCCTTGTGAACTAATGAATTTAAATTGTACCTTGTTATAGTGTTGTGAAGTGTTGTAACACACTTTCACACTTTTCTAAGGTCTTATTAATTAATTACACCTAAATAACTTCTTTTTAACATTAATCTTTCCTTATGTGGAATACTGTAAAGTTTTTTAAACCAGTTTCACACTCCTCTAGGATTGTCATTAATAATTGGGATTTCTTATGCTTTAATTGGCCCTATTTTGCATCTATAAGCCTCATTTATTGCATCTTTTCAAAGATAATCCCGACACCATTCATTAACCAATCATAATTTAGTCATTTCTGGCTTGTGTGGCCCATATTTAGTGATTTGGGACTCATTCACCACCTTGTGCGAATGGGTCCCAACTAGATCTTTTGGCCCTAAACCGATTTTCACACATTTCTAGGCACTTTTAGTTTTTGGTCCCATACATTATGCTTGATGGGACTCATTCACCACCATGGGCGTATGAGTCATGTGTGGCCCAAAATCAAAATTAAATCAAAATTTTAGTAGTTTTTTATTCTCTTAGATCTGATGTCGGCTTATAGTGTTGTAATTTTGAGAATTCTTGCATAATTGAGTATAAATACAAGGTTCTTTCATACATTTTCACCTAAGACTTTTGTGAGAGCATTCCTAATAGCAAAGTGAGTTCACAAGAGCATTCAAGAGCATTTCAAGGGAAAATTAGCAAGCATTTAAGAGCATTCTTCAATCATTCTAGCATCATGTTGTTTTAGAGCTAATAATTGTGATGTAGGGTTTATGACTTAAGCAAGTGTTTCAAGAAAGATCAACATCAATCAAGCAAGATTCAAGAACCACATCCATTGCAACCATCTCAAGCATAATTACAACACTTTTTTTCAAGGGTTTGGTGAGTTGCAACATTGTCAGTTGTGCATTCATCATTCTCCATTCATATTTCTTTCTATTTCAAGGTTTAATTACCAAAACGGGGTTTGACCAAGGAAAACCCCTATCCACTAACCCAACAATTTTTTTCCCTCTCCTTTATGTGTGATTTGTAGGTTTAGGTTGCATATTTCATAAGGAGCAATATTGGAGAAAAGTTGCATATCATCCAAAGTTGTCAAAGTTGTCATCAAGCCTTGGAAAGCATTAGAGAAGACCTACAGGTTGCAAATTCAAGATTCAGATCCAAAAATCAATCAGGAAGGACATAGAAAAAAAGGAAGAACATATTCAACTTTAAAAGTTGCAGAAAATCCTAACTTGACTAATTCACCACTTCTGGCGAATGAGTCACAGTTCCAATACATTTTCAGGATTTTGCAGATTTTGATACCTTTTTGGTAGATTTCTATTCCTGCACATTTTCTTAGAAACTGGATTGATTTTCCTAGCTTGGTGAATGGGTCCCAATCAACAATAAAAGTAGATTTTTTAGTGTTTAGGATCTCCATTTAGCCTTCTCTGGATTCCCAAGTGCACACTTTTTGTTTTACAAATTTCTGTTACATTTCATTCACTTTCCTAGGTCATTTAGCTTTAGTTTGCATTCAATTAGGGTTTTGCATTACACATTGCATTTCATTGTCTTTTCCAAGTTTAAACTTGGTGGTAAACCCATCATTAGATCATATTCAATTCCTAGGATAACCGTATTGCAAGATTTCAATCTCCTTTGCATTGAGATCTCTAGGGTTATCTTTGAGTGGAATATTTTTGAAAGTGGGCATGATAGCATTTGATCTACTTGATCTACCCTATCCAACCATTTTTTGAGGTTCCACAAAGTACAAAAAATTTACACTGCATTTTCAATAATTTTATTTAAGTATATTCAAGTACCCATCCTCTAGTTGGCCAATCACGACTTCAAATTTAGAGACGCATTCTTCATTTCCAGACTTTCCTTCATCTCAAAAAAATATTTTCTTATATTGACCAAAACCTTTATGAATGCATTGAGTTCAAGCAACAGAGGAGACTAGTTCTTTGGTGTAGATTATTCAGTCATAAGATTATAAAGACACCTACATTGACCAAAAATTATAAAGTGGACTTATTTTATAGCCACCCAATGTGTTCAAATTGTCGATTTACCCCCAGGAGATGAAGAATTTAAATAATGTCTCTTGACAAATTTTTACTAAATGCAATTGACACTTTTTGGAACATTCAAAATATTGCACACAATAAAATAGAATATTGAGAAGGAAAAACTTAATTTTATTGATATAAAAGGTGCTTACATAGCTATACATAAGTCTAAAAAATGAGCTACATCTATTGCTCCAGCATGAAATAACTCAAGAAAGTTACAATATAATTCTCTAAGAGAGAAGAGAACTAACTAGAAACCGCCTTTAGGCTTGCCTTATATGATTTCCAAAAGTTGTAAGATGATAAGAACATGTGTTTACTGAGTGAAACCTCCTTTGGGCATCAAAAATAATTTCTTCTAATTTGTAGCCCCTAAAAGTGCTCCAAAAAGGTGTTGGAGTGATGAAAAATTTCTTCCTTGACCTTGTCTACCAACAAGTCTCCTTAAATAGCTCCTAGATGCCCTCAAAGGTTAAAAATTGGTCAAAATTGCCTCTTATATTCTCTCCATCAGTTTTACAACTCCTCAAACTGCCCTTAGATATTTTTCAACTACTACACAAATCAACAAACCCCTCTTAGATGCTTGAAATTGCTCATAAATGCATAGAAAGAGGTTATGAATGTCCATTTAACTCAAACTATTGGAGACTTCTTCAAATTTTCTAATAAAGCATGTTGTAAGAGGTTCTACTAGGTGGTGGAGGGGTGGTACATGGGTGGAGGCTTAAATTTTAAAATGGACCTTAGTTATTCCTTAACTTTGTAAAGGACAACTAGACAACATAAAGTGGTTAAAAGTAAAATACTACTATTATGAAAAAGATCCAAAGAATAACCAAGAGACCTAAAAAATTGTTGTGGACCATGCTTTAGAACATACATTGACCATGTAGATTCTAAAAAGTGTTTCCTACAATAAGATGTTGACACACAACTATAATAGGGCTGACCCAAGACACTTCTAACCACTTATTGGCCCCATCTACCCCTTAAATGGTTCAAATACTTGATATCAACAATCCTCGACATTCATCACCATTTATTATGTAGTACTACCACTCTTAATTTACTACTACTTTAGGTCTCTATTAGCTATGTTATTCTGATCTATAGGTAATTAGTAAAGAGGATAGTAACCTCGTACATAGAGAATTTTGTACACTTCTAAGTGCCAAAGAAAGGTGATGGATTTTCTTGACAGGTAATCATTTTCCATTTTAAGCATGCATCACCCATCTTATCAGTGCTCTTGCAGAATTAATGCATTTTATATTAAAGTGGCAAAGTGGCAGTCATTTATAGTTTCTTACAGGCTTGTGAGATATTTTTTCCACTACGCCAACCTATTAGACAAGGTCCATTATGGGGGACTATTTTAGAGGATGACAAACTCATATAGAAAACATTTTTACACTCTTAAATGCTAAAGGAAGGTGGTAGATTGCCTAAAGAGATAAAACTTTGCCAATTTACTAATTTAGGTATGTTTGACCCCTCTTATCAGTGTTCTTGCAAAATTCAAGGTTTAAAATTTCTTGAGGGTTGGTGGGGTGGCTCTTGTATGAGCCTACCCATTAGACATAATGAAAGATAGTTATACCTGATGCATTAATTGGTAAAATATATTCTGTCCATTTGTTCCAAGTTCCCCAAAATCTATTTCACTAGACTCAAAAGCCAATGGGGCACCAACAATGGAAACTCCCTTCCCATTACTCTCCATGTTGAGTTGTAATATCCATTAATAATTCAATTGTCAAACACCACAAAGACAACCTCAAATAATGAAATATCAAGCATGCAAAGATAAGATGCACATACAATGACAAAGAAGCAATGACATGTCAATAGCACTACATGAAATCCAAAAGATAAACTCTATTTAAGAAGGGGAAATCAAATAATTTCAAGGGAGGATGAGCTGACCTTTCTATGTGTTTAACAGAGAATTCTACAAGAATGTTGGGAGAATTTATTGCACTAAGAGCTAGAAAATGGTACTTAGAAATGCAAAAAATATGTTGCACCCAAATTTGAATATAGAAACATAAAAAACAAATAGTTTACACATCTAGAAGTATTTATCTTACCTTAATTTCTTAGGATTTACACTAATCCTAAAAACCATAAACTTCTCAAGAATTCAACAAAATTAGTCACAATATCAAAATACTTTTAACAAATTTGGAAAACAAGATAATACAACAATAAAGTTTGGTTTTGATTTTTGGGTAAAAGCAAGAAGTTGGGTCCACGAAGAGGGGAATTTTCGGCCAAAACAAAAAAAATTGCAAGAAACATGTACACATTATGGATCAAGTACCCGAGCCTAAATCTAAATGCATATGCATTTAGATTTGGGTACACAAACCTAAAATGTGTACGTGTTACAAAATGTGTACGCATTTTGCAATGCTATTTATTTTTTTAAATAACCGACTGTGTCTTCATTTTCACAGTCAATTTGAGTTGCACTGTTGAAGGAGAAGGAAGATCACGTATGCATTTTGAAGGGCATAATCGAAGCAATTTTTCACTGCCACCTCCTCTCATTGATATAACTGACCTCAGTGACCTCCAAGTTGGTTAAATTTTGCCATTTTTTTTCTTTATATCTTGCATTTTTTTTTGTAATTGTTATTTAATTTTTGTTTGTTTAGTTTGTTTTAGTTCAATATTTTATAGTTTTTAAATTGCATTTAAAAAACCAAAAGCATCAACGGAACAAAAAACATTAAATTGTAAATAAAAAACCATAAAAACTAAACCTAAATTGGACACATTTAACTTAGAAATCAAAACCCTAAACCCTAGGTTCCAAAAAACATAGACCTAAAATCTAAAACCCTTAATCCTTGGACCTAAACCCTAAAACCTAAACCTAAAACCCTAATATTTTCACCTTTTAGATAGTACAAATTGAAAGTACAATCAATACTTTCAATGTAACCATTTGTGTTGAGAAATGAGGAGATGTTTCTTAACGAGTTCAACAAATCATAGTATAAATTTATGAGGTTGATCTAATTAGGATTGATCATGTTTCTATGTTACACCATTTCCATACTCAACTATAGTTTAAACATTCTCATTTTTTAGTATGGTTACAAGTTTCAATCTCATTAGGATTGATCATGTTTCTCTTTCTCATTGAGTAATTTCAATTTGGAAATTTGACTCCTTCCTTGCTTTATTGTGTGTCCTCCTTGTCATTGGTTCTTAACTTTCACTTCACATAATTTTAGAAGTATCCCTCCTTGTAGGTTTCTTACATTTTTTATTTGACATAGATATATTTTCATGTCATCAAATCTCCAAAGAATTATATAGTAAAGATCTAATTTCTTCCATTTTTGCATGATAAATTATGCACACCAATTCACATGTATAAATATGATTTCATTGTACAACTAAAAAATTTAGTGAAGTCTTTGTACTTAAAGAAGCCATTTTCAATATGTGAATAGAGCTCAAGCTCATCTTTGTTTATTTTGTACATTGCAATTTTACCACTAGCATATATCTATGTGTCCCTTTGAATGTCTTCTATTAATTTTTTATTCTTATCTTTAGTATGCTTTGAAAACAATGAATGAGATTATAAATTAATGTTAGTGTTAAACTTATAATTTCTTCTTAACTACTTTGTCCCACTATAGAGAACTTGTGTCTCTTATCATGAAATTTGAAAATTTAGATAAATCAATTTATGTCCTCGGATTTAATTAAATTCTATGTCATACTTGATAAATACATGTATTCACAATCAATATACCTTAGCTCTATAGATATACTCTTGTTGGGAAACAACCACACCTATGAGTAAACTTCCCCTCACCCCAAAAGATAAAGCTCTAGCCCATAAAAGTAGAAGAATATTACTTATTGATGAATTAGTTAATTAATGATAGGCTTGATATTTATGAGCTCCATTGAGCACCCTTGTCTAACAATAATCCTAATATTTAGAATCTAGTATAATTTTTACAAATTAAACTACATGGTTTTCATCATTTACCCATTTTGACACTCATTCTTGAGTTGAATAACCTAAATTAGTGGGGTTTCCTTCTCTTTTTCCACCTTTATATGTAATATAAGACACTCTAAACAACCCCTAACCTCCTATTAACACCCAATTTGAGAAATCAAAGTTATATATCTATGTGTCTTATTTTTCATTCTTTAGTCCTTTACCTATAGAAATTTGGTTCCTCACCTCATGTTCACAATCTCTATTTACTAATCTTCTTATTTAATTTTTCCAATAATGATTCAAAGAAGCCTCATTGTTGATATCGTAGCCTTTTGTGAGCTCTCAATTCTTGATGTTTTATCCAACTCCTAGTTTATGTTGATGGTGATTTATTTAAATAAATCTTAAGTCTTTACCTTAATCCATGTGGTTTTATTTTATTTGTTCCTAGACTTGCTATCAATATTTGCACATGACTTAAGTATTTATGTTTTCTTTATTCAATGATTGGGCATGGGTATTTTTGTTTCATGCATCAGCCACATGTGTAGTTGCATATATGTATATTATGTTTCTTGGTTAAATAGTAAAAGGTAAGAGTAGCTATCTTGAATCTTGTTGTTTTTCCCCTTAGTATCAAGATCATGTTTCAATTAATGTATATCATCAAATTTGGCTATAGTTTAATTATCAAGTGATATCTAGCTAAAAATAAGTTTATGGCCTTCTTTTAGGGGATTCACTTAATAAACCAATGACATAGTGCATGCCTTCATAGGGTTATAATAAAACTCCCTAATTTCATTTCTACTCATCAGACTTATAATTAGAACTTACCTCCCTATTTTCACTGAGAGGTATCCTATGTACCTATTTTTCTAGTTAAGTTCTTATATATGATCCCTTTAATATTTCCACATTATCAGCCAGGGGAAATTCCCACATATAAATCTAACTCAAAACTATTTATAATTTCCATCTCATTTATTAAAGGTTAACATAAAATACCTAGATGAATAATGAAAAATATGTCATCCTCTAGAAATTTTTGATGTAGAAGCACTTATACAACTCAACATATGAACCCTTTCCATGAACACAAAATGTAATAGTGGATCCTTAGATATTTTAGGTATCTTAATTATATTGTACATATTGATCTAAATTATAGTGGAAATATTTTAGATATACTTGATGATTCTTCTTGGAAGGGTTGCAAAAGTACTAAAAGGTCTTCAATAATTAGTTTTAGGTAATATAGGTAGGATTTTATTAAAATTGTATGACCTTGGTGTGATAATTATCTTCCTTTTTAGTTGCATTATAAGAGTTGGTAGTAACAACAAACCCTTCATATTAATAACCACACACTGGACTCAATTTAATGTGTACATGCTATGGATTTTTAATGTTATGGATTTTTTAATGTTATAAATTGAATGTGTCTTCAAATGAAATGTATTTTGAATTTGTGCACGTTCAATGTGATTTTTAAATAAATTTCAAATTGTGTGCATTATTTAATTAGTTTGTTGATATATATTTTTTAATTGTTTAACATGTAGTTTCCATTTCATTGTTCACATGGATCCAAAATTTAACATAGAGGATTTTATACTTGATGCATAGAACCCATACATCCAGATCCACCACCACAACAAAACCCCACACCTCCACACTCTCCACCTCTTGTAGTAGATCAGGCTTAGTTAAGAGAAAGCATTAGAGAAAACCTTAATGTGATTAAGGGAAATATAGATCTAATAAAAAATAAGCCTAGAATCCCCCCCATCTTGCACGGTTTGCATCTTTGACTCAAACTGTTGTCAATTATGTTTGATCTATTGATGCAGACCTAGATAGGTTCCATCAATGGAGAGAAGAGAGGAGACAATTCTATGTATATGGATTGTCCTATAAAGAAATTAATGACCTTAAAATTTCCAAACAAGCCATGTGCCAACATTTTTTTAGCCCCCAAACAAACCAACCAATTTCACCCGCCAAAAAATGAATTTTAATTTTATGGTGTAGGCACCCGCAGATAGCTACAAATTTTTGGGATAGATGGTAAATGGTGTTTGATAGTCCACCACATGCCAATTTTGAGGTGCCCCTATACTTTTTGAGAAAGTTATGGGCTGAGTTTGAGTTGGGTTTAAAACCCAACTATTTTGATATGAGTTCATTTCAGGGAGTTGGGTGTGGCATGCCCCAAAATAGATTAGGAGCATGTGTTGATCCTCAACGATGTCCTTCGATTGCTTCTATTGTTCCTCCTCATTCTCCTGGTGTTCCCGCTGCATTTCAATAGTAGATGATGTTGTTGACATTAGGAGCATTGAGTCCTCTTTTAGGACAACTCACTCATCAGACTAGACACGCAATGACTGAAGTGGCCAATAGAGAGCATGGAGGCTCGGGCTATGGGAATACTCAGGCATCCACTTCAGGTGACCCACATGCATTTGGGACATAGTCATATATGAATTTACTATATTCTAAGGATCATCCTACATAGGTATGTTCATCTTTTGAACTTAAATTTAATTTGTTTTAAATTTGCAAAATTCATGTAAATAATAACATCAAATTATATATATTAATTCAAGAAGTGTTCGGTGTAGATGCATGATCACACGATTGCTAAATCTCAATATGATCTTGTCTATATTTCAAGTGTTGTAGATTTGGGCTCACCTTTTGGTCAGGTACTTGAACTAATATATATTAAATAATTTGTGTGGATATCTCTAATTTAATTTGAATTTGTACACATATGTGAAATGATATATTATACCTAGATGCAAGGAGGTCATGCGATACCGAGTACTGACCAACCACAAGTTGTAGTAAGCACTCCTGAGTCATCATCAACTTAGGTGCGTGCTTTCAAAATATTGTTAAGTTTAAATGAAATACACATCATAGATCTAATTTAATTTGAATTTGTACACATGTGTGAATGATCTATACATTTTTGTACATCTATATGAGGGGATTTTATGTGATACCCATGGCAGGCGCACCTGAGACATCATCAACATTTATGCATGGGAAATCCCAGGTGCGTGATCATGAGGTCATATCATTCGAGGTTGTAAACTTTACTAATTCTCCTATACAAATTTTATGGAACTTTTAAATATATATATTCGAGGTTTTAACATATTGTTTGATTTATATGAATATGCAGGATATAATAGATCAAGCATTTGTTTCTTCTCAAGTGACAATTATGCTACCCATTGAACAAAATGTGCCAGTAGATTCACATGATCATATGGTAATTTAATTAAATTTATTTTTATCTTGAGTTTATATTTTCAAGTTTATATGTTTAATTATATCAAAATTTCTAAATAACTTTAAATCTAATTTAAAGTTTCTTGTACTCTTTTACAACATGATGCAGGTACATCTAGTCCATGTGGAACAACGAAGAAACTTGATTTGACCGATTTCCCTAATAGTTAGATTGTTTTAAATTTTATGGACTATAGATCTCTTTAATTTTATTTAAATATATGTGTTGGACTTGACATATACATTTTGAACATGTTATTTCATGGACCATTTCACATACATTATATCAATTAATATTATCATGTTTGTGTTTATTTATATTAGTTGACTTTAATATGATGATTATATATGTGCAGTCAATCATGATTGTGTTATGTTCATTTTGATGATTGTATGCACTCATGAATGTATGTATAGGTATTTTATCTAATTTTCAAGTATTACATGCATTATATAAATTCTTATCTAGAATCAAATTTCATATATATAATTTATCACATAGTTAGGTGACAAATTAAAACATTCCTTAAATAGTTTAGATCATATTCATAATAAATTAAGGATAGGTAATTTTAACTATTTTCCAATTCTAGAAAATATTTGAGTTACTAAACAAAAATCTATCTCCTCGTATGTATAAAATGTATAATCTATACAATTGAACAATTATATAAAATGTGGTAAATACAAGACATGAAATGTATAATCTATAAAATTGGAACAAGATATTTAAAAAGTGACTAATAAGTTCATTGAATTTCATACATCGAACAAACATATATAATGTATATTGATGTTTAATACAAATATATAACATGATGAAACATATATGTGTATGTAGATACAATTAAAGCTTATCAAATTTTAGGTCAAGACCCCAAATTGATATTTACATAGTCTCTTGATAAAAAAAAATTTACAGTGACAATCACATGGTAGACCGACTTGATGAGAACCTGCAAAAATAATTAATGTAAGTAAAGTAAATATAATTTTTATGAGTCATTTAAGTAAATAATTCATGCGAGAAAAGAACAATATATATATAGTAAAAGTTAGAAAATTGGATGGCTTAAGGGGATACAAGAGGGTGGATTAAGGGGAGTTGATAGAATGACTTAAAGGGATGTAAGAGGGTGGATTAAGGGGAGTTGATAGAATGACTTAAAGTGATGTAAGAGGGTGGATTAAGGGGATGCATGTAATGAACCTTAGGATATGGCTTAATGAGTCCTAAGAGGATGGATTAAGGGGAATTATGAGAGTGACTTAAGGGATACAAGAGGGTGGATTAAGGGGAGTTGATAAAATGACTTAAAGGGATGTAAGAGGGTGGATTAAGGGGATGCATGCCATGAACCCTAGTATATGGCTTAACGGGTCCTAAGAGGATGGATTAAGGGGAATTATGAGAGTAACTTAAGGGATGAAAGAGGTTGGATTAAGGGGATGTAAGAGGATATGCCTTAAGGGTCCTTTAAGAAGATGGCTTAAGGGGATATGAGAGGGTGGATTAAGGGGAGTTGATAGAATGACTAGTTAAAGGGATGTAAGAGGGTGGATTAAGAGGAGTTGATAGAATGACTTAAAGGGATGTAAGAGGGTGGATTAGGGGAGTTGAGAGAATTAATTAAAACCCTAAACCCTAAACCATATGACCTAAAGCCTAGGAGATGAACCCTAAACCATTAACCCATATAGATTTGTTATTCTAAGCATCTCATGAACCTTAGAAACCCTAAACCCTAAACCCTAAACCATATGACCTAAAGCCTAGGAGATGAACACTAAAACATTAACCCATATATATTTATTATTCTAAGCATCTCATGAACCCTAGAAACCCTAAACCCTAAACCATATGAACTAAATCCTAAGAGATGAACCCTAAACCATTAACCCATATAGATTTGTTAAGGGGTCCTAAGAGGATGGCTTAAGGGGTGTTGAGAGAGTGACTTAAGGGGATGCAAGTGGATGGATTAAGGGTAGATATATGAGGATATGGATTAAGGGGTCCTACAAGGATGGATTAAGGGGTGTTGAGAGAGTTACTTAAGGGGATGCAAAATGATGGATTAAGGGTAGATATACGAGGATATGGATTAAGGGGTCCTAATAGGATGGCTTAAGGGGAATTAATAGAGAGACTTAAGGGGATGGAAGAGGATGGATTAATGGTACATATAAGGATGGATTAAGGGGTGTTGAGAGAGTGACTTAAGGGGATGCAAGTGGATGGATTGAGGGTAGATATATGAGGATATGGATTAAGGGGTCCTAAGAGGATGGCTTAAGGGGTGTTGATAGAGTGACTTAAGGGGATGCAAGAGGATAGATTAAGGGTAGATATACGAGGATATGGATTAAGGGGTCCTAATAGGATGGATTAAGGGGAATTAATAGAGAGACTTAAGGGGATGCAAAAGGATGGATTAATGGTACATAAGAGGATGGATTAAGGGGTGTTGAGAGAGTGACTTTAGGGGATGCAAGAGGATGGATTAAGGGCACATATACGAGGATGTGGATTAAAGGGTCCTAATAGGATGGATTAAGGGGTGTTGAGAGAGTGACTTAAGGGGATGCAAGAGGATGGATTAATGGTACATAAGAGGATGGATTAAGGGGTCCTAAGAGAACGGCTTAAGGGGATATGAAATCAATTATAATTTTTTTATAAAATGACAATGAATTAAATTTAGTTTTATATTTATACTATCAATTAAATGTATTTAGAACTATATATAGTTACCTGTCTCTAGATTCAAATTCCATTGTAATATATATGCATCTCCTCTCTTTTTTGTAAAGCATCTAGTTTTGGGAGACCCGAAACAAAAAAATGATATAAAACTTTAATTAGGAACTGACTAAAGAAAAATATATATATAGACATGTATATGTGATAAATTTTTAACTACATAACAACTATCAATTAAATATATATACAACTATATACTTACCAATATTTATTTACTCCATTGTACCATCTGCATCCTCTCTTTTTTGTAATGCATCTATGATTGTCTCATGATCATCCATTGAAAGTGTCCATAAAAATTTATTAGTAGGCCTCCCTTGATATCTAACTAGTTTTATATTGGTTGCCAAAATCAAATGTGAATAATGTATAATATTCTTGTGTCTTTCATAATCTTCAAATGTAGGCAAGCCATTCTTTCTTATCAAATATTTTCGAAGCCAAGTGCCAACAACAACCATTGAACCAGTTGGATACTTAAAGTTGTCATCATCCATTCTAGGATGTACCAACTTATGTTTTCTCTCAACACATCTAGCCAACCAATACTCTGTCTCCTCTTCATCCCCCTCAGGTTCAACAACATACACAAGTCCTACAAAAATAAATTAAAAAATTCAATAAAGAGTGACTTATATTTAATTCACATATAAACATGCATACATATAAAGTTCAACTCAATAAATAATGTACCTTCTTGTACAAGATTTGAAACACGATCATAATCATTTGATGTGAACACTTGATTATCTTCAATTGTTGTTCCATGTTGAACATGTGTCGATGTAGGTGCTAAGGCTCTTTGTTGCCATTGTTCAACCCATTCCATATTTTCACACGCCTCCCAATCACCTACAATACAAAATTGACAAAAGCATGCCAACTCCCTTGTCCATGTGTTTGCATTCAAACTCTTAAATGAATGCCATTTTGTAGATCCATTAATTGTTTCACAATCTTGTCAAGAAAAAATATCATTTTCTTCAACTAACCAAAAGAAGCGTCAAATTATTGAGCTCTCACTTGTTCTTGTGCATAATTTGGTATTGCACCGATCTATAATTGCACGTGCATCTCTAAATTTCACAACATCCTCAAATTTTAGTTGCTCTCTAGCAAGAGCTCTTTTCACACATGCACCTGCTCCATTGTGTTCTCTCTTACCATGACCAGCTTAAAAAAACTCCACATTTGCTAGATATTATTTTCCTTATGAACTCTACATAACCAATAAAAAATTCTAGCATTTTTGAATTGACCCGTGCAATTATCCGACCATATTAGATTTTCTCTCATTTGGATTCCTCTCTCTTTTAAATTTTTATAAAATATATCAAAACAATATTGAACAAACTCAGATGAATGTAATCGATTATCACTTACATAAAAATGGTACTCTCTCAAAAAATTTATATTATCTTCTCTACTATCATTTGCATTTCTATAAACAATATGAAAAAATATAGCTACTTGCATTGAATTATAATACTATGATTGAATTTCTTCTTGTGGAGCAAGAGTATAATTTTTAGCAAAATCAACAACTGACAATATAGTTCCAATTGGGAATGTGTTTTTAATAAAAAAAATTGATTATCAAGCCAATGAGCATATTGAAAGTGTTTAACATATTTAGGTACAATCTTACCTTTAAATTCTTTAATAAATGCATGCACACTAAATTTTTCCATAATTAGCTCACAATGTTTTCCAGTTTTTCCATCTTTTAAAGAATACTCAACATTTTTTATTTTTTTTATATCCACTAATTGTTGTCCAAATTCATCTAAACTACTTTCATGCATACATTCTCCTAATAATGAAAAGTTACCACATCTATTAGATTCTCCAGAAATACATTCATTTAAATAAAATAAGTTTCCATTAGAGAGTTCACAAAAAAAACCTACTATAAAATCTTTGATTCTTTTAGGTGGCATATTAATACCACAAATGTCCTGCATAATTTGGTTAGCATGCAAAGTTTATCGTATATATCAAAAACTATCATAATGATAATGAAATTGTACACGAGTCTTACAACAACAAGATATTTGTAGCTTATTAATTCTAACATACCAAGGTTTACACTTTTCGAATGATGTTTGAATTATGCTAATATTCAATGGTAAGATTGAAGCATCTAATTTTTTTTTATATAATTTAGTTTGAGTCATATCTAAGAGATGCTTTGGATGAGGTTCACAAATTTATGAACGCACCCTTAATTTAAGACATCTCTAATGTTAGGTGATACTCTTGTATTATCATGCCAAAAAAAATTGATTAAAGATTTAATTTCATGTTTGATCTTGGGAGTCTACCACTAAAACTCCAACATTGATTAATTGGATCCTTCTTAATACTTTCTCTTCTTTTAGCAGCTCTTCTCAAAGTTTTAGGATTTACTTATATACATTTACTAATCTTATTTAACATTCTTTTATTTGAAGTTTCTTTATTAACTAGAGTAGTTGTTATTGCACGCCGAGCTGCATTCTTATCTTTAGATCAACTTTTCTTACCTATAAAATCAATAGCATTAGCAACACTAGATATGACTTGTTCTACTAAATCATCTTTCTTTTTTGGTTTTACAAAATAACCTAATTTTTTCATCACATTTCTCATTTTTTACATTCTCATCAATTGCACCATGAGTTGACATTTGAATCCCAATTTCTTTCTATAAAAAATATTTTAAATATTCTATTTCCATTAGTTCTAATTTGTCTCCAAGAAACTTTACCACGAAGGTTATCTAGCACATCTTTTTCAATTGTAAAAAAAACATTTTCATCTTCATCCATACAAGGGGT
Source organism: Sequoia sempervirens (assembly GCA_007258455.2). NCBI lineage: Eukaryota > Viridiplantae > Streptophyta > Pinopsida > Cupressales > Cupressaceae > Sequoia > Sequoia sempervirens. The sequence continues at coordinate 725,567,810 of VDFB02000003.1, forward strand.
TTCATTTTCATTCACACAAGGGGTTTCATTTTCATTTTCAAACGTAAAATGGATTTCATTCTTATTTGCATTCTTATAAGACATTTCATCATTTTTTGTTTTTGCATTGTTTCAACCCTAGAATTATTGATCCCATCAATGGTGTATCCAACTTCATCTAAATAACTAAGATCAATATTATCAAGACTTGGGTTTGAAGACGTACTTGGATGGATTGTTTGAATAGGTGCATTTTCCATATCATTGGGAGGTGGATTTGAAGACATACCTAAAGTTGTTTGCATAGGTGCTATTTCCATATCATTCAAAGTTGAAGTTGAAGGCATAGTTGGGTTTGTCTCCATAATTGCATTTTCTTCCATATTCACCATCTCCACATTTGCATCATCTACATTCATTTCATCATTCATAGTTTCCTCTTCAACATTCATGGAACTAGATGCTTCCAATTTTTTTTCATTTGACGAATCCTTTCTCTTTTATCTCTTTGTCGTTTTTGTGTCAATTTCTTTATTTTACTTGAATTTCTTCGGGTGTCATTAACTTTCTACATTTTTTTCTTTGTCTTTGCTTTGATTCCATGGTTACCAAACCCTCTTTGATAACAAAACAAATGATTCAAGTAACTTATTTTCAAATTTCCATCTCCTTCAAATATTCAAATAAAACTATGTAGTATGAAGATCCTTTCTTCTATAAACTTTGAAGTACAAAAACATCATGAATACATCCAAAAGTTTTCTTTTTCCAAATCTTCTTATAAAATGTTCCTGTACTTGATTCCACTTCAGAAAATTCAACTTGCACTTGTTTCTTCCAACAATTTGAATAGAATATGCCCTGCACAAGATAAATTTGTAATAAAAAACTTAGAAAATGGTTCTTTTAGACTGTACTGCAGAAAAGGAATGTTGCAGAAAAAATGTGCTTTATCATTATTTTCCAAATTGGGGAAAAATTACTATATAAGAAATAAAATGTGTATGCGTTCTATGTTAGGAACGCATATGTATTACCTTTACCCAATGAGTAAATAGATAACACGTATGTGTTATGTGATGCGTACACATTTTATTTAAATAATTTGTATGTGTTTTAATAACGCGTACACATTATTAAAAATTTGAATTCCCAACCCACATGTAACCTTGGTTTTAGGCTCAAGAAAGGCTTGGCAATCCGAGCCTTAGCCTTTGACTTGCAACAAAAAACTAAGGTAGATTGAAGAAGAATGTCCAACTTTGGCAATATGGTTGATGGACTTTTTTTTTGAATCAATATATAAAATTAAAACCCATTAGAGAACATGATGTCTAGTTTCCAAATATATATATTTTTATTAAAATTGGATTTTTTTTGTTATTTTGTAATTAATTTCTAAGCAAACTAGTCCTTAGACTTGAAATATCAAGCTTTTTTTTATTTTTTAATAACTTTTTTTGGTTAAGTTTCTTGTAAAAAATTTTATATGGCATCAATCTTCAGACAATTCTCTACACAATGAAAAAAAAAGATTCAAAAAATGTTTAGTTTAGGTCCAATTATGTTTTCCATACATGTTGATTTTTAAAAACAACAATTAAGGCCAATAAAATTCAATAAAAAAAATATTTAAAAAAAATTTACAAAAAAAATTCCTCATCAATCTTCATGTTGTTAGCTCCCTTTCCCCAAAAGGAATTAGCAAATACTTTTATTTAGGTCAAAAAGTGGTGTACGTACATGTGAATGGTATGGTAAAAAAAAGGGACTTTTAAAAAGTGGTTGTTATAGATCCCTATCAACATTTAATTTCTATAATCTAGGTATTTGAATAATTTACATATTTGGAAACTAGATTCAAAATGCTAAATTTTATAGTACTGAATTTTTTTAAGATTCATTATGTAAGTGCCTCAAATTTTCAGTCCAAGTGTGACAAATTCTGAAAAACAACAAAAACACTTCCACTTTTTGAGCTTTTTGTGGACCCAACTTGCATCAACCCTTTATAGGGTTTTACTATGAGAGCTCTAGGAAAAGGACTAGAGTTTGGCAATGGTAATTTTTCAAACTTTCATGGCAGCCATTGCAAATCCCAAGGTTGTTGTCTGCTAAATAGTTTGGATATTCATTGGCAGGGTTGGAGGCGTCTTGTGGATCTGTGTTGGCATGTACCTTTTTGGAAAAAAACCCTCTTTCTCCCACCCTTGGCAAAGACGTTTTCCGATAAGATATTTGTCAAAGGAAAAAAATGCTTTTTTTGACATTTGTGGCTTTGATATAGAAGTTGTAAAGAAACATCCAACTTCTTTTCCAAATAACATTATTGTTAGTGATGGTTGGAAGCAAGGATATGAGCAAACATAGGGTGCAAATCCTTTGTCCTTTTCGAATAATATTCCTTTAAGGGTTTCATTTCTAAAGAATATTTTTTGAATACCGCTCTATACCATCGTAATCTCAATTGAAAGCAATGTAATGTGCAGGCTCATAGTAATGTTTAGAAGTTTCATAAAGGGGCTATGAAAAGCTTCGAGTCTCAAGGGTTTCTTTCAATAGGGAAAAAATCCTCTAAACTCTTTGGTCCAAGTATCACCATCAGTTGAATAAGGATTGTCTAGATGTATCATTTCTGGAGGAGCTTTTATGCATGCAGATTCAAGATCTTTGTCACAAAACCTTGATTTGTAAGTTCGAGAAGTTTACACCTTCTATTGATGTTTTAAAAATTTTGATTTATCAAGATTGGGAGGGTTCAAATAAAGTTTTTTATGTTGATAAGGGATATGGATTCTTTATTATTTTATTTTCCTCAAAGGCTAAGAGGGATGCAGTATACAAGGTTAAGTTGTGGGTCTTTGAGGGATCTAGTTTATTCACTTTCCCTTGGACGCAAAATTTTAACCTAGCTACATTTCAAGTCAAGTTTGTTCCTTTTTGGATTCAACTTAAACCCCCCTTGTTAGAACATAGGGAACCGGAGATTGTGGAGATTTTGGAAAATAATATTTCTAAAGCATGACTTTGGCATCTCTAGGTATCCAGGAAAACTCGTTAAGGTGTGTGTCATTGATACTTCTAAGATTTTCCCTAAAAATAGTTTGATCACATCCAAATTTGGTTCTTGGGCACAAAAGGTTTTTATTGAAATTGCTCATAATGTTTTCTCATGTTGTCATATGGGGGGTCATACTGTCAAAAAGTGAAGTACCAAGGATTCACATATGGATGTGAGGCAATTTTTTGCAAACAAGGAAGCTCCCGCATGTTCAGTTGTGATCAAGGTAATGCAAACTTGACCTAATTTCAAGTCTATCGAGATGTTTTTGAGGTATCTTCTCCTTCAATGGATCTTTTAGTTAGGGATCATAAAGGAAAAATTAATCAACCAATTTTTATAGGGGTTAGGGAAGGCTTGCAAAATAATGGCTTCAATAGCTATGTTGGTGAGTCATCTAGGGATGGCGAGATGCTGCCTTCAGGGATTGTTGAGACCCAAGATAGTCATTTAAACAAGGTGGGACTGAAGGTTGTCTCATCATTTCAAGAGACCTCTATGAGTGTGAGATCTAATGTAGGTATCAATATTTCATTATTGGATGTTGATAAACAAAATATAGTTAGTGTGGTTCCAACTCAACTAGCTCTAGGTGTTTTGAAATCAATAACTATTCATCCTGTTCAGGTTTCTAGAAGCTCTTCAAGTCTAAAATTTATTGGACATGATCTGGTGTCAAGTCTATTTCTTGAAGGTATTAGGGGGATATGGGTGAAGTTGGTATCAATGAAATAAAATCAAGGTGAAATAAAAAATTTAGTCTTTAGTTTTTCTAATTTTTGGAAAAACAAAATACTATCCGTGATAGCTAATGGTAGGTCATTGCATTTGTATGTGCCTCAACCACCTGTTAACATGCAAAAATTTGAGGGGGTTATTAGTTCTCTTGTTTGGGGTTCTATACAAAACATTCATGTTCCTCAGTGTCAGAAAAATGGCTTTGATAGTAAGAAATCTTAGTTATGTCTTATTGAAGTGAAAGTTCAGAAAGACATTTTGGGTATGGTCAAAGAAGATCATTGGAATGGATGGAATTATAGGCTTTATTAAATGAAGGGAAGCTTGGAAATTTAGAAAAACATGTTACCACAATGGTAGGTTCAGAGATTATTGATGAAATTTCAAATGAAGTAGAGTTGGAGGAAGGGGAGGTTAATCATTATATTTTTACTTCTCTGCCATCTTCCCCTAGGAATATCAGGTTGCAATTAAAGAATCCAGCTAAGATAAATGGAGAGGTTAATGACCAGATAGGAGGAGAGTATGATTTCTCCCAAAAAAATTCCATCTCTTAGTTCCTTGCTTCAATCCCGTCTATTAAGAAGTCTCTAGGTAAGCATGGTAGAAAGTCCAATGTAGTAAAATTGCGAGAGGAAATAGAAGAAGGTACACAAACAACTCTACATGGAAATATTAAAAAGAGATTGAGGAGATTTGGTTGCTCTGCATTATCCCTATGAAGTTAATATCTTGGAATGTTAGGGGCATTAATTCCCCTAACAAGCGTGCCCTCATCAAGCAACAAGTTGATGCTTATGGGGAAAACATTGTCATGTTGCAAGAAATAAAGTTATCTAATGAAAATTTTGATGCAAGTGTTAGTAAGTGGTCTAAAATTAAATGGAATTCTTCTCACTCAATGGATCAATGTGCTTTGGGGGGTTTTTTAATTTTGTGGAATATCAAAAGAGTAAAATTGGAAACTATCTCAAATGAACAAATTGGAAACTTTTGAAAGTTAGTCATTTTGACTTAAATTTTTGGCTGCTTAATATTTATGCTTTGAATACAACAGTTGGAAAAAAAATTTGTGGGATGATTTAAGTCAAATTCTGGGTCAAAAAGAGGATGATCAAGTATTATCATTAAATGAGAAAAAGGGAGGTATTGTGCCACCATAGAAAACAATGGATGATTTCAATGCTTTTGTTCACAATAATTCTCTTATTAATATTCTTCCCCATAATGGCCTTTTCACATGGATGAATAGAAGGAAAAACTTTATGTAGATAGCAAAAAGATTGGATAGATTCTTCACATCTTCAAACTAGGTTCTAAAAAAAGTATTCTTTGTTATCTGAAATTCTGCCATGGGTAGTTTCAGATGATTTTCCTATGTCTTTATCTATTTCAGGTAATAGTTGGCAGCTAATTATAGACCATCCTTCAAATTTGAAACCATGTGGTTTCATCACCCAAATTTTTTGTAGTTATTATGCACTTGGTGGCAACATACTCCATATATTGAAGGCTCAAAGATGTTTAGGCTCTGTAAGAAGCTGGAACATGCAAAAGGAAGGATTCAACTTTGGAATGCTAATGCTCTTAAGAATGTATTCTATCAAAAGGATGCTATTTTTAAACAACTATCATAAGTTAATGAGAATATCATTTTACAATGTCTAAATCAATATTATTTTGAACAACAAAAGAAAATTCAGGTGGAGTGGGCCGAGTTAGTTTTGATAGAAGAGATATATTGGCATCAAAAGTATAGAGAACTTTGGTTGAAAGAGGGAGACAAAATTACAAAAAAAAATCATAAATCTGCGCAAATAAAGAAAGCAAGAAGTTTAATTTTTTTAATTTAGGATAGTGTTACAGGTAGGTGGTTAAAAAATGAATATGACATTCAAAAAGAAGGTTTTAATTTCTTTGAAAGTTTGTTATCAGTTCCTTTACTGGTTTCACCTCAATTAGTGTGAAAAAGGAGGAGTTGTTAGAAGCAATTCTAGCTTTAATATCATAGCAAGACAATATACAAATTTTTAAGCCTTTTTATTTAGAAGAGGTGAAGTTAGTGGTTTTCTCACTTTCTCCAGAAAAAGCTCCTGGTCCATATGGTCTTATGACTATTTTCTTTCAAAATTGTTGGCACTTCATTGGATTAGATCTTCTCAAATCGTTGGAAGATTCTAGAAGTTTAGGAACAACACTAAAACATTTTAATACCACTTATATTGCGTTAATTCCAAAAGTGCAATCTCCCAAATCCTTTTCAAAGTTTAGGCCAATTTCCTTGTGCAATATAATTTATAAGATATTCACAAAAGTAATTTATCTACGCTTAGTGCCTGTTGTTCCAAAAACAATCTCTAAGGACAAAGGAGGTTTTGTTCTTAGGAGAGAAATGGCTAAAGGTGCTTTAGTAGCAAATGAAGTCCTTCATTCTATTACCTCTCATAAGCTTTCATCAATTATTATTAAACTGGATATGATGGAAGCATATGATAGAGTGGAATGCTCTCTTCTGATGTAAGTATTGAAGAAATTTAGTTTTCAAATGAAGTGGTGTAAGTGAGTGTTGTCTTGTTTATCTGGAGCTAATTTTTTATTTCTGATTAATGGTTCTCCGACAGGTTTCTTCAGTTCATCACAAGGTGCTAGGCAGGGAGATCCATTATCTCCATTCCTTTTCATTATTCTTGTTGAAGCTTTAAGTAGCCTAGTGCATAAAGCTTATAATCATGGGGGTTTGGAAAGGTATTGAATTTCCATCAACTGAAATTTTAGCCACCCACTCTTTTTTTTCTAGCGACATTATTATTTTTGGCAAGGCATCATTGTTAGAAGCAACACATATTAAGGAGATTCTATACAAGTATTCAGAAGCTTTAGGTCAAAAGGTAAATGCAACCAGGTCTAAAATTTACAATTTCAACACAACTACATCATTAAAAGATAAGTTGTTTAAGCTCTTGGGTTTCCAATTAGTAGATTTTCCCTACAAGTACCTAGGAATTCCTTTTTTTATAGGGGAAAAAAGGCTTCTTATTGGGATAAGGTAATAAGAAGCATCCAATCAATAATGGTAGGTTGGAAAGGGAGATGGTTGTTACTAGAAGGAAAATACTAATGATTAAAAATTTTCTTTCTACCATTCCAAATTACTATATGGAAATTTTAAAAGCTCCTAAATCTGTCATTTTCTTAATTGAAAAAATGATTAGGGAGTTCTTATGGAAAGGTAATTTGGATAATAAAAAGAATATTCCACTAATATCCCTAGAAAAAATTCTATGGAAAAATTAAAGGGTGGTGTAGGTGTTCATAACATGTTAGCAAGGAATGTTTCATTAGGTTCCAAGTTGGTTTGACACATGTATTCCAAGCCCAATGCTAAATGGTGTAAAATTCTGCAAGCCAAGTATTTGGATGCCCTGTTACCAACAAGAATTTTTACTATCTCTAACCCACCGATTGGATCTACAATTTGGAATTTATTAGTCCTTTGTAGGAAGGTGATTAATCCATATAATACTTGGGAAATTAACAATGGGGAGGAGGCTCTCTTTCAGAGTGATTCATGGAATGGTTTTCCTACATTAAGTACAATTATAGTTTTACAAATAGTGATCAAGATCGCAAGTGTTGGGTGGGAAATCAGAGTCAAAGACTATATTAAATCTATAGATGCTCTTACTTGCAAAGTAAATTGGAATGAATTTTCAATTCTTCCAATTTCATTGCAACAAAAGGAGTAGATGAGAAAAATTTTAATTGAAAGATTTTTTTTCTTGTTTGAATTTATAGATAAAATTCATTGGGATCCATCCAAATCTGGTAATTATTTAGTTAAGTTAGGCTATAAGGTGGTGATGAGTAGTGGTGCTTCTAGCAATCCTGAGAGGGCTCTAGCTTTTAGTTGGAATCCTATGACTTTCCAAAGGCGGGTTGTTTTTCTTGGCTAGCACTAAAAAGTGGGATCCTTACAAGTGATAGGTTGCTTAAATTAGGTAGCTCATTCATCAACATTTCATTTGTTTTCTGTGTAATCAAGTTGCAAAAGATGTGAACCATCTATTCCTTTATTGCCCTATTATATTCTCTTGCTGGGAAAGTGTTAAAAGCAAAATGAGTTGGAATTTTCCTCTTATAAATAGTCTTTGGAAAATGTTTACAAGCTAGCCTATTTTACACAAGTCAGCTCTTTTTGCATGTATTTGGAAAATTATCCCATCAATAGTAGTTTGGTGCATTTGGTGGGAGAGGAATAGGCAATTTTTTAGAAATCATGCATCAAATATTGATCAAGTGATTCATCAGATTGAAAAATCAATATCTGAATCAACAAATTCCTATATTCATAAATCAATGCTTCTAGGTTTTTTTTTATAGATTGGGACTCCTTGATGATTAAATAGTGGTTGAATTTGGTTGAAAGGTAGAAAATTGTGATTGCTTATGGTTTAGGACATAGAACACCAATCTTCTTCACTTCTCATCCAAGGAAACCCTATAGATCTCAATCGAAGGATGCAAAGTGGTGTAATGACAGAAAAAGTACTCCTTAACATGACCTTGATTTAATGTTGTAATATGTCTAACATATTCACATTAGGTCTTGGTCCCTTGTGAACTAAATGAGCTTATTGGTGCCTTATTTGGAGTGTTGTAACACACTTTCACACTTTTCTAGGGTTTTATTAAATAATTGGGCTTCTTTGTGCTTTAATTAGCCTTATTTTGCACCACAAGCCTCATTTAATGCATCTTTTCAAGAATGATCCCAAAATAAACCAACATCCAATCATAATTTAGGTGTTTTTAGGTTGTGTGGCCTAGATTTGGTGGTCTGGGACTCATACACCACCTTGGGTGTATGGGTCCCACCTAGGGTTTTGGGTCCCGATCTAGATTTCACACCTTTCTAGGCAATTTTGAAAATGGTCCCATAATTTATGCCTAATGGGACTTATACGCCACCTTGGGCGTATGAGTCTCGTGTGGCCCAAAATTAAAATTATTTCAAATTATTAGTGGGATTTTATTCTCCTAGATCCGATGTTAGCTTTTAGTGTTGTAATTTCAAGAAATTAAGCATAAACAAGTATAAATACAAGGTTATTTCATGCATTTTCAACCCCCAAGCATTCAAGTATTCATGCATATAGAAAATTGGAGTTCACAAGAGCATTCCAGTGTTTACAAGAGCATTCAAGAGCATTCAAGGGCTGATTATCAAGCGTTTTAGGGCACCATTCAAGTATCAAGCATCATGTCAAAGCATTCATGCATTATGTTTGTCTTTGAGCTAACAATTGTGATGTAGGGTTTCATGATTCAAGCTACCATTCAATTCAAGATCTACAATATTCAAGCAAGAGTCAAAATCTAAATCCATTGGAGTCACTTCATACATGTTTGTAGAACATTGTTGTTAGATTTTGGTGAGTTGTAACATCTTATTTTGTTCATTCATCATTCTCCATTCCTATTCCATTTTATTTCAAGGTTTGATTACCAAAATGGGGTTTGACCAAGGAAAACCCCTATCCACTAACAAAACAACATTTTTCCCTTTCTTTAGTATGTGATTTGGAGGTTTACATTGAAGAGAAAGTTTGGAGAAAGTTATCAAAGTGTTCAAAGTTGTCAAAGTTGTCATCTTGCATTGGTGATACTTGGAAGACTTCTATAGGTTGAAAATTAGGGTTTTGGATTTGGAAATAAATTGGAAAGGATAAAGCAGATATCATAGAGTAGATCCAGAATTTGAAATTCTAGAAAACCCTAACTGGACTGATAAGCCAGGTCTAGCATATGAATCCTAGTGTCATTTTCTAGATTTTTGTAGTTCTAGATACCCCTTTTCTAGAAACCAGTTCCTACCCAAAATCCCTAATCTGGGAATCAATTGCCCAAACTGGTGTATGAGTCCCAATAGGCTTTAAAATTAGTGTTTTCATAATTTCAAAGTTTCATCCAATCATCTTCATATTTCTAGGTGCACACCTTTCATCTCTTAACTTGTTATTTTGTTTTTACAAGCTAAGCTTTTCTAGGTCATTTAGTGAAAGATTGCATTGCATTAGGTTTAAGCATTATAGTTTGCATTTCATATGTCTTTCCAAGCCCTAGCTTGGTGATGAAACCCTCTTTAGTTTCTAATCAAACCCTAGGAAAAATATATTGCAAGATCTCTTTCTCCTTTACATACTTTGGATTGAGATCTATAGGGCTTCCCTTCAATGAAACAATTGTGAAGTGGGTTTACTCTATGTACTAAACAATAAGTAGCAAATAACATTTGCCATTATTTCAAGTGGACTAATCACTAAAAGAGGGTTCACCACCAAGATAAAGCTTGGAAAGACAAATGACATGGAATATCCAACATGAAACCTAATGATATGCAAATCTTCACTAAATGATCTAGAAATGGGTGCAAAATAGAATATAAAACTAGAGAAATGCAGAGGGGCGCCTAGAAATCTATAGCAAATTGAATGAAGTCCCAAAATGTTGAAAATGTTAAAATTATTGTAGATTGGGATTCATATGCTAGTTTGGGTGATTTAGTCCCAGATTAGGGTTTCTAGGTAAGAACAAAAATCTGGTAGAGATATGTTTGGAACTCTTGAAATCTGCAAATCTGAATGTACTGGGACTCATACGCCAGAAGTGGCGTATTATTCTAGTTTGACTTTTTCGGAGGATCTGGTTCTGAAACTAATCTTCAATCTTTGTTCTACCTTTTCAACCTAATTTTTGGATTTGAATTGCTAAATTATGCCTTGTAGAAGTCTTTTAATGCTCTTCAAAACAAGGTGAGCACTTTGAGAACTTTGCAAACTTGATAACTTCTTTCCAACCTTTCTCTTCAATATGTCTTCAACCTAGGTCTAAAAATCACACAATAAAGAGAGGGGAAAATATTGTTTTGTTAGTGGAAAGGGGTTTTCCTTGGTCAAACCCCGTTTTGGTAATCAAAGCTTGTAATGAAATCAAATGAGATAAAGGAATGATGAATGAAAAAAATGTTATGTTGCAACTCCCCAAACCTTAACAATAAAGTGTTGCAAACATGTATGAAGTGGCTCCAATGGATGTAGATATTGACTCTTTCTTGAATGTGATATATCTTGAATTGAATGCTAGCTTGAATCATAAAACCCTACATCACAAATGTTAGCTCAAAAATAAATATGATGCATGATGTCTTTGACATGATGCTTGATACTTGAATAATGCTCCAAAACACTTGATACACAGCTCTCACAAACTCTTGAATGCTATTGTAAACACTTGAATGCTCTTGTGAACTCAAATTTTCTATAAGGATCACGTGGTTGCTTGTTCAACTTGCTAGGTGTAAAATGAGTGAAATAACCTTGTGTTTATACTTGTTTATGCCAAATTTCCCAAAATTACAACACTACAAGCCAACATAAGATCTAGGAGTATAAAATCCTGCCAAGAATTTGGATTAAATTTGATTTTAGGCCACATGGGACTCATACACTATAAGTGGTGTATGAGTCCCATTAGGCTAGGCTATGGGACACATTTTTCAAGAAAAGCTTAGATTCATGTGAAATCAGGATTGGGGCCTTGAAACTTAGGTAGGACCCATATGAGCAAGGTGGTGTATGAGTCCCAGATCACTCAATCGGGGCCATACAATCTAAAAATACCTGAATTATGATTGTATGTTAGTTTATATTGGGATTATCCTCAAAAAGATGCATTAATTAAGGCTTATGGATGTAAAATAAGGCAACTAAGGCATAAAGAATCCCAATTAATTAATTAAAACCCTAGATACATGTGAAAGTATGGTACAATACTTTACAACACCCTAAATAAAGTAAAATTAGGTTCATTTAGTTCAAAAGGGCACAAGACCTAATGTGAATGTGTTAAACACATTACAACACTAAACCAAGGCAACATTGAGCTCAATTTTATAAGGAGGGCCCAAACAAGTGTGAAAATGTGACAAACAACATTTTTTGACACTAAATTTAGCCCACTTTAGTGAGAGGATGAACTTGCTTCAAACTTCTACTAAAGTAGATGAGATCAGATCAAGAGGGGTTCAATCATACTGATGCTAGTGGGATAGGACAACACCAACCAAGAGGGTTGCACAAGCTCCTAGGATCGAGGTCCTATAGCAAACTAACATAGGTAGAAAAGAACACGAATGAAAAAGGATATAAGAAGAAATAACAAGGCGCAAGCATGCATTTCCAAAGACAAAGATAAATGAAAAAAAAACAAAAGCAAAAGAGGGGTGTATCAAGCTTCAATTGGTTGTCCTGCATGTTGTGGACTAGATCTAGGCTATTTTTCAAAAAATGCACACTCACTCTAAGGCAATGGAACTTCAGGCTATGCACTAGGTGAGTATCCAAAATGTGAAACACATATGCACACGACCGGTATGAATTCACACACAAGGAAGTGGCTATGGGAAAATCTTTCCTAAGTTTGAATTCTCGTTCAACTAGACCAAAGCTATACCTTCTTATAACTTTGATAAGGCTCCACACAAAAATGAACTTCAAGCTTCATGAGGCAAGCAAAGCTTTGTATGCTTGAAACTAATAAAAAAACAAGATGACTCCACAGGAAAGCAAAGTGTATTATGCAAGTTGGCCACACAATAGAAATTGCAAATACAACATAGGGAATGTTCAAAGGAATTTTTCTTAGTTCATGTGAGGTCTTAACTTAGGGAACATCGTGCCTAATGTCTCCAAGAGAGGACCAATCAAAGAATATAAGATTCACAACTTAAGGGATGCAATGTGTCACATTAATCAACCAAGAGGAATATAATATTCTAAGAGAGATCATGCTCTTGAAGGAAATCACACCCAATGTCACCACAAAGAAAAATACGCATTGCATGAAGTAAGAAGAATACACAATGAAACATGAAATGAAAAAGAATAATGCCAATGTATGCCCCCACTTTAAAGAATTTTCTAAACACCACGCTATGAGAAATTACTTTAAAGTCTCAAATGATAAATGCTAACAATAAAGAGGAGATGAGAGCTTACTTGGAAATCGCTATGCCAATTCATATGTTTCCAAATGAAGCTACGTCATTAAAAGGAAGGGTTTTCCCCTGAAGATGAAACTCCAAACACATGAGGGATCTATGGATTTAGGGTTAGTATGTTCTTGCTACAATGTTTTAAAGAGAGCTCAGAACTGTCATCATTCCCTAAATACACATAGAACTAGAAGAATGACACCAAGTGAGTGAAAACAAAGAAAAATCATTTTGGGTCAGTGTGGAAGAGACATGAATGTCTCAAAACCTTGTGTCATCCCCAAAAGGAAAACACAAGACAAATAAAAATGGTAAAGAAAAAGCTTTTGGGTCAACATGGAAGAGACATGAATGTCTTAATCCCTTTCATCATCCCCAAAAGGAAAACACAAGAGAAATGAAAAATTATTACGACATAGAGAAGAATGTAGATACAAATAGAGGAATGTCACAAAGAGAGGGAGATACATTGCACATGCAATCACATAAAGAAACATGAAAAAGTAAGAAATGTAAAATAATAGTAAGGCACATGTGAGTCAACCTATAGCAGGTAATTTGCATCCCAATCATGTTCATTGTATATAGAAGGTGGAAAACTAGCCAAAGGGACAATAGAAAGCGCCTAACTAGGGTCACCACCAAGTTCAACACTCTTCCTAGGAGAATTATCATACATGCTCATAGAAGAGGAAAAAAAATGTGTTCAATTCATTATGCAACTCCTCATCAATTTTAGCAATCTCATCATCGTCTAAATTAATCACAATAGGAGGTGTAATGATAATGTCCAAAGAAGGGTTTAGCTCTTGTTACGGTTACGGTATATGATCTTTTTGTTTCGACGAAGAGGAAGACTTATAATGTATTGCTTCAGTCAAGTTTGGATTTTGATTTTCTTTGTTTTTTTGTTCATTTAACCTTCAATCAAGGGCACATCTACACCTATGCTCTCTCACATTTTTATTTCTTTTAGTATGAATTTCAAGTTGCATTTGTGCAGGAATAGGTTGATCAACCATAGGTTTATTTTCTTCCCTAAGGGGAGGAATGGAAGAAACCATGGAAGGTTGGTCAACCACTTTATCTTTAACTTTATAAACTTGCTTTATCTTAGGAGGCATAATGAGATTGTTTTCGTTATCTCTTGTTATTTTGTAGGAAATAGGCAAAGGGTTTGTCTTGGGTTGTTCTTGGTTGTTTGGAATTTCTTTAGGTTCAGTCATGGTCTTGTCAAGGATGGTAGGCTTAGTCATAGGCTGAGGCATGTTTTTAAAAGATAGTTTTTCTATGAATTTCACCTTGAAATTTTGGTAGGACTTGAAAAAGAATTCTTCACAAGGTTTAATAGGTTCCATAGGCTTGGGTCAAAAGAAATCTAATGAAAAGTTTCCACGAGAAGAAAAAGGGTTAAAGCCACTATGATGCAAATTAAAAATTTCATTGTCAAAGGGAAACTTTAAGCATTTATGCATGACCGATGGGATGAATTCCATGGAGCGTAGCCATGGGTGCCAAGCTTCACACAAAATTGATTCAACATCGAGATGATGGATAATGAGACATATAATGTTTTTAGTCCTATTTGTAAAGGAAGGGTGATCGATACCATTGTAGGGCAAGTGCAACCATTATGCATCTTTATCCATGCTTTCAGTTTATCATATGTTTCTTGATAGAGCTCATTCACAAGTAAGAATTCATCCATGATCGCATTCTCTCCACAAATGTGATCAATAAATATCCCATTAGTGGGTTTATCATAGATTCAACCGCCTATGTAAAGAGGACCATCAGGTGCGTGTTTAAGTATATCTTTAGATGAGAAAGCAATGTAAAGAGACTTTTTAGTTTGGCCCTTATGAGATATGACTTTGATCAATCCAACCACATCATCCATAGGACCTTGTTCATCAATATCTATGGGATCTTGTTGAACATTATCATTGTTGTCATCATCTGTGTCAGCACTCATCACATCATTCTTTTTAGTTTCACTAGCTTTGAAAAATGAAATGTTATGATTAGGAATAGGGTTGGTAAATATTTGTAAGTTTTGTTTGTGAGGGGAAATGGACTTGTTTCCTTGTTCATTAACACCTCCAATTTGAAGTCAATTGGAATCAATGAGGTCTTACACAATATGTTTAAGACACTTACAATGTTTTGTGTCATGTCCATTTTGTTAGTGCTAATGGAAATAGGGATTTGATCTAAATTTAAGAGGAAAAGGTTTATTAGGATTGGGAGTTTGAATGGGAGGCAAGGTAATCATTTTATGTTCTAAGAGTTGAGACATTATGTTATGGAGGGTATTGGGTAAGGGAGTGAATTGTCTAACCGGATCCCCAAATGTGAAAGGAGTTGTCTTCCTTATATTAGCTACTTGGGTATAAACATGAGTTTTTTTTTTAGGGGGATTGAGTTGAAGGAAGCCTTTATTCTATTTTATAAAAGGTTGATAATTGTTTTGGTTTGCAGATTCAAACTTCTAAGATCGGTTAGGAGTGGATTTTGTGTTGTGACTACTAATCGAGTTTTGATAATCACGAAGGGTAGTACACAAGTGCTCAAAGGATGGGAAATTCATCATGGTGTGCTTATCTTGTCTCTTACTTTTCTGGTTCTCAATGAACATATTTTGAAGGTGAGGGTCGAGAATCTTTATGTCAATTTGGGAATAAAGAGATTGGTAGCATGAAATAAAGTCAGTAATCTTTTCCTCTTCTTTTTGTTTACATCTCATCAAATCGGCTAATGTCATCTTAGGAGCCTCATGCACTTGGAAATGGTTTATAAATGCCTCAACAAGTTCATTGAATGAATGAATTGAGTTATTCGATAATGAGGAGAAGCATTATAAAATGGTATCCTTCAAGGATCTAGGGAAAAGCTTATCCTCAAGAATAAAGTCACTAAATAAGGTGGTATAAGCGAAAACATGGTTAGAAGGATCTCCTTCCACCCCATATTTATTGAATCTAGGAAACTCTATACCTTGTGGCATTGGCATTCTCAATATCTCCAATGATAAGGGATTGCTTTTGACATAATATGTAGGTTGGACATTTTGATTTTGATTTATGGTGGAAACTTGCTTTTGAAGGGATGAAATGGTTTGCAAAAGTTAGTTTATGAGAGGATCATTGTTTGCATTTTGAGATGGAGGTGAATAATGTGGAGGTGTGTATGTGTTTGAGAAAAAAATGAATGGAATGATTATAGGTGTTAGAGTGGTAGGAGATACGATGTGTGATGCGACAAAGGGACTAGGAATGCTAGTGGAATTACCTAAGGAAAGAATCACATTACTAGTAGGTTGCATGGTTTTTGTGACTTGAGGATTGGTATAGGTAGGAATAGAGGAAAATATTTTGGGAGGAGGAATTTGAATTCCTCCTTGACTTGTAACATTTTTCTGAGGTAAAGGACAACAAGCGGTTGATGTAAGATGTGGTCCAAAAATGCGAATTATGTTACACATAAGATCAACTCCTTCAGTTTCAATCATGTGATGTATGTTATATATAGTAGGGACAACAGTGGTTGAAATTTTTTCAGTGCTTATTTGATTTTGTAGGTTTGCTAAGTATTCATGCATTTGGATTATGTTTTCTTGTGGAATACTAGCAACCATTGTTTCAACATGCGTGACACTACTTGAAGGCAAAGAGTTGTCAAGGGTTTGGTCCATACCTAGTGAACTAATGTTAACTCTAGGAGTGAAAGAGCTAGATAACCAAAGATCCATGATGATTGTGCTATTTTGGGATTCCATGAGTCTCAAATTTTGTCTCACTATAGTTTTAGCAATAGGACACCAAGTAGAAAAGCTCATACAAGGGATAATCAAGGAATGCAATGAACATAAGATAAATGATATGCTCATTATAATTCAAATGAAATTAAGCTAGATGAAATGAAATGAAGAAAATAAAAACTCTGTAAACTAAAACAAAAAGCTAACAACAGTAAAAAGAAGCATAGAAAAAGAGTTTTTAAAAATGCAATTTAAAATTTGAAATGGGACTAAATTTTCTAGAGGGGCGTATGAGTCCCAAGCAGGGTTTTTCAAGAGTTTAAATGTTGAATAAAAATCACCACAAAATACCCAGAAATTGAGCAAAATCACCTGTATTGGGACTAAATCGCCCAGAGGGGCGTATGAGTCCCAATCTAGGGTTTTCGCATAAATTTCAATTTTTTTTGAAATATTTCTATGCTTTTTGGTTTGGATGGTCTCTAGGCTAAGTGAAAATGCAGATTTTAGATGATATTCAGTGATGCAAGATGGAAAAATGCAACCTATATGCACTTTCACTAATGCAAAAATTAGAAACCCTTGATTCCAATTAATTAATGAAAAATCTAATGCAATGTTAATGCAAGCTATATTGATGAAAATGCATGAGCACAAATATATCAACCTAACTCAACTTGACATAAACTAAATCCAATTCTTACTTGTCCTTGCAACTAGGACTCACTTTTCCTTCACAAAACCCCTGTTTCATAACACAAAAACTAAGATTAAGGAATAAAACTACTTGTTGAACCCTCAACCACCATAAGCAACATAAAAATGTCTAACCCAAACCCAAACACCAACTTAAACACCACAAATATGAGAACTCTCAAAATGGATTGTTTTGACTGGCCTAATTAACCGTTGAAAAGTGTGCACCAAAAATTGTGTTTCTCAACATTTAACCTTTGAAAATTGCTATAAATAGGAATGTAAGGATTTTCATGTGTGTTAAAAAGGACTCCTAAGTTGTAGGTTTGGAATGCTTGGTTTGGGGTAGTTTCTACAAAGCCCTAGGTCTGTATTTGTGGAAAATATGGAAATAACAGTGCATAGGGAGGGTTTTAAGTGTTTAGATTGTGAAGTGTGAGTCCACCTTGAGTAATATTATTTTGAAAGGGTGTTTAAGTGTATTGTGAGTCTATTTAAAGATAGGTATTGGTGAATTTATAAGTTCTGGGAGTCCATTTATTGACTGTCCTATCAAGGCAGAGTTGTCTCAATTGTAATCAAGACAGTATTTGCAAAGTTTATTGTCTTCCAACTTGAGTGGCCATAAAATCCTTTGAGGAGTGTTCAATTGTGGATATTTTCAAGCTTTTGAATTAGATTGAGAGTCAAGAAAGTATTTATTGTTGCAAAAGCAAGATAGAATGAACAGTGGGAGCCTAATTAGGCCAGTCAGAATAGTCCATTTTGAGAGTACTCATATTTGTGATGTTTAAGTTGGTGTTTGGGTTTGGGTCATACATTTTGATGTTGATTATGGTGGTTAAGGGTTAAACAAGTTTTTTTTATGCCTTAATCTTAGTTTTGGTGTTATGAAACAAGGGTTTTGTGAAGGAAAAGTGAGTCTTAGTTGCAAGGACAAGTAAGAATTGGATTGAGTTTCTGTCAAGTTGAGTTAGGTTGAGAGATTTGTGCTTCTATATTTTCATCATAGATCTAGGATGATGATGCACTCCAAACCATAATTAAGATATTCTAAATGCAGGTTCACGAAGATGAAAGGTGGAAAATTGTCATTGCTTATGGTTTAGGACATAAAACAACAATCTTCTTCACTTCTCATTCAAGGAAATCCTAGAGATCTCAATCCAAGGATGAAAAGTGGAAAGAGATCTACAATAGGGATGTCCTAGGGTATGAGTAATGACTAAAAGAGGGTTCACCACCAAGCTATAGCTTGGAAAGACAAATGACATGCAAGATCAAACATGAAACCTAATGATATGCAAAGCTTCACTAAATGACCTAGAAATGGGTGCAAAACATAATATAAATCTAGAGAAATGTAGAGGGGCACCTGAAAAGCTGTAGCAACTTGAATGAAGTCCCAAAATGCTAAAAAATGCTAAAATTAATGTAGACTAGGACTCATACGCCAATCTGGGAGATTTAGTACAAGATTACAGTTTCTGGGCAGGAATATAAATTTGGCAGATATATGTTTGGAACTCTTGAAATATACAAATATAACTTTATTGGGATTCATACAATAGAAGTGGTGTATCAGTACAGTTTGAATTTTTCAGAGGATCTAGCTCTAAGTCTGCTCTTCAATCTCCATTCTTGCTTTTCAATATGATTTATGGATCTGAATTGCTGAATTCTACCCTGTAGAAGTCTTTTAATGCTCTTCAAAACAAGGTGACCACTTGGAAAACTTTTCAAAATTGAAAAATTCTTTCCAATATGTATTCAACCTAGGTCTTCAAATCACACACTAAAGAGAGGGGAAAATGTTGTTTTGTTAGTGGAAAGGGGTTTTCCTTGGTCAAACCTGGTTTTGGTAATCAAACCTTGTAATGAAATAAAATGAGATAAATGAATAATGAATGAACAAAATGTAATGTTGTTGTTGTCACCTAGAAATGCACCCTATGCACAGAGATTGAAACTGAGCTTCCTAGAGCAACATGGGATCACTTCAAGGCTGTGGGTCACCTATAGTTGAAATGAACCTCTGGAGAAGGCCGACTTCCTTTGGTGTCACCTAATTACTGATTCTTGTGGGGAAAAAGGAAGAAGGAATACATAAAATAAAGATTAAAATATAAGGTGATACACCGAAATGATGAGGAATTATGAAAAGAAAACAAGATGAACATACACTAGGAAACCTAACTGTAAATGTTTTATGTGCTCAACACAACTTCTTCTAGACTTATGCATCAATCTTAACAGGTTCGATGTACATACACATCTTAGGAAGGAAAGATTAATTTCACAGCTCTAAGATATAAGTGCAGAATTTATAAAACACAGTTAAAGACTTGCATAATCAAAAAGAAAGATATAGAAATGAGAACAGTACAAACATGAACACTAGCTTCCAAGGTAAACTCTGCGTTGCATTCCAGATTTTGATTGAGTTAGAAAATATACATCAGTTGAGGAAGGATAGCTAAAAATCACTAACTCTTCTGGATGCATTACCCGAACTATTTACAAAAAGGCAAAAAAGCCTTATATATCAAAATGTGTCGGCCCCTTAAGGCTTACAAAATATCAGTCCTCAAAAAAAATCTCTCCTTAGATCTTTCAGACGAATTAAATGCAGAACCCTGCATGTCCCTACTATGAAGAGTCATCCCCGGAGAAGTCTTCCTCAGATATTTCATAGCTACCGCATTCATTTTGACCCTGGCATCGTGTCCTATTCGAACCACTTTGGCTGAACGCCTTGAATGCCTTGAGCTCACAAAAGATACGTGCTACATTCATCTCGTTGACATTATTCATTCTAATTAGATTGCCACGGCTCTCTTCAGCTCCTCCTAGTTGGTCAAGCGTATTCCACGTAGGCTCTGTAGGTGGTCAAAACTTCTTTTGAAAAGAATCGCATCTCGGCGAGACACTGAAAGTGTCTCACCGATGTGATTATGTCCCATGAAACTTATTGGCATGACTCAAACTATTGTTGAGACATCATGATGAAAATCCTATCCCCTAGCGAGACCATTTGTTTCGGGGAGACCTTTGCCGACATCTCCAGAAGTTATACTGCTGAGCTCCCTTCTTTCTATCGGCCAGACATTTCTCATGTCGTCAAGAGGTTGTGCTGAAGGCACCTTGGCTTGGCGAGGCCCCATTTCATCTGTCGACAAGAGACCATTAGTGTCTCCCCGAATGCATTTTACCGTACCGAGCTCCGCATTCCTTTCGCCAAGACATCATGGAGTCAGGAAGACACCATAGCAAGGATCAAATGTTGTGCCGATACTCACTTCTATCACTGAGACCACATGATGTCGGTAAGACATCCTGCCAAAGGCACCCACCTAAGCCGAAGAATCCATCCTCCATCAAGTCATTCACTTATCGGCAAGACATCATGAGTCGGGGAGACTTCTCTCTGACTTGGAATGCTATACCGAAGGCCTTCTTATCGGTGAGATTTTAACGAGTCACTGAGACACTACCCGAACACTTTGTCCTTTGGTGGGCTTCCTTTCCTGTTGGCAATGCGTTTATTTCTCCTTTGGTCGGGGAAACATCTTCACTTCGGGGAAACCTCAGGGTGAAACCACACACTGTACCGAAGTTAATCCATGTCGGCAAGATCCCCTAAGTTTGCCAAGACATCACATAGAAACCCCTTCCCTTTGGCGAACTTCTTTTCATTTTGGAGGCTCCACTGGTCGGTGAGACCTTTGCCGATGACACTTTCTATGTCGCCAAGACCTCCCGGTGTCGGCATGACTTCAGGGCGATATCTTCAACTATTGGAGAGCCCCTTCATGCTTTGGTGAGGCCTCCCTTTGATCGGCAAGACAGTCTCCGTTCGCCGAGACCTTTTGTCGAGCCCTTTGCCTCTTACCAAGGGGTTCTTTTGTGTCAAGGGACTCCTTCTGAAGACAACCATATCAAGGCCCCTTCTATTTCTTTCAGCAAGACTTCACCTTTGCTAAGACCTCCTAGCGAAGCCCGCCTTCTTATGCCGAAAGCATCTCTCCATCCGAGGCTCCTCATACGTCGGCGAGACATTAGGAGTCGGGGAGACCTTACCCCGACTTGAAAGCTACACCGAAGGTTCACTATTGTCAGCGAGATACCATCAGTCATGGAGACTATATGCTGAAAGAGATCTCATGCCGATAGGATCCCTTGTTTGAAGCACTCAAACTTAATGGAAACCCTGCTAGTCAACGAGACCTCTGAAATGTCCTGCCGATTTTCTCCTTAGATGATTTTCATGCCGAATCTCCCTAGGGCAGTTTCTCCCACTGAGTCCCCCATGACCTAGCAATAGATGTAGAGTCCTTGCACTCGTGTGAATGTTCCATTGGCCTCTTGAAAATCTAACATATGATTATCTTGCCTAATTTAACTGTAGGTGAAATATAGGCAATAATTCTGGCGACCTTTGCGGGATGTTTTCCTGCTAAACATGAGAACTAGTAGCTACAACTTGTCCATTGGGTATGGAGTCATTAGAAAGATCAGAGAAAAAATAAAAATGTCAGTCGGCACATGGTTGTAATTCGCATGAGACTTATAGAACACAACAGGTTGCCAAAATGGCAAGACATGGGAAACTGAAAAGAAAAATAGTTACTGCGTTGAAACAACACTTATGGAAAACATAAAGCCTAAACCATTATGTACAATAGATGGACCTGTCAAAAATGGAAACAAGGCTTGAGGTGTATCCCATTAACTAGGATAGGAAGAACTTTACCTTCTATTATGGCCAGTTGATACACATTGTGCTCCTTGCAGTCTGTGACAATAAATGGATCGGTCCACATATTGTTAAACTTAGTGTGATGGCCAAGCCTGCTTTTAAGAACATCCCACCTGAGCATGAGGTATCCCTCCTTAAAATACTTTGCTATAGAATGCCTTCTTTGTCTGGAGCTGATGATACTCCAAAGTTTTCATTGCTCTGTCCCTTAATTCTTCGAGCTCCATGAGCTCTGCATACCTTACAGACATTGGGTCCTGTCCCTCAAACATCTCCAACTGGTGAACAATGTCTAGAGCTGGAAGCTCCACAGATATGGGTAATCTTGCCTCTTTTCCATAGACCAACACATATGGCAAATTACCAACAGATCTCTTAGGGGTCACTCTGTCTGCCCAAAGTGCATTCTTTAAACTGTTGTGCCAGGTCCTTTGATTATCCTCTATGGTTCTATGGTTCTATTATTTGTGAGGATAATAATTTGAGGAGGTGTTCAAATGAAACATGAAATGCAAAAGAATAATGCCAATGTACGCCCCCACTTTGAGGAAATTTCTAAACACCACGCTATGAGAAATTACTTTAAAGTAGAAAATGATAAATTCTAACAATAAAGAGGACATGAGAGCTTACTTGGAAAGCCCTATGCCAAGTCATATGTTTCCAAATGAAGCTACGTCATGAAAAGGAAGGGGTTGCCCCCAAAGATGAAATTCTAAACACATGAGAGATCTATGGATTTGGGGTCAGTATTTTCTTGCTACAATGTTTTTAAGAGAGCTCAAAATTGTCATCATTCCCCAAATATGCATAGAACTAGAAGAATGACACAAAGACAGTGAAAATAAAGAAAAATCCTTTCACATCAACATGGAAGAGACATGAATGTCTCGACACCTTGTTTCATCCCCAAAAGGAAAACACAATACAAATGAAAAAGGTAAATAAAAATCTTTTGGATCAACATGGAAGAGACATGTATGTCTCGATGCCTTGCATCATCCCCAAAAGGAATACACAAGACAAATGAAAAATGATTACCACATAGAGAAGAATGTAGATACAAATAGAGGAATGCCACAAAGAGAGATACATTGCACATACAATCACATAAAGAAACATGAAAAAGAAAATAATGCAAAAGACTAGTAAGGCACATGCGAGTCAACCTATAACAGGTAGTCGGCATCCCAATCATGCTCATCGTATATAGAAGGAAGACAACTAGCCAAAGGGACAATAGCAAGTTCCGAACTAGGGTCACCACCAAGTTCAACACTCTTCCTAGGAGAATTATCATGTAAGATCATAGAAGAGGAAAAAAATGTGTTCAATTCATTATGCAACTCCTCATCGTCATCTAAATTAATCACAATAGGAGGTCTAATGATAATGTCCAAAGAAGGGTTTAGCTCCTGTTACAGTTGTAGTATATGGTCTTTTTTGTTTTGATGAAGAGGGATACTTATCATGTATTGCTTCAGTCAAGTTTGGATTTTGATTTTCTTTGTTTGTTTCTTCATTTAACCTGCGAGCAAGGGCACGACATCTATGCCTATGCTCTCTAAAATTTCTATTTATTTTAATATGACTTTCAAGTTGCGTTTGTGTAGGAGTGTGTTGATCAACCATAGGTTTCTTTTCTTCCCTAAGGGGAGGAACGAAAGGTACCATGGAAGGTTGTTCAACCACTTTCTCTTTAGCTTTATAAACTTTCTTTATCTTAGGAAGCATAACGGGATTATTTTCGTTATCTCTTGGTCTTTTGTAGGAAATAGGTAAAGGGTTTGTCTTGGGTTGTTCTTGGTTGTTTGTAATTTATTTAGGTTCAATCATGGTATCATCAAGGATGGTGGGCTTGATCCTAGGTTGAGGCATGTTTTCAAGGGATAGTTTTTCTATCCATAATTTCACCTTGAACTTTTGGTAGGACTTGAAAAATAAGTCTTCATGAGGTTTAATAGGTTCCATAGGCTCAGGCCAAAAGAAATTTAATGAAAAGTTTCCATGGGAAGACAAAGGGTTAAAGCTACTATGATGCATAGTAAAAATTTCATTGTCAAAGGGAAACTTTAAGCATTATGCATGACCGATGAAAAAAATTCCATGGAGCGTAGCCATGGGTGACCAAGCTTCACACGAAATTGATCCGATGTCGAGAAGATGGAGAATGAGACATCTAATGTTTCCAGTCCTATTTGTAAAGGAAGGGTGATCAATCCCATCATAGGGCAAGTGAAACCATTGTGGAAATGAAAAAAGTACGCCTATTTCTTGCTTAATTTTGGAATAATTAATGATAAATTGGAATTGTTATCACCTCAATCTAGTGTTGTGATCTGTGTTTTACACATCCACAATAGGTCTAGGGCCTGTTTAAACTAAATAATCCTAACTCTTCTCTAATTTAATGTTGTAAAGTGTATTTATCGACACCTTCACTTTAAATTTAGGAGACTTGTAAATTAAGTGGACCTAATCTAGTGTTATAATGTGTTGAACACATTCACATTAGATTTAAGGCCCTTTTTAGCTAAATAGACCTATTTTTTCCTTAATTTAGTGTTGTAAAGTGTATTTATTCACACTTTCACATTGGATTTTGGTCCCTGTTGCATTTATAAGCTTTATATCATCACTAATAGGCCCCTAAGACCCTATATTATCCATCCCAAGGAATATTTCAATAAGAAACCCAACAATATCAACATATAAACTTAATTTACACACTCCCTGACACTTTAGCAAGAAAAATAGGCCCTATGGGACCCATTCACCACTTTGGGTGAATGAGTCCCATCTAGGTGGGACTAATTCACCCAAGTTGGTGAATGAGTCCCATTTGGCCTATTTTCAAGGTTTTGAGTGGGAAAATTTGGGTTTTAAGTTCAAATTTTATGTATGTCGGCCTTTGGGATCTAATACATAGGATATTAGATGGATTTCCTATATAAATGAGATTTCAAACCATTATTTCATAAGGTCTACATGTTATCAATTCAAGCATTCCAAGACTTCACAAGATCATCAAGAGAGCATTCAAGATAATTTCTAAGGCATTCAAGGATAGATTCTTCATCAATTATTGCAGCAATTCAAGATCCATCATCATGTCAAGCATATCAAGCATCAAGAATACTATTGAGCTAGTGTTGTGATGTAGCATTGGAGATCCAAGATCAAGAATTGTTCTACACCTATTGTCAAGATCAAGATCTACATCCTTCATGGCCATTTCATGTTGAGTTGCAGATTTACAAGAAATCATCCAAGGTATTATTGTGCATGATTCATGCTTTTTATTTCACATTTCATGCCTTCATTTTATTGTCACATTATTTGGTTTAATTACCTACAAGGGGCTTGACCTAGGCAAACCCCTATTCCCTAACAATCAACACTTTTTCTTTCTCTTTGTGTAATTGCAGATCTAGGTGTCTTGGAGCTTAAAGGATCATTGAAGATTAGGTTACAAGCTTGAAGGAAGTTTTTTGAGTTGTCTCCTCAATTGCAAGGTTGTCATCTTCACAAAAAGTCACCTACAGGCCCGAAATTGGCAGTTTTAGATACAAAAATCAAGAGGAACAAGAAGAGAAAATATTAAAGACTAGATTCAAACCTTCAAGTTTCAAAAAACCCTAACTAGACTCATTCACCCAGATTGGCGAATGAGTCCCAATTTAGGTCAATTTTGAGATTTTTGAAGTTTCAAATACCCTCTTTCTAAAAACCTATTCCTGTGCAAAAACCAAGATCTGGGACTGATTCACCCAGAATGGCGAATGAGTCCCAGTAGGCCATAATTTTAAGATTTATAGAATTTCTAGTCTCCATTCAAGTCTACAAATTTTTAGGTGCACACTTTTGATTTTATGACTTTCTATTTTGATTTATATGCATTTCTAGATCATTCATTTAAATTTCATGCATCACTAGGTTTTGTCATTAGATCTTGCATTTCATATATTTTTCCAAGCCCTATCTTGGTGGTGAACCCCTCATTAGTTTAAAATCAGCCCCTAGTATAACCCCATTGCAAGATCTCTTTCTCCTTTGCATTGAGGTCTCTAGGGTCATCCTTGAGTGAAATAGCTTGAAAGTGGGTGTGCTCTATGTTCTAAACCATACGATAACACTTTGCCCCCATTTTCAGAGGTTCCAACAATTATTCGTCTTTATCCATGATTTTATTTTATCATATGTTTCTTGATAGAGCTCATTCACAAGTAAGAATTATTTCATGGTCACATTCTCTCCACATACAAGATCAATCATTATCCCATCAGTAGGATTATCATTGATTTAGTCGGCTATGTAAAGAGGACCATTATGTGCATGTTTAAGTATATCTTTCTAGATGAGAAAGCAATGTCAAGAAGATTTTTAGTTTTGTCTTTATGAGGTATGAATTTGATCAATCCAACCATATCATCCGTAGGACCTTGTTCATCAATATCTATGGGATCTTGTTGAATATTATCATTGTTGTCATCATCCGTATCAACAATCATCACATCATTCTTTTTAGTTTCACTACCTTTGAAAAATGAAATGTTATGATTAGGCATAGGGTTGATAAAAATTTGTAAGTTTTGGTTGGGAGGGGAAATATACTTATTTCCTTGATCATTAACACCAACAATTTGAAGTCGACCGAAGTCAATGAGGTCCTCCACAAGATGTTTAAGATGCTTGCAATGTTTCGTGTCGTGTCCATTTTTTCGGTGATAATGGCAATAGGAATTTGATCTAATGTTCAGAGGCAAAGGTTTATTAGGATCAATAGTTTTAATGAGAGGAAAGGTAATCATTTTCTATTCTAAGAGTTGTGAAATTAAATGTTATGGAGGGTATCAAGTAAGGGAGTGAATTGTCTAGCCGAATCTCCAAATGCGAAAGGAGTTGTCTTCCTTATAGTAGCTACTTGGGTATCAACATGTTGAGTTGTTTGTTGAGAGGGATTGAGTTGAAGGAATAATTTATTCTATTTTCTGAAAGGTTGATAATTGTTTTTGTTTGCATCTTCCAACTTCTCAAATTGGCTAGGAGTGGATTTTGTGTCGCAACTACTAATCGAGTTTTGATAATCATGAAGGGTAGTACACAAATGCAAGGAGGGGAACATCATCATGGTAAGTTTATCTTGTATCTTAATTTGCAAGTTCTCAATGAAAATATTTTGAAGGTGAGGGTCAAGAATCTTTACGTTGATTTGGGAATAAAGCGATTGGTAGTGTGAAATAAATTCAATAATATTTTCATCTTATTTTTGCTTACATCTCATCAAATCGGCTAATGTCATCTTAGGAGTCATATGCACTTGGAAATGGTTTATAAATGCCTCAAAAATTTCATTGAATGAATGAATTTAGTTATTCGGTAATGAGGCGAACTATTCTAAGGCGGTATCCTTCAAGGATCTATGGAAAAGCTTAGCCAAGATCTTATCCTCAAGAATAAAGTTACTAAATAAGGTGGTATAAGCAAAAACATGGTTAGAAGGATCTCCTTTCCACCCATATTTCTCAAATCTAGGCACCTCTATACCTTGTGGCATCGACATTCTCAATATCTCTAATGATAAGGGATTTATTTTGACATAATATGTAGGTTGGTCATTTTGATCTTGATTGATAGTGGAAACTTTCTTTTGAAGCTGGGATGAAACGGTTTGCAAAAGTTGGTTTATGAGAGGATCATTGTTTGCATTTTGAGATGGAGGTGAATAAGATGGAGGTTTGTATGTGTTCGAGGGACAAGTGAATGGAATTCTTATAGGTGGTAGAGTGATAGGATATATGACATGCAATGCCACAAAGGTACTAGGAATTCCAACGGAAATTCCCAAGGAAGTATTCACATTACTTGTAGGATGCATTGTTGTTGTGACTTGATGATTGGTATAGGTAGGAATAGAGGAAATTTTTCTAGGAGGAGGAATTCAAATTCCTCCTTGACTTTTAACATTGTTTAGAGGTAAAGGACAACTAGTGGTTGATGTAAGACATGGTCTAAAAATCTGATTTATGTTACAAATAACATCAACTCCTTAAGTTTCAATCATGTGATGTATGTTATCTATAGTAGGGATAACAGTGGTTGAAATGTTTTCAGTGCTTATTTGATTTTGTAGGTTTGCTAAGTCTTCATGAATTTGGATTATGTTCTCTTGCATAATATTAACAACTATTGTTTCAACATGTGTCACACTACTTGAAGGCAAAGAGTTTTCAAGGGTTTGGTCCATACCTGGTGAACTATGTTAACACTAGGAGTGAAAGAGCTAGATAACCCAAGATCCATGATGATTGTGCTATCCTGGGATGACATGAGTCTCGAACTTCATCTCACTATAGTGTTAGCAATAGGACACCAAGTAAAAAATCCCATACAAGGGATAATCAAGGAAATACAAGATGCAATGAAAACATGATAAATTCTATGCTCTAATTCTAATTCAAATGAAATTAAGCTAGATGAAATGAAATGAAGAAAATAGAAACTCTATAAACTGAAATAGAAGGCTAACAATAGTAAAAAAAAGCACAAAAACAAACTTTTAAATGCTAGAAAATGAAGTTTAAAATTTGAAACGAGACTAAATCACCTAGAGGGGGTATTAGTCCCAAGTAGGGTTTTTCAAGAGTTTAAATGTTGAATAAAAATCACCACAAATACCCAAAAATTAGGAAAAATAACCTATACTAGGACTAAATCACCTAGAGGGGCGTATGAGTCATAGTCTAGGGTTTTTGCACAAATTTCAATTTTTTTTGAATGATTTCTATGCTTTTTGGTTTAAATGATGTCTGGGCTAAGTGCAAATGTAGATTTTATATGATATTCAATGATGCAAGATGCAAAAATGCAACCTATATGCACTTTCACTAATGCAAGAATTAGAAACCCTAGATGCTAATTAACTAATGCAAAATCTAATGCAATGTTAATTCAAGCTATATCTAGGATGATGATGCACTCAAAATCAAAATTAAGATGTTCTAAATGTAAGTTCACCAAAATAAAAGGTGGAAAATTATCATTGCCTATGGTTTACGACATAGAACAATAATCCTCTTCACTTCTCATTCAAGGAAACCATATAGATCTCAATCCAAGGATGCAAAGTGGAAAGAGATTTGCAATAGGGATGTCCTAGGGTATAAATAATGACTAAAAGAGGGTTCACCACCAAGCTAGAGCTTGGAAGGACAAATGACATATGAGGTAAAACATGAAACCTAATGATATGCAAAGCTTCACTAAATGACCTAGAAATGCGTGGAAAATAGAATATAAAATTGGAGAAATGCAAAGGGGCACCTAGAAAGCTGTAGCAACTTGAATGATGTCCCAAAACGCTAAAAATTCTAAAATTAATGCAGACTGGGACTCATACGCTAGTCTGGGTGATTTAGTCCTAGATTAGGGTTTCTGGGAAGGAACAAAAATCTGATAGAGATATGTATGGAACTCTTGAAATTTGCAAATATGATTGTACTAGGACTCGTACACCAGAAGTGGTGTATCAGTATAGTTTGACTTTTTTTGGGATATGGACCTGAATCTATTCTTCAATCTTTGTTCTACCTTTTCAACCTAATTTTTGGGTATGAATTGCTAAATTCTACCTTGTAGAAGTCTTTTAATGCTCTTCAAAACAAAGTGACCACTTGGACAACTTTGCAAACTTGACAACTTCCTTCCAATATTGCTCTTCAATATGTATTCAAGCTAGGTTTGCAAATCTCACACTAAAGAGAGGGAAAAATGTTATTTTGTTAGTGGAAAGGGGTTTTCCTTGGTCAAACTATGTTTTGGTAATCAAACCTTGTAATGAAATCAAATGAGATAAAAAAAATGATGAATGAAAAAAATGTGATGTGGCAACTCACCAAACCTTAACAATAAAGTGTTGCAAACATGTATCAAGTGGCTCTAATGGATGTAGATCTTGAATCTTGCTTGAATGTGATATATATTGAATTGAATGCTAGCTTGAATCATAAAACCCACATCAAAAAATGTTGGCTCAAAAAAAAACATGATGCATGATGACTTTGACATGATGCCTGATACTTGAATAATGCTCCAAAACACTTGATAAACAACTCTTAAAGACTCTTCAATGCTCTTGTAAACACTTGAATGCTCTTGTGAACTCAAATTTTCTATAAGGATCACTTGGTCACTTTTTCAACTTGCTAGGTGTAAAATGAATGAAATAACCTTGTATTTATACTTGTTTATGCCAAATTTCTTGAAATTACAACACTACAAGCCGACGTCAGATCTAGGAGGATAAAATCCTGCAAAGAATGTGAGTTAAATTTGATTTTGGGCTAGACAAGACTCATATGCTAGAAGTGGCGTATGAGTCCCATTAGGCTAGGCTATGGGACACATTTTTCAAGAAAAGCTTAGATTCATGTGAAATCAGGATCAAGGCCCTAAAACTTAGATGGGACCCATATGCCCAAGGTGCCAAATGAGACCCATATTACTAAATCTGGGCCATATAATCCAAAAACACTTGAATTATTATTGGATGTTGGTTTATGTCAAGATTATCCTCAAAAAGATGCATTAATTAAGGCGTGTGGATGTAAAATAAGGATAATTAAGGCATAAATAAGCCTAATTAATTAATGAAAACCCTAGACAAGCATGAAGGTGTGGTACAACACTTTACAACACCCTAAATAAGGTATAATTAGGTTCATTGAGTTCACAAGGGCACAAGACCTAATGTGAATGTGTTAAACACATGACAACACTAAATCAAGGCAACATAGAGCTTAATTTTATGAGGGCCCAAGCAAGTGTGAAAATGTCACAGATGACATTTTTTGAGACTACATTTAGCCCCCACTTTAGTGAGAGGATGAACTTGCTTCAAAATCACACCAGAGTAGAAGAGATCACATCAAGAGGGGTTCAATCATACTAATGCTAGTGAGATATGACAATACCGACAAAGAGGGTTGCACAAGCCCCCAGGATCAAGGTCCTATAGAAAACTAATATAGGTAAAAAATAATACACATGAAAAAGGATATAAGAAGCAATAACAAGGAACAAGCATGCACTGTCAAAGACAAAGAGAAATAAAAAAAGTGAAAGAGGGGTGGATCAAGCTTTGATTGTTTGTCCTGCAAGTTGTGTGCTAGATCTAGGCTGCTTGTCCAAAAATGCACACTCACTTTGAGGAAACAAAACTTCAGGCTATTCATTGGGTGAGTATCCAAAAGGTGAAACACATACACATGCAGTCATGATGCACTCACACACACAATCAAGTGGATATGGGAAATTCATGCCTAAGTTCGGCTTCCCGTTCAACCAGACCAAAGCTATACCTCTTGATAAATTTGATAAGGTGTCACACAAAAATGAATTTTGAGCTTCATGAGGCAAGCAAAGCTTTGTATGCTTGAAAATCATGAACAAACAAGATGGCTCCATAGGCAAGAAAAGTGTATTATGTAAGGTGGCCATTTAACATAGATTGAAAATTCAACATAGGGAATGTTCAAAGGAGTTTTTCTTAGTTCATGTAAGGTCTTAACTCTAGGAAAATCATGCCTAATGTCTCCAAGAGAGGACCAATCAAAGAATATAAGATTCAGAACTTAGGGGATGCAATGTGTCACATGAAGCCACCAAGTGGAATATAATATGCTAAGAGATATCACGCTCTTGAAGGACATCACATAAAATGTCACAACAAAGAAAAAGAAGCATCACATAAAGTAAGAAGACTACACAATGAAAAATGAAATACACAAGAATAATGCATTTGTATGCCCCACTTTAAATAAATTTCTAAACACCATGCTATGAGCAATTACTTTAAAGTAGCAAATGATAAATGCTAACAAT
This sequence comes from Sequoia sempervirens, assembly GCA_007258455.2. Lineage (NCBI taxonomy): Eukaryota > Viridiplantae > Streptophyta > Pinopsida > Cupressales > Cupressaceae > Sequoia > Sequoia sempervirens. Next base: position 725,599,737 of record VDFB02000003.1, read on the forward strand.
AAAGAGGACATGAGAGCTTACTTGGAAATCCCTATGCCAAGTCATATGTTTCCAAACGAAGCTACATCATGAAAATGAAGGGGTTTCCCCCGAAGATGAAACTACAAACACATTAGGGATCTATGGATTTTGGGTTAGTATGTTCTTGCTACAATGTTTTTAAGAGAGATCAAAATTGTCATCATTCCCCAAATATGCGTAGAACTAGAAGAATGACACAAAGAGAGTGAAAACAAAGAAAAATCCTTTCGAGTCAACATGGAAGATACATGAAATTTACAATGCCTTACGCAATCCCCAAAAGGAAAACACAAGACAAATGAAAAAGGTAAAGAAAAAGATTTTGGGTCAACATGGAAGAGACATGAATGGCTTGATGCCTTGCATCATCCCGAAAAGGAAAACACAAGACAAATGAAAAATGATTACAATATAGAGAATAATGTAGATAAAAATAGAGGAATGCCACAAAGAGAGAGAGAGATACATTGTACATGCAATCACATAAAGAAACATGAAAAATAAAACAATGCAAAAGACTAGTAAGGCACATGCGAGTCAACTTATAGCAGGTTGTCTGCATCCCAATCATATTCATCATATATATAAGACAAAAAAATAGCCAAAGGGAAAATAACAAGCATCGAACTAGGGTCACAACCAATTCAACACTCTTCCTAGGATAATTATCATGTAAGCTCAAAGAAGAGGAAAACAATGTGTTCAATTCATTATGCAACTCCTCATCAATTTTAGCAATCTCCTCATTGTCATCTAAATTAATCATAACAGGAGGTCTAATGACAATTTCTAAAGAAAGGTTTAGCTCTTGTTATAGTTGTGATATATGATTTTTTTTTTGGCGAAGAGGGAGACTTATCATGTATTGATTCGGTCAAGTTTGGATTTTGATTTTCTTTGTTTGTCTCTTCATTTAACCTACAATCAAGGGCAAGATGTCTATGCCTATGCTCTCTACCATTTCTATTTCTTTTAGTATGACTTTCAAGTTTCCTTTATGTAGGAGCAGGTTCATCAACCATAGGTTTCTTTTCTTCCCTAAGGGGAGGAACGAAAGGTACCATGGAAGGTTGGTCATCCACTTTCTCTTTATCTTTATAAAAAAATTTATCTTAGGAGGCATAATGATATTTTTTTCATTATCTCTTGGTCTTTTGTAGTAAATAGGAAAAGGGTCTATCTTGGGTTGGTCTTGGTTGTTTGGACTTTCTTTAGGTTCAATCAAGGTCTTTTCAAGGATGGTAGGATTGGTCATAGGCTGAGGCATGTTTTTAAGGGATAGTTTTGCTATGCATTTCACCTTGAACTTTTGGTAGGACTTGAAAAAGAAGTCTTCACGAGGTTTAATAGGTTCCATAGGCTCGAGCCTGTTGGCTATTTTTTAAGAACCAAACTGATCTCCAAAAATACCTATGGACTTTTCCATTTCCAATAATTAGTACTCCAATGGGCTTAGCCAATGAATGTGTGGAAGTTGTAAGACTTCTACTCCTACACTTTGGGCTCTATGAAACCCGGGAGGGTGATCCCACAACATATACTCAGGAATTCACACAATTATAATTAAATACATTATCAATAACAAATACTTCTCATAAAATTACTCAACAACATAGTACATCAAATAAGTTGGCAGCTCATTTATCAATGTCCTATATTTGGAGCATGAGAAGGCACAAATTTAACACAAAACAATTATGGTGGTATCCATTTGAGAATTTGTAAATTAAAAGTGATTAGCTAATGAATCAACACAGAAACTGAACCATGAGTACTTTGCACGAACAAGTTCCTTTATCCCATGTAGCGGAGTGAATATCAACCTATATAACTAGAAAACAACTCAAAAATAGCAACATACAGTCACAAGAAATACTACATTACAACATTCCCCTATCACATTCATGATCATTAATACTTACAAATATCCTAGCACCTGATTTCATGAGTTAATGATCTCATCCAAGCATTTACATTAACTCATTGAATCAATAAGCAGGAATGAAACCAAACATCCATTGAGAAACAATAGAGACAAACAAAAGGAATCCTGGATTACTTTCATTCATAACTCATAAAATGAGTACAAGGATAAAATAGCCATGAAATAGGTATTACTTTGTATTTTATTTGCTATATTGTTATCAAAATTACATACATAAAACTGAACTTCTAAAATTAAGACACAAACTCTAAAACATGCTTAGTATTTCCCTTACAATTCACAGTGTTAATTAAAAAACAATGAACCCCTACTTTTTGGTCTTGAATTCCTTATAGAAATGAAGGAGAAAAATAAGCCTCAGGCTAGAAATTACACATGTCAAAACCCTATTGGAATGCCATAACAAAGATTCTCCCATTCAATTACAATGCATTCCCAAGAGGTGGGAGACATGTGGGAAAATCAAAGTAGTCTTCATTCATTGTTGGAGATCTAATACAATTTTCAAAATGGGTAAAATTAAATAGTCACCTCAAAATTTGTGCCCACACACATAAAGTGAAAGAAGGAAAGCATGAAAGAAACAAAAAATGAAAAGTCAATAGATATGTCCACATCTGCAGCCTTGTCATCAATTCACTTGGAGAAGGAGCACTATATTTTCTATACTTTATCAAAAGCCTAATCTGTACTAAATCCAAGCTATGTAGTGCATTCCCATCTATCTGTTATTCATCATGATTATAGACTTCAAAATTTTAAATCACTAACTCACCACCTTTTATGTCATACCCCCACTCCTTCCAAGTACATGCCTTTCCAAGCTAGGAATTCATCTTTAGTGGGCCTATCGAAATTCATGACTTCATCAACACTTTGTCTATAAGGTGCATACTTGGTGACAATTTGGTTAGCTTACTTTTCAAATTCCAGTAGGACAGTCTCAACATGAACTAACATATCCATATTTATCTTCACTGTCTCAAAATCAATTTTTTGAAAAATTGACATAGCCTGCTTTGAAATTGTGCGAACCCTAATCCTAATACCTGCAAAACAATAAGAACCAACACATTAGATGGTGAAATGCAAGAAAGAACAAGGATTTCCCATGAAATCCATTCACAAAGCTTAAATTAGGAAAAAAAGCAATGAAGAACATAATAAGAAAACAATAAAATAAATTGAATCCTAATTAATCTAGCAAACTCACGATACCATGGGGGAATTGGTGCCAATTTGATGTGAAAATTGGCCCTTTCCCAACTCCTATGATGCAAGATTGATGTGTTGATGATAATTGATCCACTTTGATGAAGGATGGTGAATGCTCCAAGCTAAAAACCTGCATAACCTTGCTAAGATTCAATGATGATGGATGGAATTTGATAGATATTTGAGCATGGTAACTTTGCATAATTTGTGGATGATGAAATGAGGAGATGAGCTCTTCATTTATAGAATGAGAAGGTAGATGAATTTCCAAAATAGAAAAATGTGGGACTAACATTCATCCAATGGAAAAATGCCACTTGTCAACCAATGAGTTGATGGAGGATGTGCAAGTTTTGAGGATTGTGCCAATAAATGCCTATTTTTGAATTTTGAATTTTGTTGAAATGACTTGCAAGAGGGAAGAAAGAAGCATTGAATACCACTTGGCTCAAGGAAAAGGACATGTAAGATGGAGTTAAATGCCTTGTTGGATGTACATGTCAACTTGGATTTTTGAATCCAAACTTGGAGAATATTCCAAAAAGATGCCTTGTTGAGGAAAATAGAGATTTAATAAATCAATTAAATCTATTTTCATGTGCAAGTGGTAAATGCTAGAGGATGGGACATGATAGGAGATTAAATTAATCAAATTTAATTAATTTAATGAAGGAGGTTAAATGATGTGACCTATTTGACTTAAATTTGTGGATTTATTTAAATCAAATAATGAGAAGAATGTGACAAGGGATTAATTAAATAAAGATTTTGATTTATTTAATTAAAATGGATGATGTTAGATTAAACTGAATAAGGTTTTAATTTATTTAATTTAATAGATAGACTTAAGAGATTTAATCAAATAAAGTAAATTATTTAATTAAATAGGATAATTAGATCAAGACGATTAATTTAATTATCGAGAAGAGGTGACTTAATTAGATAACTAGTTTATTTAATTAAGAGAGGAATATTGATGAATTTAATCAAATAAGGAGATTTGATTAAATGGTTAGACCAAATGATGATTTAGGATGGAACAATGTTAGTAGTCGAGATCTAATGCATAATGTCAATCGATACATTTTACGTGTCTACATTTTGCCCCTCTTTGAAGCAATGCACTTGTTGCGTAGGTTCAAAGAATAAACGATCTCGATCAAAGCCAAAAAAATTTGTTATTTAAAAATATTGCCCACTACTGCTCGGCGAGAGAAAACATGCCAATATATTGCCCCCTCGAGAGATTGGATGAAAATTTCAATTTTTGGGTAATCTCGCGAAAAAAGAGGACAAGGTGCCTGACATGTACGAAAAGGCTCCAGGAGGCCAAAAACATGTCTAAAAGCAATAAAATGATGTAAAACAGGCCTCAATTGGATGAAAATGGCTTCAAGGGTCCAAAACCCTAGCAGGATAGCCAATCAAGGTGAAAAAACCCTAATTTTTAAGCTTAAAAGGGGTCTGAGGGGTCACTTTCAATTCATTTTCACACACAACCATCTAGCAACCCTGAGATTTGAGCTCTGACCTCTTGATGATATGGCGCAAAAACAGCTCCCGGTGCACATTTCTGATTGAGTCTAGACATACCGGTGGCCACCCAACATTGGGGCACCGATAAGTGATCCTTACTTGAGCTTTGGTTTTCATTTTTAACGTTCATTTAATGCTTTCAAAGTTAGTCCTTCTGCAGCGGCGCTATATAGTGCCACTCAAAAATCAAACTGCATTGCTCAGTGTCAAATTGCGCTACGGCGTTGGAGTTTGGATTTTGAAAATAAACTCCAGACTCCAACGCTAAGCTCATGGCTGACGAGGTGATTTCCAAAGTGTGACGCGGCAGTTCTTTATCTTTTCAAAGTGCGCCGCTTGGCAGGAAAGTGCACCGCAGCGGTGCGCTTTCGACATTTTGTGCCCTGGCGTCAGAGTTTGATTAAAAATAAAACTGCGATGCCTTCATGGATTGCGATGCTGGAGTGGTTTCTTGGACACCCGACAAAATATTTTTCAAAGTTTTTAACATGATGACCCTTCTTGATGTAGGATGCTACGAGGGAGCTCTACTCTCGAGAGCACAGGTCTCAGGATCTCTTCGGTTACTTGCAGGACCTGAGTGACAAAGATCAGGATCGGCTATGAAACATGGGGTTGTGGTATACCGCTTACATAGCGCTCGTTCGCACCCATCTGGGGATGATGTCAATGCTTGCTAAGAGATAGTACAATGAGACCTCCTCTTTCCACATTCCCACTAGCGAGGCCACCGTCACCCTGGAGGATGTTTGGAACATCCTAAGATTGTGGATTCATGGTTGGTGAGTTATTTTTGATATGGATGAGGGGCGGGATGCCTGCCACAGAGTCCTGGCCATGGAGGATATCGTTATTTGCAAGGGACAGATCGAGCTCAAGCGACATAGGGCCCTGGCACCCCCCTTCCACTTGGTTGTTGCGGCTGTTATTTCGAGTCTCATTTCCCCAGATGGAAGAGGCCGGTACTTTAGTCCCAGTTGGGGACTCTACTGGGAGAGCATGGTGATGTGTGACAAGCCTACTCACTTTTCCTGGGGGCCAGTTCTTCTTGCATATTTGTACATGGATCTTCACAAGTACGTCTACCTCGACAACAAAGCACTCAGAGCAAGCGTGACACTCCTCCATGTATGGGCATGGGAGCACATTGTTGTCCTTCGGCCACGGATTGTTACAGTTCTGATGGGGCTTGACAATCCCCTTGTATGGTGCTACAGAGGTGGTTTTTCCTTCACACACACAGGCAAGCATGAGATTCCCTATTGGAGGAGGGTCTTGGACAAGATACAGGTATTCATATGGCATTCATACCTTGGTCGGCCCAGATGGGCCGACGATGTGCATCAAATTTTCTACGCCCACCAGGACCACTTCATGTAGGGGCGAGAGCATACTATGATTGAGAGATATCTGCCTGGGCGTGTGCATTGTCAATTTGGTGAGCCCCAAGATCGGCCCGATGATGATTATGTGGTCATATTTGCCCGCACTATGTCACAAGTTTCATCGGGGTGATACATTCCTACCTCAAAGGTCGTGGAAAATTTCAAATAGTTGGTGGCTCGGCCATGGGCCTACAATTAGGGGCTTGTAGATCCAGGTGTGACATAGGCATACAGGGTTTGGTTTCATCCTCCCCTATGTTTGATGATTCTAGGAGCAGTCCCTGATCGATGAAGGGTGAGAGGTAGAGGGGGAGGATGAGGATGGAGGGATGGTGCACGACAGGACCAGCTGGCCAAGCTTCTAGTTCAGCCAGCCCAGCCAGATGTGCAGATGCAAGATCAACAGCAGGTGTCGATAGGTGTACCACCACGAGCTGAGGATCAACCTCAGGTATAGCCTCCACGAGCACAACCAGCAGGGTAGGTGGATCCCCAAGATGCATTAATTGCATAGTTGCAGGCCCAAGTCCAGACTGTGACAAGGGAGAGAGATCAAGCACATACTGAGAGAGATCAGATCAGGGTTGAGAGGGATTAGGCCATACTATAGAGACAGGCCATAGATTTATAGGAAGCCATAGAGCTAGGCCGAAGACAGCAGTTGGAGAGCATGGCAGCCTCCTCCTCTTAGGGTACAGTGTCTATTCAGTCTTACAGGGTGGTTGTCCGAGAGGCCGAGTACTATTGTATGCACTATCATGAGGCCATACCCAGAGCAACACAGGTCCAAGAGTACTCGCAGTAGACCAACCACAGATCAGCAAAGGGTCATGGTGAAAGGGGTGAGGGTAGCATACATAGGGGTTAGGCCCCCTTTTAATCGAGATGATACTTTTTGTGCCTTATGGGCTCCTTTTTGATAGCCCGATGGGCCTTTTTGTACTGATTGACATACATGTACAGTGATTCGATTATTTTGTACTATGACAATTATCTGAAGATGATATATATATGAGATGATGATTCTGATTATGATGTTATGTGGTGTCATTTATTTGTGCATGTATGTATGATTCTATTTCTATATGTTGTGCAATGATGTTTATGATGTTATATGATGTATTTATGGATGTATTTATTTTTTATGATATATGCATTATGTAATGATTATGACTAACAGATCTATATTATGTTGACTTATGATATGCAAATGTATTTATGTGATGTGTAATGATGCAAAATGATATGATATGTAATATGCAATATGCAAAATGATATGGAAATGATCTATGTTGTATATGCGAAATGATGTGAATCCTGCTTAATAATGAAATGATTATGGATGGATGTACGCTTTGCACATAATGAATTTTTATGTTTCTATTTATGCTGATGTGGAATGATTTCTGCAATGAAATGAAAAAATTATTGTGATGCTATTTATGAGATGATATGGATGATTAGTGGATGATATAATGTAATGTAAATGCAATGTTCGTGTTTTATATGATGTGTATTGATGATGCAAATGAGATGGTTTTTTAAGATGCTTAGAATAACAAATATTATTATCCTAAACATATTAAATGATAATGTAATGTATGTGATGCATTTACTGTGATGTACTATATGCAATAATATGATGATGTTTTATGCAAAATGAACGTAATGTGTGAGATGACCTTATGATGTTATGCAAGTATGTATGTAATGGATTATCTATAATGCTTATGTACCTATTATGTATGATTATGCAGTAAATGAAAATATGAAGTGACTATGAAATGTTTATGCTCATGAATGTTATGCGATGATTTATGTGATAAATGCAATGTGATGCAATGTAATGGATGTGCTTATCTATGAAGAATTCTTATAATAACCTGTTTCTATGATGGTGGAAATGAAATGCATATGTTTCCTATATGATATGCTTATGCAATATGCTAATGATTTGTGGATGCAAGATCGATGACGATGAGGATGATGATGATGATCAACTATCATAGTACCTTGTTAGTGTGGTGAGCAAGAAGGAAGGAAAGAGAACAAGTCATTTCAACAAGACACAAGATGATGAAGATGCAAATGATGATGATTACTTGTCAAAGAGATGGAATTTTCAAAGGGCCAATTTTCTTATTTTTGATAACACACGTGGTATGATGCATCAAGGTATAGAAAACCAGGATGGCATTGCACATAGTGTGATGGACTTTTACTTGACAAACAGATAGGAGTATTCTTGTTCACACCTGACATACATAAACCTTGCTAGGATGCACTTCAAAAGTTTCAAACACCTCAGACCAAAACATGGAAAGGTGTAACCTATCAATGCAATAGTCAACAACCTGCCCAAAACCTCCTCCATACATACCTAACAAATCACGTATTCGCCAAGGTTATATTACAAGGACATCCAACAAGCACAACACACAAAAGATACTAATTGTTGCCCCATTCCTATTTCTCTAAATCCTCTTGTTCGGATATCATCGAGAAGTCCTTGGAATGAGCGCAATAAGATAAGTCAAAAGGATAAAGACCAAGTACACAAACATGTTGATGTTCTTCAATACCGCTAACCAAAATGGAATGTGTTTTTAAGGATAAGAACTGAAACTATTGCCAAAAGATAATGTCCATTGTAGGAAGGATACATCCTAGGACATGTTAGTGGATGGCGGCACGTCATTTCATTTATCCAAAGCATTCTTTCAAATGATTGATATGGGACCAATTGGATGATGGGTTATTGGCGTGAGAGTTGAGCATCTTGTTTACGTATTGACTTACACCTAAGACTTGACATTTTGAGCTTTTACTTTTTGACTGGCTAGACTTGTTTTTGATTAGCTTACAAAAGATTGGGGACGATGATCATTTATTATGAATGATGTTATTGCGAGTGAAAGCGAGATGAGACAGATGGATTTTTTCAAATATTTGGATGTTTTTGATCTTTTTGAGATGTTTTGAGGCTGTTTTTGGTATTTTTGAGATTTTGCAAATGTTTCAATTTTTGATTTTTCAATGTTTTGGGATTTTCTGAGATTTTGACCAAGAGACTAACCTAAGGACCTATCCTAGGGGCCTCAGGGGGTTGATCAACAGATTAGCCTTGCCTACGTTATACATGCAGAGACCACGTAGTTTGACTGTCGGGTTGACCGATTTATAGATGATGATATATATGGTGAGATGTCAGTTTATTATGACAGACTCCTAAAGGACTAACCTAAGTGTCTCAGGGGATGATCAAAGATCAACCTTGCTTACGTTCAAGGCTCAGAGACCCATAGTTTGAAAAGATGACTTTTTTTTTTACTTTTTGACTAACTTTTTGACCTATTTTTGGGATTTTGATATGTTTTGAATGTTTTTGGATTTTGTGATGTTTTGATGTTTTTGGATTTTTGATTTTTCGATGTTTTTGGATTTTTCGGTTGAGGACTTTAAGAACATACACGAATCCGATCCCATAAGAATATGCCCCTATCGTGATGCAATAGACTACTCCGATAAAGGAAGGACAAGTTGACCTTGAGGATGGGCCGAGTAGTACTAGGAAGGATCATGATACAAACATAGGACCAAGCTATGATGGAGGATCTGGTGGATGAGTGATGGATGGATGTCACAGATATGTTTGGATGATGGAAATGTAATGGATGGATGATCTGAGAACAAGCGTAAAGATCTGGTGGATGGAAATTGCTTATTTACACAAAAGTGCCTGTTGCGAGTTTTTCACCAAAGGGTACTTGTCCAATATGAGTGCCACGAAGTGGTTTTTCACTAGAAGGGATGATTTTTTTTCTTTAGTGTTTTTTGATCCTTTTCTAATTTTTGTTGTCACCAAGACACACATTTGCCAGGGTAACCATTTTTTCAGGACATTTTTTAATTTTTTTTATAGATTTTTTGGTTCTATACCTTGAAATATTTAGGCATAAAACTTTTTGAGATGAGAGCTATTCATGGGCCCTTGCAGAGGTTCCCCTTTGGGTGTTGATAATTGATATGCCCTTGACTTGTAACTTGTTGTGATAACAAATGGTCCCAACCAATTGGGTTCAAATTTTCCTTTGCTGCTTAGGTTTGGGACATTCTTCTGATTCTCTTTTAATACCAGTTCTTCGACTTGGAAAGTCCTGCTTTTGATTTTCTTATTATAGCTCCTTTTGAGTCTATTTTGATAGACTTGCAAATGATTCAAAGCATCTATACGCCACTCATCCAGTAGCTCCAGCTCATTCAATCTTGATACTCGGTACTCTTCATCTGTGATGAGGTTTTGCAATGATATCCTAAGTGATGGGAGCTCGATCTCAATGGGGAGTATTGCTTCTAATCCATAGACCGGGGAGAAGGGGATGGCGTCGGTGGGTGTGCGGATATTGGTTCGCTAGGCCTAAAGGGCGGGATTAAGCTACAAATTCCAGTCACGACCTACGTCATTGACTGTTTTCTTGAGGATTTTCAAAATGGTTTTGTTTGTAGCTTCTTCTTGGCTATTTCCTTGGGGAAGTATGGGGAGGAGAAGCGATGTTGGATTTTAAATTTTTCACATAAGTCACGAACATCCTGATTTTTGAATGGTGTCCCATTATCTGAAATAATGGCTTGTGGGACACCGTAGTAGAAAATGAGATAGTTCAGGATGAACTTTGATATCTGCTTCCCAATTATATACATCATGGGTATGGCTTCTACCCACTTAGTAAAGTACTCTGTGGCGGTTATGATGAATTTGTGGCCGTTAGATGAAGTGGGCATGATTTTTCCAATGAGATCAAGTCCCCACTATGAAAAGGGCCATGATGTGACGATGGGATGAAGCTCTTGAGTTGGAGCATGGATGAGGTCCCCATGCTGCTAACATTGTAGACACCTTCTAGCATAGTCATGTGCCTCTCTTTCCATTGTGGGCCAATAATACCCCATCCTCAACAATTTCTTGGCTATGGTCATTCCACTCGAGTATGAACCATAGATATTGTTATGTACTTTAGTTAGAGCGGTCAATTCCTCCCAAAAATTTAGGTAGCACAGTAGGGTTCCTTCTATGCTCCTACGATATAGGGTATCTCCTAGGATGACGAATCTAGATGTCTTTTTTACAAAGGTTCATTTTAGGTTTGAGGGTAAGTCGGCGGGTATGACTCCTATTCAAAGGTATGTATAAATGTCATGGTACCAAGGATCATCGGGACCAACGATTTCACACAAAAATTCTGATTTTGGTACCTCGAATGCAGGAACGAGAAGCTTCTCTATTAGGAATTCATATTTTGGAATGTTGTGGGGAATATCCAGTAATGATCAAATTGTTTCCATGGCGTCTGTTGCTCTGTTGTTGGTTCTAGGAATCTGCTCAAATGTTGTTTCAATGAAGGATTCTTTAAGAGTCTCCACCAATTTCTTTTATGGAGTGAGTTTGTAATCCTTGGTTTGGTATTCATCATTCACTTGATTTATTATTATTTGGGAGTCTCCGTATACTCTGAGAGCTATAATGTTCCATTGCACTGCTATTTTGAGACCTATAGTTAAAGCCTCGTATTCTACAATATTATTGGTGCAAGGAAATGTCAGTTTGTAGGACCTTGGTATGCAATCCCCTTGTGGGGTGATAAAGAAGATGTCGGCTCCTGATCCATGCTGTGTGTGTGATCCATTAAAGTATAGTTTCTAGTGGTCATCTACGTTGAGATTGAAAATAGATTCATCTAGAAACTCTGAGATGAGTAGATTCTCTGAGTAGATTGGTGCTTCTGCAAGCTAGTCTATGATGACTTGGCCTTTGATTGCTTTTCGCTCGACATATTCAATGTCATATTCTGATAGTATCATCACCCATTTGGCCATTCTTCACGTGAGCATTGCCTTTGATAGTAAGTACTTGAGAGGGTCGATTTTGGTAGAGTTTTATTTTGTGTGCCATGTGATGTTTAAATTTCTATGATGCAAACACTACTGCTAGACATGCTTTCTCAATGAATGAATAGTTTAGCTCATGCCCCACCATTGTTTTCTGATGTAATAGATAGCCCTTTCTATTCCATTTTCATCATGCTAAGCTAGGAGAGCTCCAAGGGCTGCTGTTGGTGCTGAAACATAGAGAGTCAATGGTTTTCTTGGGATTGGTGGCATTAAGACTGGTGGTGTCAATAGATATTATTTGATTTTATTGAATGCCTCTTCACACTTGGTATCCCATTTGTACGCTACTCCCTTGTGGAGTAGGTGAGAGTATGGGTTCTGTTTGTCTGCCAATTGTGCTATGAATCTTCGAATGGATTGAAGCCTACCTTGGAGACCTCTCAATTGCTTTAATGTTTTTGGTTCCTCCATCTCAAGGATTGATTTAACCTTTGCTGGATCTACCTTGATACCTCTCATTGACACTATATATCCTAAGAGCTTTCTTGATTGTACGCTGAAGATGCACTTCTTTGTGTTTAATTTGACCTTGTACTCCTCCAGCCTGTCAAAAATGGCACTTAGGGTTGCTATGTGATCTTTTCTCTTTCTGGACTTGGTTAGAATGTCATCAACATAATCTTTGATAGTTTTGTGAATCATGTCATGGAAGATTAATGTCATGGCCCTTTGGTATGTTGCTTCTGCATTCTTTAAGCCGAAAGGCATCAGATTCCAACAATAAGTCCCCCATGGACAAGTGAAAGATGTCTTATGTTGGTCTTCTTTAGCTATCATAATCTAATTATAACCTAAAAATCCATCCATTAGTGATAACATTTCATGTCCTACTGTCATATCGACCATCATATCAATGTTTGGAAGCGGGAAGTCATCTTTTGGACATGCCTTATTCAAGTCTCTGAAGTCTGTGTAGATTCTGATATTCCCATTAAGTTTTGAGATAGGTACCAAGTTTGACACCCATTATGGATAATCTATCGGTTGGATGAATCCCGCATCTAATAGCTTTTTTAGCTCCATTTTGACTAATAAGGTGATCTAAGGGTGCATTTTCTGAAGCTTTTGTTTAACAGGCTTTGCTTCTGGATATACTGCTAAGTGGTGAACCACGGTCTCTGGATCAAGTCCTGGCATGTCAACATAGCTCCATGCAAAGTTTATTTGTCTTTCTCCTAGGAAGGCTGCTAGGAGCTCTTCTTCTTCTTATAGTAATGATTCCGCATAGAATGTGATATGTGGGGTTTCCTCTGTTCCTAGATTGATCAAATTGCAATTTTCTGCCAGGACTGCTGATTTTTCTTGATGAAGAGCTCTGAGAGGAAGATTGAATACCCCATCCTCGGGCGCCTCAGAGAGGTTTTCACCATTGGATTCATCCTTTTTTTTACTTTTCTCTAGTCAGAGAGTGCCACAGTGTGGTTTTCACTCAAGGACTTAGATATTATTCTTAATTTTTCACTTTTGTGATTGAGGGATTTAATCATTTCCCCATAATAAGCATGTGTATCTAGCTCGATTAGGAACCTTGCTTTGTGATCCCCACATGGAATGTTATCCCACAGTCCCATGAATTTTGAGAGTGCTTCATCATTTTCAAATGTATCAAGAACTGGTGGTCCTCGTTGGTCATAGTTGATGAGTTGGGGATATACTAGGCAAATTTCATGATTTTGGTGGTTTGATTCAAAAGATAGGGTGCTAATCATGCAAAGAGTGGTATCCTCAAATAGCCTAGGTAAGTTGGTCATGGGATCCTCATCATCACTACTATAGATGTCGGTTATGTCAAATGTAAAGTTATCTATGGCTCTACCTATAGATACTGGTAAGCGCAATTCAACTGTAGTTGGATGAGGAGGATTATTAACCATTCTAACTAGAGGACTTCGACCACGCATGATTATACTTGGAGAGGTACATCCAAGGCCAAGATTTGTTATTGCTCATGTCTCCGGAATGATAGGTATTATCATCCCATTGTCATTTTTCCTAAGTCTTTCATTTCTGTCATAGCCCATTACGAGCATCATTTGCAGACCCTTACTTCTATCATCCATTGGTAAATCAGCTACTAGTCTCTCATCTTGATATAGCATATGAGATGGATCTGCCTCAATAACTTCTTGGCCAATCTCCCCAACTTGTAAATTTGGGATAATCTTCAGGAGACGTTTGGGATGTGGAGGTTTCATTTATTTGCGGACGTCCCCATGATCTAGGAGATTGTGGTAACTCTCCTACCATAAAAGCATTTTTAGGGATCATGTAGTTTCCACAACCGTTATCTTGGATGATGACCTTATGTCAGAGATGGTGGGAATGGCTGGAGTGATGGGTGTCTCTGTCGTAGAAGTGGATGCAAGAGTGGCGGGATCGATGTATGGTGTAGATGGACCCTCATCATTTTTTGGTACTTGGGGGATTTTATAGTACTTTACTTCAAGGATTTTGAAATAGGAGAAAGGTTTGGGATCTCCATGGATGGTGACTTCTTGTCCCTCATGTGTGAATTTCACACATTGATGGAAAGTTGATACTACTGCTTTCATTGCATGAATCCATGGGCATCCTAGGAGGATGTTATATGGAAAGTCGAGGTCCAAGACTTGACAAATGGTTTCCATGATAGCAGTCCCTACTTGAATAGGGAGTTTGATTGTGCCTTGGGACACTCTTTCTTGATCATCGTATGCTCTTATTGTGATACCCTTTCCTTTGTCGATAGAATCCTCTTAGATTTTCAATTGTTTGATGAGCTTGAGGGAACATATATTCAAGCCTGCACCTCCATCCACCAAGACCCTTTTGACTTTGTTTTTTTGTACTATGACTTCTAAGTGAAGTGAACGGTTGTGAGATGGTTGAGCGGGGAAATCCTAGTTGGAGAATGTGAGGAGATTTGGTGTAATGATATTTCCGACCATAGCTTGGAATTGTTCCACATCAAGATCTGTGGGGACAGTGGATGAAACCAATGCTTCTTCTAGGATTTTCTTATGAGCCGATGAGATTTTTAGCAAATTTATGATGGAGATTTTGGATGGCATTCTTTTCAGCTAATCTAGGACATTGTAGCCATTGGGGACAAATCTAGATGTAGGGACTCTGTTTGGCTAGGATTATCCTGCGATGGTAACTTTTCTACCTTTTGTGGTGACTCCACAATCGACATGGGCGCCTTTGATGGTGACAACTGTCCAGTATTCATCTAGGGAGGTGACGATAGTTTCATACACATGATTTATATTTGTGTGGGTGCCTTTCCCTTTATCGGTGTTATTACTCCCTTTATTGCCATGGTTAGGCATCAGATTCGTGTATATCTTAAGATCTTGGTTCCCTGTTGGTTGTTCCACATTTATAATTCTTTGATCGATGAGATCTTGAATTTTTTTTTAGCCTCATACAATTGTTCGTGGTGTGCCCTTTGATTTTATGGAAGTCACAAAGTTGGTTCTCATTATACCAAGGAGGTTTCACATCTGGTTCTTGGTAATTGTCATAGGTGGGAGCTTTGATGAGTTTTTCATTTATCAGCTTCTTCATGATGACTTCAAGTGGCTCCCCCAGAGGGGTGTACTTTTGCTTGGGGTAATTCTTGTTCCGTTGGTGTGGTCCCCTTTGATTATTGACATTGTTAATTACCAGATTGTTGTTTGGTTGTTGTGTTGCTTGATGATTGTTTTGGTGTTGGATTTGGATTTGTGGTGCGGGTGTATTTTAGCATGGGGCACTGATGACCACCTTAGCATCGACGAAACCATCATTAGTAACATTTTTGTTCCTTTTCCACGTGCAAGGTTTATCATTGTAATTGGCAGGTGAGCGGTTGTTTTGTTGTTCGGGGTATGAAGTTGATCCCGCGAGTTGAGTCATAAGGGCTCGTTTGATGCTGAGCGCTTTGGAGATCAACTGGTCATATGTGGTGATCCCTTGAACCTTGAGATGAAATTCCAAGAGGCCGTCAAGTTTGGATATGATGGTGCATACTTGTTATTCCTTGGGCATGGCCCATTTACTCCGATTGGCCTTCGATCGCCATCATTGTAGGAATGAAGTGAATGATTCAATGTTTCCTTGTTTCAGAGCTGAGAGTTCTTCTAGACTAACATCCATTGTAATGTTGCATGCATAATTTTTAATGAATGCATCTATAATTTCTTGGAATGTTTTGATTCCTGTAGGTAGGCGAGAGAACCATTCCATAGCATGGCCAACCAAACTCCTAGGAAATAGCCGCATCAGATAAGTATCGTCATATGCGACTTCCATGCAATGAACCTGGAATTCCCTGATGTGATCTTCAGGGTTTCCCGTCCCACAATATTTGTCAAACTTGGGGATTTCAAATCCCTTGGGGAATGATTTCATCACAAGGCTACTATCAAATGGAAAGGGACAAAATTTGCTTGGTGTCTTTGTGGTTCACCATGATTGAAGATCAAGCACTTGTTGTGAGAGCAACTTGATTTGTGTTGTTATGTCATTTTGTGGATCAGGGGGTGGGATAAAGGTGTTCTAGGGTGTTTCGATTGTGGGTTGGATGGATGGGTTGGTTGGTGTGTTATTTGATTGTATTTGCACATTTTTTCTAGCCAGGTATGCTTCCACCTGCTACTGTATGAACAACGCTTGTTGTTGATCTTGTTGTTGCTATGATAGGATTGCTTGATGTTGTGCTTGTTGTTTTTGTGATAGGATTTCCTATTGTTGTGCTTGTTGTTGTTCCAACAACACTTGTTGTTGGGCTGCTTCTTGCTACTCTTGATATTGTTTGATTGCTTGTTGATATGCCTGTAGTTGTGTTGCTTGTTTTTGTGCAAGAAGTTATGCTTGTGCTTGTGCTTGCTGTAATTGATATTGGGTGTGCGCTTGAGCTTGGGCTTGGGCTTGTGCCACTTGTTGTTGCAATAGAATTTGGGCTTGGGTAGCCTTTTGTGCTTGTAATGTGGCTTGGGTTGCTTGAGTAGCTTGAGCAGCTTGTGTGGCTTGAGCAGCTTGTTGTTGTTGTTTTTGCAATAAAGCTTGGGATTGTGCAGCTTGTTGTGCTTGTAATGTGGCTTGGACAGCCTGGGCAGCTTGTACAGCTTGAGCAGCTTGCCGAGCAACTAATTGCACGAATTTTTTTTTTTGCACTTGTAGGAATCCCCTTTGAAAAGTAGCTTGCTGAGCTGCTTGCAATGCTATGTTGTATTGGCTTGATATGCTGGAAGTTGGTGGTGGGGGTGGTGGTGGATTTGGAATGGCGTTTGTGGTGGTGGTGAGTGGAGATGTTGTGTTGGTGGTTTGAGTGGTGAATGGTGTTGTTGATGTGGTTGATCCTTGAGAGACCATGCTTTGCGATGTTAGGGGGTGGTTGATGATGTCATGATTGCCTGTGTAGTTGTCATCTATTGTTGCGATACCAATGACAAGTTTTGAAAGTTTGGCATGATGTTTTGGTTGGTGTTTGGGATGTTGATTTGATTGATACTTGGTAAAGGGGAAAGCCCTAAGCCAAGGAGTGGTGTGGATGATGATGGAAATAGCAGAAGTGGTGGAAATATGAGGGGTGTGGTGTTGAAAATTCCCCCAGGTTCGAACATGTCACCCTCTTCTTGCAAATTTGTGAGAAGAGAAGTTTGAGGTGTTGCGTGGAATGATGATGATGATGGATCATTAGGATTATGGAAAGTGAGAGGAACATACTTATGTAATGGATTTTGGGGTATGTTTTGTTCCAAAATGGTATTTTCCTCCAAGTCTTGATTATTAACAAGGGGGTGTGTTTGAATAGCATTAAGAAATGCATTTCCCTTATTGACATTGGGTTGGGTTGGAGCAAAAGATGTCGTGATTTGCGGAATGTTTTGAGTGATGTTTTGGGATGGGGGTGTAGATGAGATGGGGATGGTGGATGAGATTGGTGGTAAAGATGTCTCCACTATAGTACTCACGTCAAAATCATAAAGTAATTTGGCCCCTTGTTTTGCTAGCTCAAGCATGTATAGTGAAGGGTTAAGCCTCATCATGATGTTGATGATTTTATGGTTTTTTGGATTTTGGAGCATTTCAGTTATTTTTTCATGGGACATCCCAAAGGTAAGATCTTCTCCTTGGGTTTCCTCTTGTGGGTTTTGTGATGATGAGATAGTCAAAGGATTGCTTGATTTGACTAGATTCATTTCAACATTCGTTTGGCTTAGATCACTTGAAGCGAGTGTTTCTTTGTTGGCTTCCATGTTCTTCTTGTATTGAGATCTAGTTTGAACCATAAAACAAAGATCAAGTTTCAAGAATAGGGGAGATAAATCTCTTTATTCCTTGGATTTGATCTTTATTTTATGTACAAAAGAGAAAATTTTAGGATATCTTGAGGATCAAAAGGTGATATGATGATGATGCAAGAGATAGATGATGTGGATGTTTTGATCTTTTGATAAATCTTGAGGGGGATGCTAGACTTTTAGGACTTTTGGATATGTTTCAGATTTTGATTTTGATTTTCTCTTGGGATTGTCCTTGATTTGATTGATTTTGGTTTGCTTTGATTGATCAAAAGGACCCTAAGATGTTGGATGATTATCTAAGGGGTAATTTTTTCTCAAAGGATGATAATTTGAATGTGTAGGGAGAAGGATGCATCTACCCACACCTATTCAAATAAGATGATAATTTAACCAAGCATATGAAGAAGGATGCATCTACATATACCTAGCTAAACAAGATGGTTTGATAACTTTGACTAAGTATATGCAAAAGGATGCATCTACACATACCTAACCAAAGATGATTTGATAAAAATTTCAAGGATTTTGTCTCAAGGATTTGATGATTTTGATTTTTTGCCAAAAAGCCTAGCATGAAGGATAATTTCAAGATTTCTCAAAAGGTGATGATGAGATGAATTTTGTTTTGAAGGATGGATGAAAAATATTTTGATTTCTTTTGATCCTAAGATGAACCTAAAAAAGACACTTTGTTCACCTAAACTTCAGTATTGAAGAACATGCAATGCTTCTATAGACCTTTATAACCAAGAAGTGATTCAATTTGAGCATACATTTCTGGATTTTGAATCAAAGATTTTTTGTTTTGGTATTTTGACTTCCTTGGAGATCATGAGGTTTCAACACATGTGAGAGTTCATTTTGTTATCTTTACTTAGTGACTTTATTTTACCACAAACACTTTCTTTGATTAGGTTTTCAAACTAGATATCCAATGTCTTAATTTCTTTGAATCCCACAAAGTATGTTATGGGGAAATTTGATGAATTCAAGGAAAGGGTTACCTATCATTTAACTTTAGTGGAAAAATTGAGATGTAATCCAAGTGTTTAGAAACCTCTAAGGATAGAATCCCAAGGGCAAGCAATAACACATGAATTGAGTCCATTGTATTTGTCTCCTAAAGGGTTTGAAATTTTGATGATGTTTAAGTGTTTGTTACCAAGATGTTTTCAAACAAGCAAAGCATTTTGCAACCAAGAATAAGTACAACCCTATGGATATGGAAGACAATTTTTGTTGAATCCCCACTTGGACAAGTCCATCTACGCTTATCTTTAGCGAATGGTTAGATGCTTGACCCCACTAGCTCCCCCCCATAGCTCATTAACGTCAATCAGGGCAGCCAAGCATCAACACCCATGAAAATCCCATGGCATGCTTTCCATTTCTACTAAAAGACCGTAAAAGTGTGGGGTGGCTTCAGAATGACCATTCTTGCACCAACAAATAGATCAAGGATTTTGGCAATTCTAAAACATGGGTTTTAATTAGGACTTTTCGTTCGCGGAGATTGACCCATATGGCAAGAGTCCCTTTTAAGATCCATCTCGTTGGAGCCAACTGCATGATATTGGTGTTTATTCCAATACCCACATTTATATCCCAGCTGGAAATACTCTCGGGTTCAGAGTGTTACCGATTGATTCATTCCCTTGGGTGAGTACTTTTTCCCCAAGGTAGGCCCTCTAAGATAAACAAAAGCGAATAAACATATTCATAGTTCGATCAACCCTTGTTTAGAAACAAAGGGAGAACACATGCAATAAGTTCATTCACACTCGCACAAGATTTTGTTCAATTTTAAACCCAAAATGAAGTGTGGAGGTGATTGCTTTATCTCACCCTAAAATCACAAAAAAGGCCTTTTGATTCTCAAGATCGCTATAAAGCACAAGAGAAGTGCATATGTCCTTTTTCAATGAAGTTATTTTAAGTAAGCCATCACGAAGACAAAGTTGCACTTGTTCATTTTAGAGCCACAAAGCAATTATGAGTTTTTTTTAAAGCACCAAAGGACAAATGAGAGTTGTTTTGTTCAATTGTTAACCAAGAAAACAAACTCTAGTAAGTTGTAGTCCTAGTGTTCATTTTAAGCCTTTGCAAAAAATTGAAAAGGTTCTTTTTAAAAGCCCAAACGAAATTAGTATCCTAAGCAAGAAGATATAACAGTTTCTTAAAAGTGTTAAACAAACACTAAAGTGTTTAAAAACACTTTGATTTTGTGAAGTACCATCATCATGCTTCCTTTTCTTTCATTTTAATTGATCCAACCTACAAGAAAGAAAAACATTCAAATTTTGCAAAACACAGAGGTTAAAAAGTAGAAAATAGAAGATAAATTCATCATTTGACAAAAAGCACGTGCTAAAATGAAATTTTAACTTTTTACTTGCTACTAGTAGTGCAACTCGTGACTGCGTCACAATTTGATTTCTTAAGCGGTGTTATACAACACCGCTTACCAGTCAGCGATGCTCTGTGTCCAGACCAGTGAGCTCAAATGTGTCGCCTTTTTCACCAACGTCGTTGTTTAAAATTCAAATTCAAAAAAATTAGGTGGGATGGCTAAAGTGTCGCAGTTTGATTTTTCAGCGGTGCTATATGGCAATGCTGGAGAGACAATGGTGCTAAAACAATGATGCTGAGCTTCCAGCATTGGAATTTTCCTGTGCACAAACAGAAACGTGGAATTTTTAGAAAAACGTGATAAAAAATGAGATTATTCCCTCCTTCTAGCACCAAATGTGCGAACCCCAATCCAAATACTTGCAAAACAATAAGAACAAACACATTAGATGGTGAAATGCAAGCAAGAACAAGGATTCCCCATGAAATCCATTCACAAAGCTTAAATTAGGAAAAAAAGCAATGAAGAACACAATAAGAAAACAATAAAATAGATTGAATCCTAATTAAGCTAGCAAACTCATGATCCCATGGGGGAATTGGTGCCAATTTGATGTGAAAATTGGCCCTTTCCCAACTCCTATGATGCAAGCTTGATGTGTTGATGATAATTGATCCACTTTGATGAAGGATGGTGAATGCTCCAAGCTAAAAACCTGCATAACCAAGCTAAAATTCAATGATGATGGATGGAATTTGATAAATATTTGAGCATGGTAACTTTGCATAATTTGTGGATGATGAAATGAGGAGATGAGCTCTTCATTTATAGAATGAGAAGGTGGATGAATGTCCAAAATAGAGAAATGTGGGACTAACATTCATCCAATGGAAAAATGCCACTTGTCAACCTATGAGTGGATGGAGGATGTGCAAGTTTTGAGGATTGTGCCAATAAATTCCTATTTTTGAATTTTTAATTTTGTTGAAATGAATTGCAAGAGGGAAGAAAGAAGCATTGATGCCACTTGGCTCAAGGAAAAGGACATGTAAGATGGAGTTAAATGCCTTGTTGGATGTACATGTCAACTTGGATTTTTGAATTCAAACTTGGAGAATATTCCAAAAAGATGCCTATTGAGGAAAATAGAGATTTAATAAATCAATTAAATCTATTTTCATGTGCAAGTGGTAAATGCTAGAGGATGGGACATGATAGGAGATTAAATTAATCAAACTTAATTAATTTAATGAAGGAGGTTAAATGATGTGACCTATTTGACTTAAATTTGTGGATTTATTTAAATCAAATAATGAGACGAATGTGACAAGGGATTAATTAAATAAAGATTTTGATTTAATTAATTAAAAGGGATGATGTTAGATTAAAATAAATAAGGTTTTAATTTATTTTATTTAATAGATAGACTTAAGAGATTTAATCAAATAAAATAAATTGTTTAATTAAATAGGATAATTAGATCAAGATGATTAATTTAATTATCGAGAAGAGGTGAATTAATTAGATAACTGATTTATTTAATTAAGAGAGGAATATTGATGAATTTAATCAGATAAGGAGATTTGATTAAATGGTTAGACCGAAGGATGATTCAGGACGGAACGATGTTAGTAGTCAGGATCTGATGCATAATGTCAATCAGTATATTTTACGTGTCTACAGAAATGACCTCATTTGTTTCATTTTTCCACTATTGTAGAGTCTTAATGCTATCACCATCCCTTAAAATGGATGGAAGAAGGCCATGATGTGATTCATGGAAGGATTTTACCAACTCCTTTATTTTTTTCTCCAATGGTTTAATATTTCCCTTGTATCCTTCAATCTTACCTACAAGAACTATAGTAGGTTTAAACTTTTTAGGTGGATTGGGATCTTGCTTAACTCCAATTCCCATCAATACCAAATCCTTCTTCCTAGGGATCCATATTTCCATGAGTGGAATAGCTCTTTCTCTATCATTATCAAAATTCCTAATAGCATCCACCATGGATGAATAACTGTTGTGAATATTATTCAACTTGTTATTCACTTTTTTGTTCAAATGTTCTAGCAATGTTGTGACAATCTTCATATTTCTCTTGAAAGTCTCCTCATCACGATTATCACATTTCTCTTTGTATTCACTTAGCTACCTAAGCAACTCATCCCTATTGATATCCCCTTCAGCCTATGGCCCTTCTGATGTATCGAGTTCTACTATTGAAATGGGCACACTTCCCATGTTATATGGCATAATTTCCTATGAACTTACTTTAGTAGTAAATTCTAGGGGTACAACTTCTTGTGAAGTAGTGGGGGAATCAACATAATTTTTCTTAGGCTTTCCAGGTTGCAATCTTTGCAACATATCCTCCAATAATGCTACATTTTTTTTGTAACTGCATATTATACCACTCACGGACTCCATATTTAACTAACAAGTTATTGCACTCTGTCATGAGCTTATCCTTTTCTATAGTCATAGACTCTACAATGGCCCTTGTGAATTCTACAACATGAACTGACATATTTGAAGCTTCTAAGGTCGATGTTTTTGATACTCTTTTTATTATTAGGCCTCCCATGTAGTTAGGTGTAGGCACAACAATATTGGGATTTCTTGTGCTTGGGGCTAAAGAACATATAGCCAAGGTTTCCCATTCCTCATTGAAAGCAGACCCCTCTAATGCAAGTGCAACTTCTTCTTTTGTATCATAGAGAGGCTTGGCACATTTTTTTATTGTTTCAAAAGCTATGGAAGAAGCAAGATCCCATTCTAGTAGCAACAAAATGCCACTAGTCCTTACCAATTCTCAACCCTCCTTTGCAGTCATTTTTTGGAATCTAGTTCTCATTTCATTCAACACTTTTTTTTGGATGATAGCATCTGGAAATTTTGGGTGAAGGATTTTTTCTATTGCCAGGATTCTTACATATTCATCTCTTTTATCCATGTATGCAAACTCCATAAAAGCTTGAGACTTTATAAATGATTCATCATCTTAAGAACTTTGCACATGCTTCAACATGCATATCATCTTTTCCATTGAGTCTAGTCAAATCAACTTTACTCAATCTTGTTTCCAATTTATGTGTTGCCCTTACTACAAGTGTAGTGGGAACTCCTTTCATTTCCTACTCTAACACGTGTAAATATTATCATCTGAGCCTTCATCATCATAGTCCACTAGACCAGTGGCTTCAACCTTTTGTATTTTCAATGGTGGCTCCCTTGGTGGTAATTCACTAGGTGGTGGACAATCAATGTTAAAAATTTTAGGCTCTACTGGCCTTGGTGGAGATGGTGGGTGTAATTTTGGCACAGGAGAAGGTGGCTTGTACTCCTCTTGCTGAGAGGGAGCAAGGGCTTCATCAATTTTCTTTGCCCTACTCTTTCTCCTTACAAATAATTTTATTCTTGGTTCCTTAGGGGCTTGTGATGTAGATTCTTCTCCTATAGCAGGTATTTCTCCTCCACTCGGTCCTACAATTGGAGATTTCCCTTTATCTTTACCTATTACCCATTTAGTTTCAAGGTGGCCCACTATTGAATCAAAATTCCTTGCTACATGCTCCACCTTTTGTATTATATCTTCAACCTTTGGGAGAATTTTGAAATCAAGTTCTTCTTGCTTTATTTTTGTTTGCATTTTATTAAATGTAATCCATCTTTCTAGTCCCTTTTCCTACTCCAAAGTGTCTGACACATTTCTTATTACATCTTCTAGATACTCAAAAATGTGGAAAATTTTATAGCTCTTGTTTCTTCCTTTCAACCAAGCCATAAAACCTTTAGGGTCATATCTAACCCTCTCAACTGGCCTCCACATGCAGTATGTTTTGAGTATATCAAGGATGTTATTCCAACCTCCCTTGGTCATCAAAAAATTAGAGAAATAAGTGTACGAAGGAAAGAAAGTTCCTTTTCCTTGATTCAATAAGTGTTTATTTTCTACACTTCCCAATTGCCACATAACCTCAAGGAAACCAATTCTTTTTGGCATAAACTTTGGCAACAAATGAGGTGCTACCACGGAACCATATACTCTTAAGATAGTGTCATCAGGGTATGAAATAACATCTCTCCAATTATGATCAACTCCTAGCTTAGGATTTCTCTACTTGGGTCTTAAGAAATCATGTAGAGCTATGGGAATTCTGGGTAAACTCACAATCAAGACTCTCTTCAGTTCAAAAGAAAACAAATTTTGGAATTTCAAATAGTCATATGTATTGCCGTGGTATAGGATCATGTGTGCCTAAAAGTGGCACATTTGTAGGGTATGTGGCTGACGACTTTTTTTTCACCCAAATTAATGAAACGAAAAGGGCTTTTAGAGGAGATTCTTAGCTTTCCAAAAATATAAATTATGATTTAATTTGAATTTAATAAATAATTATTATTCATTTTCTATTAGAATTACGACTAAAGTCCCGATCGATAGGCTGATTGAAAAACATCTATAACTTTCAAACGGTACCATATTTTTTGAATCCAAAACATACTACATTTTATGCTTCACATACTATAGGATTAAAAAGAAAAATTAAATTTCATGAAGTTTTGACCAAGTTAAGGTGGTCGTGACAGATGATTTTTATATTTTTTAAAAGTTATAATAAAAAATTAATAATTAATTATTTACTCGGAAAAAAATTTCAAAAAAATATGCATCACATCGGAACATGAGTCCTCTACTTATATCTAAAATATTATAAAAAAATATCATCATTTTATTGTGGTTAGGGTGGTCAGACAGACACCTACTTCTTATTTTTTCCCCGAAATTTAAGTACTACTACATTGAAATTTCAAATTTTCACCAAATAGATTTTTATTTTTTTTAAACAAACCTAGTAGTTTAGAAACTACATTCAATTTGCTACAAATTTTATTCTTACATATTTTTGAAATAATATAGATAACTTTATTCCAAATGACATTACTAAGTTTCCTAACACCCATTT
Source organism: Sequoia sempervirens (assembly GCA_007258455.2). Taxonomy (NCBI): domain Eukaryota; kingdom Viridiplantae; phylum Streptophyta; class Pinopsida; order Cupressales; family Cupressaceae; genus Sequoia; species Sequoia sempervirens. The sequence continues at coordinate 725,625,381 of VDFB02000003.1, forward strand.
TTCTGAATTTTTTGCCACTTAAGGGCCTGCTGGTGACGATGATCCCACATACCCGCCATCTTCATCCAAGACTGTGGGTCCAACATTGCACTCAGATCCAAGTTACCCACCTTTCTCTCCAATACAATATTGTGTCCAAAGTAAATTGCACCTTTGTATAGAAACATGTGCATCAATAATGAATACCAATTGAATCTCACTCTTAATTCACCCTTCTTCAACCTTTTCAGTCCTTCATGCATTCTTTCTGAAAGAAACCCCACATAATCATATACTACACAATATTGTGGGTGTTGGATATGGGAAACCATATACATCCATGCCATTGGAATTCCAAAGATAGGATCATAACCGATTATTTGGAAAATGGAATAGAAGGTCCTTTTGAAGTAGGAAACAAAATAGTTAATAGGGAAAGGCTCTTTATCATGTGGTCCTACTACAATCTTCCGACCTGCAATTTTTGCTAGAAATCTCAGCAGGATGTGGACTCCAAATGAAATCTTGGTTTTATCATACTCTTTCCCAAGAGTGTCTTCATTTATCTTATGCATTTCATCACTCCATCTAGTGAGCTTGAAAACAATACCCAATTCCTCCTTAGTGATTTTGACCATTTCTTTCCCATCATATGTTCTGATAGTCCTTGTGACTAGGTAATAATTAGCAGCTATTTCCTTAAGGAGGTCAACATCCATATAGACATTTGGCATAATCAACTTTATCAGGTCATAGTTCAAAGGGTTTCCTACTGGGATACCCATATTTATATTCCTAAACCAGCTATAAAACAATTCCCATCTAGTATAAGTAAATTTGGCATCCCTAATAGAACATATCCTATCAAATAGACCCTTTGCTACTTGTAGACCTCTAGGAATCAATTGGCCTTTAGGTTTTTCACTGGTTGAGGGTGGTAACTGATCCATGAGGTCTTTATTTAAAGGTCTTATGGATCAAAATATATCTCCTTTAAATGAAGACACTTTTATTTTAGGAGCCATAACAGAAGAAGTACTACAAGGTAGGGCTTTTGGTTTATCTGAATAAGGCCTGTGACTTTTTGTGAGGGTTTGACATGAATTGTGAAAATGAAAAATTAAAAAATTCTTCTTTATGAATGACAAACATTAAAAATGATAAACCAAGAAAACCCTATCAAACTTAAGCTTGAGAAACCACAACTAATCAATAATGTCAGAAAGAGGGTAACAATTCACTTACTGGTTTTCTCCGCAGGTTGACAACCTTGGTTCCGATGTCAAAAAATGTTGAGAGACCACAACATGAGCTCCTTGAGTGTGTTGAGTATATTTTTCAACGTTGAATTATTCATTTAAAACAAAGATTAATAATTATGTAGCTCCTTACTTCGATAGCTCAATGTCCTTTCAGTTATTAAGGCTCACTTGTGCGAACTAGAATAGCTCAACTGAGTTTTGAATGCTAGTTGTTGATCCTTTTGGAGTGTTAATTGATTGATGATCCAGATTAGACTAGCTTATTATGAGAGATCTAACTGTACACAACTGCAATAATTACCAAATGATAGGAGGCCACATGGGATCCACCATCTCTTTGTTGCTATGGCCCTGATCCACGTGTCCTTTTCCCCTCGCCCCCATGAGTCATAACTTGTGTGCAACTTTCATCAATAGGGAAACATGGAGAGGCTGAGATTAGATCTCCAAGCTTCTTCATACACACTTCTTAGTTACCCATAGCTTTATTCTTCATACAACATCCATGACTCATATTACAAGATCTTCAAGCACATGCAATATATCTGCATTAGTAATGTACACTTTATTTCCCATTCCTTGTGTTGAGATATTTAATTAAATATTTTCCCACATGCCAATGCTTCCATGCTCTTTGGATCACTCCACATGGTAGATGCTTGCTTCCCCATTGGGAATCTGAAAGGAAAGGTGAGACCCACATTTGATAGCAGGGAGCAATGAAGGTTAATCCATGTCACTGCTATCGACCATTGATTCATTTGAAAAATTAGCAATTCTAACCATTTGAAACCACCAGGCCCATTGTCAAAGAAGACACGTGGAAACCATCTGCCAACCTATGTGATTATTTTAATAAGAAAGGAAAACAAATGGGTGTGCAAGGAACAACCTAGATGCAACCATCTAATTTTTCTCCCATCGTTGATTTTCCTCAATGACCAGTTGCCTGCCTTATCAAAGATGTCGAGCCCACCAATCATTCAAGACACATGACCTTTTCCTATGAGCTTGTATGAATAAAATAATGATAAATAAAATAGAACGGGCATGTGGGGAATGGTGGTGATTGTCTACAACAATCGAACAATAGTCAAGGGTCCTTATATCTTCACATGTCAAAAACTATTAATCTTTAAAAGGGACCCGAATAGGTTGACGATACCATACCAATGACCTAAAAGACCTAAGGATTTATAGTGGGAAATATTTAGATTGACTTGGGAAAAATTAAAATAATGGACCAACATACATCAACCAGTAAAACAAGACCAGAGGGTCGGTTACTTAATAGGTTTTGATGGCATAAGTTGTGACTTAAAGGACTAAGAACTGACATAAGGGGTCAATAGAGGAATATAACCTAGACGAGGATACCAATTCAAATGGTTTTTCAAATAAGGCTTAAGTAAACCAACACCCTTATATAGTGATAGGAGACTAGAGTCCTTAGGGCTAAGTACGATTTTGGGGATGGAACACGAAAATTTTTAGGAGTTCCATCAAAGTAGTATTGGGAGCTCGGACCAAAATGATGTGAAGTCCTTGACATGATGATTGATGCTTGAGTGATTCTCTAAAATGCTTGATAATCTACCCTTCAATGCTCTTGAATGCTCTTGTGAATTCTTGTGAACTCAAAATTGCTATAAGAATCAACACTTGAATACTTGGGATGAAAATGAGAGAAAGAAACTTGTCTTTATACTCAATTATGCAAGAATTATTGAAACTACAAAACTACAAGCCGAAATCAGCTCTAGGAGAATAAAATACTGCCATAAATTTGAATTAATTTTGATTTTGGGCCAAACGGGACTCATTCGCCCAAGGTGGCAAATGAGTCCCACTAGGCTTAATTTTTGGGACCAATTATAAAAATGCTTAGAAATGTGTGAAATCAAGTTCAAGACCAAAATATCTAGATGGGACTCATTTTCCCAAGGTGGAAAATGAGTCCTAGATCACTAAATATGGATCATTCAAACCTGAAACACCTAAATTATGATTGGGTATTGATTGGTTTCAGGATTATTCTCAAAAAGATGCAATAAATGAGGCTTGTGGATACAAAATATGATTGGCCAATTAACGCATAATAAATCCCAATTATTAAGGACAAGCCTAGAAAAGTGTGAAAGTGTGTTAAAAAACTTTACAACACTTAAAAATAAGGCAAGATTAAGGTTTATTTTGATTACAAGGAAGTTTATTAGGTTCAGTTAATTAATAAAACCTTAGAAAAGTTTGAAAGTGAGTTACAACATTTCACAAAACTTTAGGAAGGTGTCATTTAAATCCATTAGTTCACAAGGGCCCAAGACCTAAAGTGAATATGTCAACCACATTACAACACTAAATTAAGGAAACATTAAGCTCAATTTCACAAGGAGGGCCCAAACAAGTGTGGAAATTTCCTTGACGAAATTTTTCAACACTACAAGTTTTTATGTGGTATATTTCATTCTAGCTTTCTTATCTATCAAGGATATACAATCGTTTTATCCTTGCTTTTTTTTACCACTTTATCTTTTTTATTTTCTCATTTTAATTTATCATCTTTCTTTTCCTTATCATTATATGTTCAAAATTCCTTGAACCTCTACGTGGTGAGATCTATAAGATAGAAGACTAGAAGTTGAATTTTTCTTTGATGAAACTTAATGGAAGCTTCATATGGTTCTGATGGTAAAATGAAAGTATGCAGTTTAATAGATTCTAGGTGGATACCAAATTTATCAACTACAAACACCACAACATTCTCTAATTTTCTTAAAAAAATTGGTGCTTAGTATTTCTTTCTCCTATATTGACTTCTATACCTTATAAAATATTCATTTGCATATGTACCAATAAAGAGAGATGTCAAGAAAACTATCCAAATTCTCCCTTTTTATCTCTAAAACTAAATTTTTGGATCTCCATACACATGGTTCAATTCTCATTAATTCACCTAAAAAATAGATCATTGAGAATGTACAATTAATAATTTATAACTAAGTTCATTGTTCCTTTTATTTTTTTCTCCAAATTATTTAGTGATTTCTCTCTAATAGTTTCATAAAGATCATATTCCTTGCCATTTTTTATTATAGGCATCTGAATTCTAAAACCATAATCTATTAATCATTTCTACACATTAATTCATCCCAATTATTTCATGTTGGGAAAATGTGTCTCAACATTGCAATTACAAAAGGTTTACTATTGATAGGTGAGTGCAGGGTCCTATAGGGGGTTATCATCTTGTGGGGTCATACTCTAATAGTGGTCATGTTTCCTTTGGATATTTTGTTGGTGATACTCTTGTGAGAAGCTTTCTCTTCAAGTATATTGTATTCTTCATAATTTCTAAATGATAAATTGGGGAGATTTTGGAGTTTGGGGTTTTTTACTGAAAGGGTTTTCCCAACATAAATCACTATGTTGTGGTATACATGTTATTTATATTTAATTCTATTTTAATTTTCTTACTATTTTAAAGATTTGAAAAGTTTTGTATTACCCTCCTCTCAATACTAGTGTAGGAAGTTGTTTTGCTACCTTAACTTCCTTACAAGTGGTATTAGAGCCTTATCACCTTCATTAAAACCAATCCAAATTTGATTGGGAGCTTGTGTAGAAGATACTTTATGATCTTGTAGGAGTTTTCAAATGGAAAGTTCATCAAGGAGAATAGAGGTGGATAATTGTTTTTGGAAATAATTTAGAGATGTGGAAACTAAATATAGAGGATCTACTAATAGATTAAGATCTATTGGGTAATATTGATAAAAATGTTTCAAAGCCCGCAAATCCTACTTTTTCTAGTAAATATGATGCTATGGACTATAAAGAAAAGGGTCTAATTATATTTTTCTTGATAAAATCTATTTGTATCAATGTCCATGAAGATATCTCTACATAGAAACTATGGAAGAAGCTTCATGAGATGTATCAAGCCAAATATTTAGTGAACAAGATTTTCTTGAGCAAGAAATTGTATTCCTTCAATGCAAGAGGGACAAAAATTACATACCACCTAGAAGAATTCAATATTTTAGTGGATCAATTGGAATCAATTGGTGTCAAAATGGATGAGGGGGAGAAGTGTCAAATATTTCTTTGTTTTTTCTGCAATTCTTTAGATTTTCTTGTTATGACTATTGTGAGTACTTTTTTATCTTGAAGAATGAAGATGTGGTGGTTTCTTTTCTTTCTAAAGAGATGAGGAGAAAGGTATCCAAATTAGTGCCAAGGAGGCCCTAAATGTTCATGGAAGACCTAAGGAAAAAGGTAAGAAGAATGAGAATCATGATAAATCCAATTCCAAGAGAAGATCCAAATCTCCTAGAAAGTCGATAGTTATTTTTTGGAACCAAGGTAAGCCTGGACATATTTGTAAGGACTAGAAATAATAAAGAAGAAGAAAAAGAAGAGATTTTATTCTAGTTTTGAGTCTGAGAAGGAATATGGTGATGAATTCATCGTATCTATGGATACTTATCCAAGTAATGATGCATGGTTAATTGAATTAGGCACATCTTTCTATATGATCTCTAATAGAGATTTGTTTTTTGAATATGAAGAATTTGACAAAGGTAGGGTGTACTTGGGTGATGATTCTCATTTAAATATTGTTGTTCATGGAAAATTTAGAATCAAGTTTTTTGATGGTAGAACAAAAAAGATTAATGGTGTGTTGCATATCCTTGGATTAACCCAAACTTTGTTATATGTTAGAAAACTAATAGATGTCTGTACACGAAGGTATTCTTTTCTGATGCATGATGCAAGATGGTTAGAGGTGTTATGGTGATTTCTAGAGGTGTTAGTTTTGGCACATTGTATAAGCTCGATGAATACACAATTGAATGTAATAAAATTGCTATGAAAAGCAAGTCTAGCAACTTCATTGGAAGAGGCAAGGATTTCATATTTAATGGATGGCTATGGCTTTTGGGTACCAAAGGGTGCTATTTATTTTGAATCAAAGCTATCTATAGAAAATACTATGTTATGGAACCAAAGACTTGACCACATTGGAGAAAAGGGTCTAAAGACCTTGAAAAATAGAAACCATATTGAAGGGTTGACTTATTGTAATCTTGATTTTTGTTTTTGTGAGCACTACATTTATGGAAAACAAAACTACATTTAGTTTTACTCAAGTTATAAATAATCTTGTGGTGTATTTGATCTTATTCATTCTAATATTTTTGATCATGTAGATGCTCATTCAATTGGAAAATTCACATATTATGCTTTAGTTATTAGTGATTAATGTATAAATACATGAATATACTTTCTAAAGAGTAAATTTGAATTTTTCAATCATTTTAAAGAATTTAAAGCAATGGTTGAGTTGTAGAGTGGTAATAATTTTTTTTTTTTTAGGACTAATAATGGTGGTGAATATATTGAACCACATACTTTCATTGTACCACCAAAACCATATGAAGCTTCCATTTAAGCTTCTACTAAGAACTATTCAACTTCTAGTTGTCTATCTTAAGGATCTGACCACATAGAGGTTCAAGACATGTTGAGCACATAATGATAAGAAGGAAAGGAAAGATGATAAATTTAAAAGAGAAAATAAAAAGGAGAAAGTGAGAAAAGAAATTGAGAATAAGAAAATATATATCCTTGATAGATAATAAAGGTAGAATGAATAAACCACATAAAAAAACCTAAAGGATATTAGAGAGGCTAGGTTTTAGTAGTATAATCAATCTCGAGAAATCATAAGAAGGAACAAGGATAAACAAAGTCGAGGTCCTGACAAAATATTGAATATGATTAAGTTATCGTCGCGTCATAATAAATGAGAACATGATAAAAATTAAGACAAGAGAACAACCAATAACCTAGTTTGGACAAGAATATATTGAGCTTAGAACATTGTAAACAACTAGTGAGACATTAGAGTTAGCTCATGATTACTCTACTATTACCACAACTAATCAATAATTTATTATCCAAGAAACACTTGATTTCATCACTATGAAACCATACTTCATAGAAAAGATTACTAAGGGATTTCTAAGGGAATTAAAAATAATTATACAAAATAATCTCATTTTACATAAAGGAATTTTTTCAAGAGAGAGGTAACACTAAAAATAAAAGCAGTAGAAGAAGTAGCCAAATATTTATAACGCTCTCCAACCAAAAAAAAAGTATAATGTCTAAATGATTAGGAATTAAAAATAAAACATAAGAAGGACATATTAATCCAAAATATGGATACTAAAAATATTCAACATAAACTTTAAGAAGTTAGTGTGGCAACTTTAAAACAATCTTATAATAAGGTTATTGTACCATATAAAAATGGATCTTTGGACATTTTCATGGTCATTTAGGTCTTTTTTCTATGATTCTTGGCCTATTTTGCTTAGATTTAATGTTTTAATGTAACTTATACATTCACATTACGTCTTGAATATTTAAATTATTAATTCTTTATGATGTCTTGTAAAGGTGTTGTGAAGTGTTGTAACACATTTCTACACTTTTCTAGACTTTTCACCACTAATTACACCTTTCTTATGCTTTATTTGGGCCATTTATGCACTTAAATGCTTTAATTAAGTGTATTTTTGAATAGAAACCGGACAAACATCATTAAAGACAACTTAATTTCTAACACCCACTTGCTTGCCTTGAGTGGGACCCATTTGCCATGGGTGGTGAATAAGTCCCTCTTGGCACAAAATTCAAAAATAATTTCAAATTTATTTCAGGTTTTTATTCATTAAGACCTAAGGTCATCTTGTGATGTGGTATTTTTACGAAATTAGGGCACAACTGTGTATAAATAAGTGATTTTCTATCCATTTTAACCTCCATTCACTAATTCAATGAAGAATTCCTTCTTGCATTCAATCCATATAAGTATCCATTTGAGCATCATAGCATCATTCAATCAAGCAATTATCAACCATGTTAGAGCAGCCATTGGCATATCTTCAAACTTCAACAACAAGGGTTTGGTGAGTTTATGACACTTGCATGTTATTTGTTCATCATTCCTTTCTTATTTCATTTCACTATTATGGGTTTTATTACCAGATCAAGGTTTTACCAAGGCAAACCCCTATACTCTAACCCTTAACCATTTTTCCCCTCTTTGCATTTGTGTTTGTAGGTCTTGTAGGAAGATTTTTCAAAGAGATAGGTATTGAAAAGTGGTCAACAAGTCAAAAAATCTAGTCAAGTCAACAAAGACCTAATTCAAGCTTGGAGACATCATTCAACCCATTTTCTACAAATTTGAATCTGTCAACCCAATAAGAAGACAAGTACAGATCTGGACCCACAGTGTTGACTTCAGAATTTGTAGATTTTTGTAGGTGGACTAATTCACCATTTGTGAAAAATCAGTCCCACTACCAAGCTAGAGAAAGTATTTTTTGAGGTTTTTCAGTTCCTGGCACTTTGAAACTTGTTTTAGCAGAATTTACCAGAAATGACTAATTTTCCATCTATGGCAAATGAGTCCTAGTGGTCATCAACAATAATTTTTGAAACATTCCAAAACCTTCTAGAATTATCATTCTACCTCCATGTGCATACCATTCAATCTCACTAAGTTGTTTTTTGATATGTTTATGTTTCTAGTTCATTTCTACATATCACACCGTGTTTTCAAACACTTCATATTTCTTAGGTTTTGCATAAATAATCAATCCATTTTATCAATTTGTTACTTTTAGGTCATTGCATTTAGGAATATTTTCATTGTAAGTTTTCTTTAGTTTGAGTGAACCACCTAGATTTTGTGTGGGGTCTATCTCTCTCCTTTAGGTGAAAAACTCTAATTGAGTAAGAGATTCATAGCACCCTACAACCCAAAAATATACGATTTATTTTGGTGAACTTGCATAATGAACATTATCTTTCTGATTTACATAAGAATTTATGTCTTAGGACTCATTACATTAGCTTCTGCAGTATTTTTGCATCCTAGGGTTTTCAAAATTGCATTGCTGAATATCTCATATAAATTTCATTTTTACACTTCAAAACATTAAAAATCCCAAAATTATGCATCTGCATCCCAGTTTTGCATTAGGAAAGCATAAAAATCATTTTAATTTTTTTGAAAAATCACAAAAAAAATCACCCTTGGACTCATTCGCCACCCTGAGCGAATCAGTCCAATTGCACTTTTTGCACAACTTTTGTCATTTTCACAATGTTTTATGCATTTCTATTTTTTGTTACTGCATGCTTATTTCAGTTTACATAATTTTTGGTATTTGCATTTTATTATTTCTAGTTTACATTGTATTTGCATCCACCCTACCTCTTATGGTATTTGTATGAGTGTTTTGTGCCCTATTGATAATACTTTAGTGAGACAAAGTTCTTGACTCATGGCTTCCTACAATAGCACATTCATTGTGGACCTTGGGTTATCCAAAAATCCTACTCCTGGTATTGAAAATGGTGCATTAGGCATGGATACTACCACTAGTACACCTTTTCCTTCCCATGCAATGCATGTTGACACACAAATTAATTCCCTTCTGCAAGACAAACTAGTTAACATTCATGATGACTTAGCACATCTCCAACATAACTTGTGTCTTGAAAAAATATCAACCACTGCCATTCCTACTATAGACAACATCCATTGAATGCTTGAAAGTGATGAGGGCTTAGATATTATGAAACAAATTGTTGAGATATATCAAAAACATGCTTCTTCCACCTCTAGCACATCTCAACCAAAAAAAATTGTGGTTAGCCAAGGAGGATCTCATATTCCTCCTCCAACCATCACATCTATACCCACCTATACCACCCTTCAAGTTACAACAACCATGCAATGGGTTAGTAATGTGACTCCTTTCGCTATTCCAGCTAGCATTCCTAGTTTTTTTATGGAATTGAATGTTCCATTCTCCACCACCTTCACTTGTCCTAACATTACATACACTCCATCCCCATTCTCTCTTCCACCTCATACCTCTTACACTGACCCTCTCATATCACAACTCTTTCAAACTATTTCTTCCTTGCAGCAACAAATATCTTCCATAAACCAAAACCAAAACACACCACCCACATACTATGTCTGTAGTACCCCATTATCTTTGGAAATATTAAGAACACCAATGCAAGAAGGAATTGAGATGCCTAGGTTTGAGAAGTACGAAGGAAAAGGAGACCCTACTAATCATGTCAATGCCTATACTACCTTATGCAGTGATTTTGTCCTTGACAATAAACTATTAGTTAAAATGTTTCCTAGGACTTTAAAGGGTAGGGTAAGTGCACAAAGTTGAGTCCATGGGTATGTGTAGGATCATGATGAGCCAAAAGGTGGTGATATGATGGGTATCTGTAGGGTATGTAGTTGACAAATTATTTTTTTACCCAAAATTGATGAAATAGAAAGGGTTTTTAAAGGAGATTATTAGCTTTCCACCAATATAAATGATAATTTACTTTGAATTTAATAAATAATTATTATTCATTTTCTATTTGAATTATGACTAAAGTCTTGATTGATAGGTTGATTAAAAAACATCTATAACTTTCAAATGATATGAAATTTTTTGAATTTGAAACATGTGTCACATTCTATGCTTCGCATACTAAGGATTAAAAAAAATTGAATTTCATGAAGTTTTGACCAAGTTAAGGTGGTTAGACATATGAGATTTTTTTTTTTTTAAATTGTAATAAAAAATTCATAGTTAATTGATGACCCACTTTGGAAAAAAATTACAAAAAAATATGCATCACATTGGGACATGAGTCCTCTACTTATATCTAAAATTTTATAAAAAAAATATTATCATTTTTATTGTGGTTAGGGTGGTCAGAACCGGAGACACCTACTTATTATTTTTTCCTAAAATTTAAATTTTCTTACGGTAAAGAAATTCAAATTTTCACCAAATAGATTTTTTCAAAAAAATAAACCTAGTAGTTTAGAAACTACATTCAATTTGCTACAGATTCTATTTTTACATATTTTTGAAATAATATAGATAACTTATTCAAATTTTTACATCAAGTTTCCTAACTCTATTTTTTCTAAATTTTTTGCCACTAAAGGGCCGGTTTTTTCCATGATGATCATGCACATACCCCCATGAAACATGGAAGTTTTTTCCTTAGCCAAAAAAACAAAATTGGCATTGCAAAAATGGGATCCCAATTTTAAAAAATCAGGATCTCATTTAGTTTCAGGATATTGAGCCTAAATGCCAAATGGGATCACACTTTTTAAAAATAAAGATCTCATTTGTTAAAGGGTACTAAACTAATGAACACAAAATGAGATCCTGATTAGTACGAAACAGGATCCCGATTTATAAAAATCAGGATCCCGTTTGGTAATAATTGAGATTTTGTTTTGTAATGGTATTTATTTTTTAAAAATGAACAAAACTTCATTTTCACTACGCACAGGATCCTAATTTGGTGGGTGACAATGACTACAAACCAACCTCCAAGTATGCCTCCACCCCCACTTTTTCACATTTTTTCATTTTTTATTGAAATTGTCAATAGAAGAATTGATTTTAGCATGTTTTTTTTAATTTATTTGATGTTTTAAGCATTTTATTTACTGTAATAGTAGAAATGAGGAATTGTAGAAATAGATGAAAAAATTCAATGAAACCTGAAGATATTGAATAGTGTTGGAAATAGGATGCCATTTAATTGCAATCCTAAACATTATTTATTTCATGTATCTCCTAAGTCCTCAGAATGTGTTAATCAACACTAGGATTAGGAAGAGATTAATATTTGAATAAAATAATCATGTTAATTGACATTTGTGATTAATTCTAAATGTTAGGAGCATGTGAGGGCATCCAAGATGAGTTCCTAAATAATAGGAGCACATGGGGCACCCACATGGTAGGTGACACTCACCTTGAGTTCAGTTAACTATTTAGAGTAAGAGATAACACTTTTGAATGCATGTAAAGATCCTAGAAGTTAGGGTTTGATGTTTTCATGCATGAAGTTTAGTTTAGTTCAGTTCATATCAGTTCAATTCAGTTCAGTTTAGTTCGGTTCAGTTTAGTTCAAAATCAGTTTCATTTAGTTTAGTTTAGTTTAGTTCAATTCAGCTTAGTTTAGTTCAGTTACGGTTCAACTATCTTCAGTTAGTTTTAGTTTAATTCTAGTTGACTTTAGTTAACTTGGAATGCATGGCTAATGACTTGAGTTGCATGACAGATAATAGGGACTACCTTTAGTTAATAGGGGATGACCATTCTTGCATGAATGGTGTTGAGAAATGTTTTAGTTAACAAGAAATGACTTGGAACCAACTTGGGCACCCAAGTTGTCTTCTTGGTATTAAATCCTTTGCATGTTGAGATATTTCAAAAGGATTAGTTAAGTGGGACCTCTTTTGGGTACTTACTTTGATGATGAAGCCTTGAAGATATTTACAGAACAAAGGTTGTGTTGCTACTTCAGTTTGGGATGCCCAAATGCATGAAGATGAGGATTTGACATTGTTCTTCATGGTTAAACTCTACTTGGAAGAGACAAGCGTACCTTTTAGGGATAGGGCTTGAGAATTGTAATTGTAACTCAGTTGGAGTTTACAAATTTAATCAAAGCATATTTATCTCAAGCAAGTTGAAGAGAGTTTGTATCAGTTTTATTGCAGGTGTAAGAAGATTCGGTGAAGGAAAAAGAGGCATTCTCAAGCAAGAATTGGAGCTATTTTAATCTACTTCAGATATTGAATAATAGAATAATTCTTGGTGGAGTTTTTCCTCAAAAGGGTTTCTCCACGGTACATGCTTGTTTAATCTTTTTAATATCCTATCTACTTCTTCTATCAACTTCTTTCTACATTCTACAAATAGTAAAATGGATTAATTAGATAATCACCCACAAGGAATATGAAACAAAGGAAAAGCTTATTTAGATCAACAATATTAAAGTTTTACAAAGTATTAAGCTAAGAAAACACCTCAATTTTCAACAAATAGAAAGTAAAAAATGAACCTTGAATTGTATTTTAGAAACAAAATTTACCTTTTGAAACCTAAATTGTTTAATCAAACCAAAAGAAATTGCATTTGAAAACCCTAATTGAAAGGAAACAAAAATAATTGCATTTCAAAACCCTATAAATTGAACTTAAATAAAAAAATTGGAAACCTAATCCAAGAAGCTTTTTGGAGAGCCACAATTCAAATCAAACAAAAAAAGTTGGATTTGAAAACCCTAGTTTGAAATGAAACAAAAAAATTGCATTAAAATCCCTAATTTCTTAGATTGAAACCCTAAATTGAATTGAAACAAAAAAATTGCTAAAACCCTAAATTGAAATCGAACAAATCATTTTGATTTTGAAAACCCTAATTTTGATAGATCCAGAAAATTCATTTGTATTGCTTAAATTTTTTAAATTTAATTTGCATTGTATGGAGAAAACAATATGTTAAACTTTAGTTTCAATGTAAAATTATAATTAGATTAGAAAACAATATGTTAAAGAATAGTTATAATTCATAAATTTTATCAATGTTTGTTTACAAATTTAGTTAGCAAATTGCTAAATCCAAGTGTAAAATCGATTTCCAATTGTCACATAATTAGATAATATTCAACATTCATTTCTATTTTATGTTTTGATCTCTCTTAGTCATGCCTTGTTTCCATTTCTTGTTTGCATGTGTTGTATGTTGTCTTTTGACAATATTAACCCTCATTCTAGTCAATTACTTGTTAATTAGGCTTCTAGTTTAGTCTAAAATCTCAATTTGCACTAGTTACCTAGACACTAAAAGAATCTAAATATTTTTCTTTTCTTTATTTTAGGTTCTTTCAATTCCAAAAAATTGAAAATAAAATACTTGATTCAACATTAACTAATTTTATATTATACATTTTATATCATAAAATTCATTTAAGTGGGAAATATTAATGAAAAAAATGTTAAATAAAATAATCTTATATTCAATTAAAAATATATCCAATTAAAATATACATCAAACTCAATCTTAATAATACATAATTATTTGTTTCTTTTACGGAAATAGTCAATCTATTTATAAAATAAAAAATATTCATAAACTAGGCACTAACTTGCAAATCCATTATTCCAAGGGCCACCCAAACTTCACCCTAAGTTCCCTAAACCCTAAACACTGAACTCTAAAATCTAAACCCTTAACACTGAATCTTTCATTTTGTCCTAGGACCTTAAAATGAAATTTGGTTGCCTTAGGCAACTCCACCAAATTTTATTCCCTTAAGCCATGTCATTTTATCGTAGGACCTTACTACACAGATCCCCTTAAGCCATCCTATTACCCTAAACCCTAAACTCTAAACTCTAAACCCTAAACCCTAAACCCTAAAGCCATAATTTTTTCCTAGGCCCTTAATGAATTTGGTAGCCTTGGGAAACATCACCAAATTTTATTCACTTGAGCCATGTCATTTTGTCCTAGGACCCCACTAGACATAGATCCTCTTAAGCTATCCTAGTATCACCATAAATTGTAAACTAGTGTCCTAAGGGGTCCTAATATGACATTTCTCAAGGGGTTCAAAGAAGTTCTCAAAATTTGGTGAAGTTGCCCAAGGCAACCAAATTTAACAATAATAAGATCATGCAAGATTATAATATGAGATTTCATGATCTCGGTTGGTCAATTGAAACGAGAGCTATCTCAATCAAATACTCCACAAGAAAATTTTCTTCACTAACTTTCAAGTCCATTATATTCCAAGGGACACCAAAACTTTACCCTAAGTTCCCTAAACCCTAAACCCTGAACTCTAAAATCTAAACCCTAAACACTAAAGCATTGATTTTGTCCTAGGACCTTAAAATGAAATTTGGTTTCCTAAGGAAACTCCACCAAATTTTATTCCCTTAAGCCATGTAATTTTTTCATAGGATCTTACTATATAGATCCCCTTAAGCTATCCTATTACCCTAAACCCTAAACTCTAAACTCTAAACTCTAAACCCTAAACCCTAAAGCCATAATTTTTTCTTAGGCTCTTAATGAAATTTGGTTTCCTTGGGCAACTTCACCAAATTTTATTCAATTGAGCCATGTTATTTTATCCTAGGACCTCACTAGAAATAGATCCCCTTAGTCCATCCTATCACCCTAAATCGTAAATCGATGTTTTAAGGGGTCATAATATGACATTTCTTAAGGGGATCGCATAAGTTCTCAAAATTTGGTGAAGTTTCCCAAGGTAACCAAATTTAACAATAATAAGATCATGCAAGATTATATTATGAATAAGATAAATCATGATCTACGTTGATAAATTTATGGTTTAGGGTGACAAGATGGCTTAAGGGGATCTATGTGTAGTAAGGTCCTAGGAAAAACTGACATGACTCAGGTGAATAAAATTTGAAGTTGCCTAGGACCTTAATGAAATTTGGCTGCCTTAGGCATCTTCACCAAATTTTATTCACTTAAGCCAAGCCATTTTGTACTAGGACCTTACTACATATAGCCGCTTAAGCCATTCTTTAGGATTTCTTAAGGTGTCCTAATATGACATTTCTTAAGGGGATCAAAGAAGTTCTCAAATTTTGGTGAAGTTTCCCAAGGCAACCAAATTTAACAATAATAAGATCATGCAAGATTATAATATGAAAGACATTTCATGATCTAGGTTGATAAATTTATGGTTTAGGGTGATAGGATGGCTTAAGGGGATCTATGTCTAGTAAGTTCCTAGGACAAAATGACATGGCTCAAGTGAATAAAATTTGGTGAAGATGCCTGGGACCTTAATGAAATTTGGTTACCTTAGGCATCTTCACCAAATTTGATTCACTTAAAATCCATGTAATTTTTTACTAGGACCTTACTAAATAGATCCCCTTAAGCCATCCTATTACTCTAAAACCTAAATCCTAAACTCTAAACTGCAAACCCTATAGCATCCATAAATTGTCCTATATTAATAGTTAATTGTATTTTCATTCAAGTAACATGTCTTAAACATAAATGAGGCTTACATATTTTATCACTTGTATTCAATTAGGCCATCTATATTGAATGGTTTAAGGGTATTTCCTAAACATGTATCTTACATTTTGAAATTACAAATCTAATGCAAGTTCACTCATATCTTAGAGATCACATGGATCAATTCAATAATATTCACAATCCACCTCTACACCATCCATCTCCACCACCTTCACCTCCACCTCCAACCACTCCACCTCATAATCCCCCACCTCCACCACCTAAAATTGATGGTGCTCATTTGTAAGCACGAATCAATGCCAATGTTAGAACCATCCAAGATCAAATCAACATTATTCAAAATGAAGAATGTGTCACACCACCTATGAGGATGTTTGCATCTAGGATGCAAACTATTGTTGATGTTGTCAGGGATATGGATGGGATCTTAGATGAGAATCGAAAATGGATAGAGGAGAGGAGAACTTCCAATTCTGAAAAGGAAAACATAAAGAAATGAAGAGATGTAGTAGAGAGCCACAATAGTTTCAAAAAAAATATATGTTGTAAATTATGGACTTTATTATTGTTTGAAATTTTAATTTACACATGTACACTTATGCATTTTATGATCATAGTCAAGACATTAATATAGGAAATTAATGTGAAATTAAATATAAATATGAAATTAAAGTTGAAATTAATAAGATATTTTTATATTTATACTTTACAAATTTAGTGATCTCATACATGATATACATGATATGTAGATTCAATAATTAGTGATAATTAGTCAATGAACACATTCAATTCATGTAAATCAATAATTAGGCAATAAATCATAATTTTCAAACAAAAGCAATCTATTTATATACTAGAAAGGATAAAATTTTAAGAAATAAACAATACTATACAAGATTAGAGAACAAAAGCATTAATAAATTCTATAAATAATAGCATCCAACACTAATTTCTAAGCTTTCAAAACAAATAATGGCATCCAATACTAATTTATAAGTTGTCAAAACAAATAATGGAATCCAATACTAATTTATAAGCTATCAATCAAATAATGGCATTGAATACTAATTTATAAGCTGTCAAGACAAATAATAGCATCCAACACTAATTATAGGTTGTCTTAAGGGGTCCTAATACATCTTAAGGGGATCAAAGGAGAGTATACTTGAGTATAAATATTAAGTGATATTAACAAGTATTATAAGTTTTAGGGTGAGTCATCATAACAAATGATATAATTAAGTATAATATTTAGGATATGTGCTAATACGACAAGTCTTAAGGGGTCCTAATACAACATTTTAAGGGGATCAAAGAAGAGTATAATTGAGTATAAATATTAAGTGATATAAATAAGTATTATAATTTTTAGGGTGATTCATCATAACAAATGATACAATTAAGTATAATATTTAGGATATGTGCTAATATGACACTTCTTAAGGGGATATCTTAAGCGGTCCTAATATGACATCTTAAGGGGATGTCTTAAGGGGTCATAATACAATGTCTCAAGGGGATGTCTTAAGGGGATGTATTAAGGGGTTATAATATTTAGGATATGTGAATCCACCTCCATGTCTTAAGGGGATGTCTTAAGGGGTCATAATACAACATCTTAAGGATATAAATGATTTAATAATAATTAATGCATGATATTTAGTGATTATACAATCAAATATAAAGTTTCAAAGTAGGAAAACATGCACATTTAACAAACAAAATATATAGAATATTGATTTTGATACATAGAAGTAGATAGAGTACATAATTGTGTATGTACATGTATTTGTAATTTGTACAAAAAATTTAATTATGTAAGCATGTATGTACATATATGTCATCTCAAAATAATGTTTACAAAATTTGGATATGCCATCTCAAGAACATCTCAAACTCGTTCCCAGAATGTAGTAGGTCTTCACACTACCTGATATCAAAAAGGTACAAGCAATATCAATGAAATCATCAAAACATACATATTTTAATTTATATAAAACTATTTATATGTACACAACTCAAGTACATTCATTTAAAAGTATTCCACACATGTGTGTAGGTTGAATCCAGACATCCTCTCCTTTTTGTTTCAAAGTATGATATCAATGCAAAGATAGATCAATGATACAAAAAAGGATAATAAATCAACTTTAACTATTAACTTACAAGCAATATCAATATGCATCAAAAGATATATTTAAATATAATTTGACTAATAATTACCTATTTTTACCAAGTATTCCATGTTGTCTAGGTTGAATCTGCATGGACTAGATCCTTTTTGTGATTATGACTTAAGGATCTAGAAAGGGACAATTTAAATATGTTTCAACTAATAACACACTTGACCTATATCGAAACATGTATTTAATCTATTTAAAATAACAATATAAAACTAAAACTATATTTACCTATATTTACTTATTTCATTATACCATTTGCATCCTCTCTCTTTTGCAATGCATCTATGATTGTCTCATGCTCTTCCATAGAAATTGTCCATAGCACTTTATTTGTAGGTCTTCCACAATATTGATATAGTTTTATAGTTGTTGCCGCCACCAAATGTGAATAATGTATAATATTTTTATGCATTTCATAATCTTCAAATGTAGGTAGACCATTCTTTCTTGTCAAGTATTTTTGTAGCCAAGTGCCAACAACCACCACCAATCCTATTGCAAAAACTAAAACCATCATCAAATAAGTTCTCAAAATTTTCTTAAAGAGATCAAAGACTTGTTCTAAAAGTTTGCTTAAGAGGATCAAAGAACTTATTATCAAAATTTGCTTAAGGGGATGTCTTAAGGGGATCACTGTACCTATTGGATAATGATATCCATCATCATCTTCTCGAGGTGCTATTAACTTATGTTTAGTCTCCACACAATGAGCCAACCAATATTCTATTTACTCTTCATTCTCCTCAGGTGCAACAACAACATACACATGTCCTGCAAACAAAATTTGATTTAATAACTTGCACATATCCATATAAATAATTTAGTATTACAAAATAACTTAATAAAGTGAAATAAAATGAAATAAATTGAATTAAATTACCTTCTTGTACAAGGTTTGAAGCATGATCATAGTCTTCAGATGCAAACACTTGATCATTTTCTTCAATAGAACTTTCTTTCATATTAATCATGTGCTTATGCAAGTTCAAAGATCTTTTCTCCCATTGTTCAACCCATTATGTATTTTCACATGCTTCTTAATATCTTGAGATACAAAACTAGAAAAAACATGCAATCTCCCTTTTCCATATAGTCCATGTGCTTGTTGTTGAACTCCTAAATGAATGCCATTTAGTACATCCACTAATTGTCTCACACTCAACTCTAGGTATAGTGTTCTCTTCTTCAACCAACGAAAAGAATCGATGAACTGTAGATTACTCACTCGAACCAAGTGCAGATAATCTTTTATTAAAGCAATCCATAATCCCACACGCATCTTTACATTTTACTACATTCTCGAATTTTAATTGTTCTCTAGAAATAATTCTTTTGACACATGCACTAGCTCCATCATGTTCTTCTTTACCATGCCCAGCTTCAAAAAAACTTCATATATGTTGGACATTAAGTTCCTTGTGAACCCTACTTAACCAATAGAACATTGGAGCATTCTTGAACTGCCCAATACAATTATTTGACCATATGTGGTGTTCTTTCATCTGGATTCTTCTTTCTCTTAAATTTATATAAAATATACTAAAACAGTATTGAACAAACTCTGACGAGTGTAACCGGTTGTCACTCAAATAAAAAATGTTACTGGGCCTCAAAAATTTTCTATCATCCTCAGTGCTATCATCTACATGTCTATAAAAAATATTGAAAAACATAACTACTTGCACTAAATTATAATACTGTGACTGAATTTCTTCTTGCGGAGCTAGAGTATAATTTTTTGTAAAATCAACCACTAAAAGTATAGTACCAATTGGAAATGTGTTTCTACATGTGTGAAATTGGCTATCAAGCAATCGAGCATGTTGAGAGTGCATAACATATTTTTGTACAATCTTATTCTTAAATTCACTCATGAATGCATGCACACTAACTCTTTTTGTAACTAAATCAAAACACTTTCCTATTTTTCCATATTTTAAAGAATAGTGAACATTCTTAAATCTTTTAAAATCTACTAATTGTTGTCCAAAATCGTTATCAACACTTTCATGCATACAAATTATTAAGAAATAAAGATTTGGCTATGTGCAAGATCATGATGGGCCAAAAAGTGGCTATATGATGGGTATGTGTAGGGTATAGGGTAATTTTCAATTTGCTACAAATTCTATTGTTACATATTTTTGAAATAATATAAATAACTTATTCGTTTTGTAATCAGAGTGGCTAACTCTAATTTTTTCTAAAATTTTCACCACTTAAAGGGATACCTATTTTTTCAAGTGATACTTTGCATACGGATTTCCCACCGGTTAATGCATTGTCCGGAAATACAAGAACTTAAATAAAACAATTTACCATTAGATATTTCACAAAACAAACCTGAAATAAACTCCCTTATTGCTTCAGGTGGCATATTAATACCACATTCCTATATAATCATGTTAGTATGCAAGGTACAACATATATATCGAAAAACATCATAAAATAATGAAATTGAACATACATTTTACAACAACAAGATATTCATTGCTTATTAATTTTTACATACTAGGGTTTACATTTTTCAAAAGACCTTTGACTTATTTTAATATTACCAAGTAACACTAAATCACCACAAAATTTTCTATAAAATTTAGTTTGTGTTGTATCTAATGGGTGTTTTGGGTGAGGATCATGAAATTTGGACCCCATCCTTAATTTTAAAACATCTCTAGCATTAGATGAAACCCTCGTATTATCATGCCAATATTTTTCAATCAAAGATTTAATTTCAACATTCAATTTCATATCAAACCTCGGGATTCGACCACTAAAACTCCAACATTGGTTGATAGGATCATTTTCTATACTTTCTCTTCTTTTTTTTCTCTCTTAGCAATGTTTTAGGATGCATTTTTAAAACTTCACTAATATTGTTTACCATTATTTTATTCAAAGTTTCCTTATTAACTATAGTAGTTGTTATAGCTCTTCTTACTGCATTTTTATCTTTAGATCGAATATTTTTCCCAATAGATTGAATGGCACTAGCAACAGTAGACATAACATGTTTTAATGATTGATCTTTTCTTTATGGTTTAACAAAAAAGCTTAACCTTTTCATTATTTTCCTCATTTTTTTCATTCTCATCAATTGCATAATTAGTTGATATTGAAATACAATTTTTTTTACGATAAAAAAATTTGTTGTATATTATATTCGCATGTGTTCTTATTTTCCCCCAAGAAATTTGACTAGGAAGATTATCGAAAACACTACTTTCAATGTTTAAAAAAATATTTTCATTAAATTCAACATCACATTCTAGATTTTCATCTTTATCTTCATTTTCATTTTCATTTTCAACTTTAAAATGATTTACATTTTCATCTTCATTTTCATCAAGAATTTAACAGTTTTCATTTTCATTTTCAACAAAAGGATCATTCTCATTTTCATTTTCAACAAAAGATTTTTCATTTTCAACAAATTCTTTAAAAGTTTCATGTCTCCGAATATTATCAATGTCAACATTGTTAAGTCTAGCATCTTGTAAAACTTCTACATACGAATTTACCATTTCACTAACATGTAGATTTGAAAACATACTTGGATTTGTGCATATTGAAACATTCTCCATAGCATTGAAAGAGGGATTTGAAGACTAGTAGGACTTTCTTGTATAATCATATTCTTCTCCAAATTGACTTCTTGCAAATTAGCTTCATCTACAACCATGGTCTCCTCAATGTTTTCATCTTAAATAGTTGTGGAATTGGATGCTACACTATCATTCATTGATTTAATTCTCATTCTTCTTTCTCTTTGTCTTTGTTTTTCCTTCTCTCTATTTGCTTCAACTTCTTAAGGAGTCAATTTTTTCCTCCTCTTATTACGAGCTTTTGAACACATGATTATAAAATCCTCAAGCACAAATGAATGTCAATAGTGAAATTCTTCAAAAAAATTGATCCAAATTGGAAGTTGAAGACCTATAAGGACAAAATTCTTCCTCTTTTGTTCCTCAAAACAAGTAGAAAACTAGCACAATTCCACTTTAAAAACTATTTTCTTCATGCCTCTTTTGAAAAATTCAATCCATATTGCAAGTTGAAGAACTTTTGTTCCTCCAAACAAGTACAAAACTAACACAATTCCATTTAAAAAATGGTTTACATGATGCCTCCTTTGAAAAAATCAATAAAAAATGCAAGTCCACCACCTATAAAGACAATAGTTGATGAAAAATAGCTCAATATGTCACACTCAACCATACATGTGAAGTTGTAGATTTCACAGTAAATTTAAATAAAATGGTAAAAAACAAACGGGATCCCATTTATTAAAAACGGGATCCCATTTTATAATCGAGATCTTGTTCCCTAACATTAAATGTGGGGACCGTTGACAAAGGAACGGGATCCCGTTTATAAAGCAGGATCATGTTTCCTTGTCAATGGTCACCACATTTTTTTTTAAGAAATAGGATCTCGATTTATAAAATGGGATCCTATTTCTAAAAAAATATGATGTAGGAGCATCTAGTGGTGTAAGGGCAATCTTGCATCACCCAAAAATAGTTAAATTTTAAGTTTCTTGGTTTTTAGATGTTTTTGCATTTTTTTGGATTTACCCTTTTTTCGCAATGAAATTCCCAGGTGTTGGTTTTTATTTTCTATTCACGGGTTGAAAGATGTTGCAATTTTTAGTTTCCCAGTTGCGCGAAAATCTTTTGAGTTAGATTTGAAAGGGCACTTATATTTCACAGAATGGCGAGCACCAGAAATCAATGTGGCAAATTTTTCAGGCTTGTTATTGACCGGATGCTTTCCAAGCAGTTCAAGCGATGCCTTGAATGAGGAGTCCCAAATCAAAGTTATGGCTAGAAGTTGATGCACTTTCCTAGAAGATACAATTGCAAATATTCTTTTGAAATTTGAACTTCAAATTGTAATTTTTTGGCACCCCAAACCACTAAACTCAAATTTGAATGTTGTTTTTGGCTCCAAGTAAAGAGGAAGCTCTATTTATGGGTTTCAAATTTTTAGGTAACTTTTTGGGGACAAGCTTACATATTGCGAAAGGGTGATTCTGTAGCTTTCTATAACTTGTATGTGTTGTAGAACTTGGGGATTTAAGATCCTCTGCATGTAAGAAGCTCCATTTTCTTAATAATAAAATTATTCTCTTGTTTGTGGGTTATTTTCTAAGTCTCGGGCTGCACCTTCATCAAGTGGTATTAGAGCAAGTTTTCTTGAGCATGTGGACAGATAGCCGATCGTGAGGTAGTTCGCACCAGAACCGTGGTTGTGGGTCAAGGTCAAGAAAGATGCCTCCAAGAGTGATGCCTAGTAGGCATGGTGGTGCTAGAGGTGGTCGAAGTGGCAGAAATGCTGGTGGAAGAAATGCACTGGCAGCCCTCCAAAGATAGATTGATGCGTTACAAGAGCAGTTGAGAAGAGGGTTAAGCGGGGAGAAAGTGAGGATGAAAGAGAGGAGAAGGTTCAAATGTAGAAGAGGAGAAGAAACAGCTGATCAAGACAAAATG
>VDFB02000003.1:725649344-725740556 GCA_007258455.2 Sequoia sempervirens
AAAATGAAAAGTCAATAGATATGTCCACATCTGCAGCCTTGTCATCAATTCACTTGGAGAAGGAGCACTATATTTTCTATACTTTATCAAAAGCCTAATCTGTACTAAATCCAAGCTATGTAGTGCATTCCCATCTATCTGTTATTCATCATGATTATAGACTTCAAAATTTTAAATCACTAACTCACCACCTTTTATGTCATACCCCCACTCCTTCCAAGTACATGCCTTTCCAAGCTAGGAATTCATCTTTAGTGGGCCTATCGAAATTCATGACTTCATCAACACTTTGTCTATAAGGTGCATACTTGGTGACAATTTGGTTAGCTTACTTTTCAAATTCCAGTAGGACAGTCTCAACATGAACTAACATATCCATATTTATCTTCACTGTCTCAAAATCAATTTTTTGAAAAATTGACATAGCCTGCTTTGAAATTGTGCGAACCCTAATCCTAATACCTGCAAAACAATAAGAACCAACACATTAGATGGTGAAATGCAAGAAAGAACAAGGATTTCCCATGAAATCCATTCACAAAGCTTAAATTAGGAAAAAAAGCAATGAAGAACATAATAAGAAAACAATAAAATAAATTGAATCCTAATTAATCTAGCAAACTCACGATACCATGGGGGAATTGGTGCCAATTTGATGTGAAAATTGGCCCTTTCCCAACTCCTATGATGCAAGATTGATGTGTTGATGATAATTGATCCACTTTGATGAAGGATGGTGAATGCTCCAAGCTAAAAACCTGCATAACCTTGCTAAGATTCAATGATGATGGATGGAATTTGATAGATATTTGAGCATGGTAACTTTGCATAATTTGTGGATGATGAAATGAGGAGATGAGCTCTTCATTTATAGAATGAGAAGGTAGATGAATTTCCAAAATAGAAAAATGTGGGACTAACATTCATCCAATGGAAAAATGCCACTTGTCAACCAATGAGTTGATGGAGGATGTGCAAGTTTTGAGGATTGTGCCAATAAATGCCTATTTTTGAATTTTGAATTTTGTTGAAATGACTTGCAAGAGGGAAGAAAGAAGCATTGAATACCACTTGGCTCAAGGAAAAGGACATGTAAGATGGAGTTAAATGCCTTGTTGGATGTACATGTCAACTTGGATTTTTGAATCCAAACTTGGAGAATATTCCAAAAAGATGCCTTGTTGAGGAAAATAGAGATTTAATAAATCAATTAAATCTATTTTCATGTGCAAGTGGTAAATGCTAGAGGATGGGACATGATAGGAGATTAAATTAATCAAATTTAATTAATTTAATGAAGGAGGTTAAATGATGTGACCTATTTGACTTAAATTTGTGGATTTATTTAAATCAAATAATGAGAAGAATGTGACAAGGGATTAATTAAATAAAGATTTTGATTTATTTAATTAAAATGGATGATGTTAGATTAAACTGAATAAGGTTTTAATTTATTTAATTTAATAGATAGACTTAAGAGATTTAATCAAATAAAGTAAATTATTTAATTAAATAGGATAATTAGATCAAGACGATTAATTTAATTATCGAGAAGAGGTGACTTAATTAGATAACTAGTTTATTTAATTAAGAGAGGAATATTGATGAATTTAATCAAATAAGGAGATTTGATTAAATGGTTAGACCAAATGATGATTTAGGATGGAACAATGTTAGTAGTCGAGATCTAATGCATAATGTCAATCGATACATTTTACGTGTCTACATTTTGCCCCTCTTTGAAGCAATGCACTTGTTGCGTAGGTTCAAAGAATAAACGATCTCGATCAAAGCCAAAAAAATTTGTTATTTAAAAATATTGCCCACTACTGCTCGGCGAGAGAAAACATGCCAATATATTGCCCCCTCGAGAGATTGGATGAAAATTTCAATTTTTGGGTAATCTCGCGAAAAAAGAGGACAAGGTGCCTGACATGTACGAAAAGGCTCCAGGAGGCCAAAAACATGTCTAAAAGCAATAAAATGATGTAAAACAGGCCTCAATTGGATGAAAATGGCTTCAAGGGTCCAAAACCCTAGCAGGATAGCCAATCAAGGTGAAAAAACCCTAATTTTTAAGCTTAAAAGGGGTCTGAGGGGTCACTTTCAATTCATTTTCACACACAACCATCTAGCAACCCTGAGATTTGAGCTCTGACCTCTTGATGATATGGCGCAAAAACAGCTCCCGGTGCACATTTCTGATTGAGTCTAGACATACCGGTGGCCACCCAACATTGGGGCACCGATAAGTGATCCTTACTTGAGCTTTGGTTTTCATTTTTAACGTTCATTTAATGCTTTCAAAGTTAGTCCTTCTGCAGCGGCGCTATATAGTGCCACTCAAAAATCAAACTGCATTGCTCAGTGTCAAATTGCGCTACGGCGTTGGAGTTTGGATTTTGAAAATAAACTCCAGACTCCAACGCTAAGCTCATGGCTGACGAGGTGATTTCCAAAGTGTGACGCGGCAGTTCTTTATCTTTTCAAAGTGCGCCGCTTGGCAGGAAAGTGCACCGCAGCGGTGCGCTTTCGACATTTTGTGCCCTGGCGTCAGAGTTTGATTAAAAATAAAACTGCGATGCCTTCATGGATTGCGATGCTGGAGTGGTTTCTTGGACACCCGACAAAATATTTTTCAAAGTTTTTAACATGATGACCCTTCTTGATGTAGGATGCTACGAGGGAGCTCTACTCTCGAGAGCACAGGTCTCAGGATCTCTTCGGTTACTTGCAGGACCTGAGTGACAAAGATCAGGATCGGCTATGAAACATGGGGTTGTGGTATACCGCTTACATAGCGCTCGTTCGCACCCATCTGGGGATGATGTCAATGCTTGCTAAGAGATAGTACAATGAGACCTCCTCTTTCCACATTCCCACTAGCGAGGCCACCGTCACCCTGGAGGATGTTTGGAACATCCTAAGATTGTGGATTCATGGTTGGTGAGTTATTTTTGATATGGATGAGGGGCGGGATGCCTGCCACAGAGTCCTGGCCATGGAGGATATCGTTATTTGCAAGGGACAGATCGAGCTCAAGCGACATAGGGCCCTGGCACCCCCCTTCCACTTGGTTGTTGCGGCTGTTATTTCGAGTCTCATTTCCCCAGATGGAAGAGGCCGGTACTTTAGTCCCAGTTGGGGACTCTACTGGGAGAGCATGGTGATGTGTGACAAGCCTACTCACTTTTCCTGGGGGCCAGTTCTTCTTGCATATTTGTACATGGATCTTCACAAGTACGTCTACCTCGACAACAAAGCACTCAGAGCAAGCGTGACACTCCTCCATGTATGGGCATGGGAGCACATTGTTGTCCTTCGGCCACGGATTGTTACAGTTCTGATGGGGCTTGACAATCCCCTTGTATGGTGCTACAGAGGTGGTTTTTCCTTCACACACACAGGCAAGCATGAGATTCCCTATTGGAGGAGGGTCTTGGACAAGATACAGGTATTCATATGGCATTCATACCTTGGTCGGCCCAGATGGGCCGACGATGTGCATCAAATTTTCTACGCCCACCAGGACCACTTCATGTAGGGGCGAGAGCATACTATGATTGAGAGATATCTGCCTGGGCGTGTGCATTGTCAATTTGGTGAGCCCCAAGATCGGCCCGATGATGATTATGTGGTCATATTTGCCCGCACTATGTCACAAGTTTCATCGGGGTGATACATTCCTACCTCAAAGGTCGTGGAAAATTTCAAATAGTTGGTGGCTCGGCCATGGGCCTACAATTAGGGGCTTGTAGATCCAGGTGTGACATAGGCATACAGGGTTTGGTTTCATCCTCCCCTATGTTTGATGATTCTAGGAGCAGTCCCTGATCGATGAAGGGTGAGAGGTAGAGGGGGAGGATGAGGATGGAGGGATGGTGCACGACAGGACCAGCTGGCCAAGCTTCTAGTTCAGCCAGCCCAGCCAGATGTGCAGATGCAAGATCAACAGCAGGTGTCGATAGGTGTACCACCACGAGCTGAGGATCAACCTCAGGTATAGCCTCCACGAGCACAACCAGCAGGGTAGGTGGATCCCCAAGATGCATTAATTGCATAGTTGCAGGCCCAAGTCCAGACTGTGACAAGGGAGAGAGATCAAGCACATACTGAGAGAGATCAGATCAGGGTTGAGAGGGATTAGGCCATACTATAGAGACAGGCCATAGATTTATAGGAAGCCATAGAGCTAGGCCGAAGACAGCAGTTGGAGAGCATGGCAGCCTCCTCCTCTTAGGGTACAGTGTCTATTCAGTCTTACAGGGTGGTTGTCCGAGAGGCCGAGTACTATTGTATGCACTATCATGAGGCCATACCCAGAGCAACACAGGTCCAAGAGTACTCGCAGTAGACCAACCACAGATCAGCAAAGGGTCATGGTGAAAGGGGTGAGGGTAGCATACATAGGGGTTAGGCCCCCTTTTAATCGAGATGATACTTTTTGTGCCTTATGGGCTCCTTTTTGATAGCCCGATGGGCCTTTTTGTACTGATTGACATACATGTACAGTGATTCGATTATTTTGTACTATGACAATTATCTGAAGATGATATATATATGAGATGATGATTCTGATTATGATGTTATGTGGTGTCATTTATTTGTGCATGTATGTATGATTCTATTTCTATATGTTGTGCAATGATGTTTATGATGTTATATGATGTATTTATGGATGTATTTATTTTTTATGATATATGCATTATGTAATGATTATGACTAACAGATCTATATTATGTTGACTTATGATATGCAAATGTATTTATGTGATGTGTAATGATGCAAAATGATATGATATGTAATATGCAATATGCAAAATGATATGGAAATGATCTATGTTGTATATGCGAAATGATGTGAATCCTGCTTAATAATGAAATGATTATGGATGGATGTACGCTTTGCACATAATGAATTTTTATGTTTCTATTTATGCTGATGTGGAATGATTTCTGCAATGAAATGAAAAAATTATTGTGATGCTATTTATGAGATGATATGGATGATTAGTGGATGATATAATGTAATGTAAATGCAATGTTCGTGTTTTATATGATGTGTATTGATGATGCAAATGAGATGGTTTTTTAAGATGCTTAGAATAACAAATATTATTATCCTAAACATATTAAATGATAATGTAATGTATGTGATGCATTTACTGTGATGTACTATATGCAATAATATGATGATGTTTTATGCAAAATGAACGTAATGTGTGAGATGACCTTATGATGTTATGCAAGTATGTATGTAATGGATTATCTATAATGCTTATGTACCTATTATGTATGATTATGCAGTAAATGAAAATATGAAGTGACTATGAAATGTTTATGCTCATGAATGTTATGCGATGATTTATGTGATAAATGCAATGTGATGCAATGTAATGGATGTGCTTATCTATGAAGAATTCTTATAATAACCTGTTTCTATGATGGTGGAAATGAAATGCATATGTTTCCTATATGATATGCTTATGCAATATGCTAATGATTTGTGGATGCAAGATCGATGACGATGAGGATGATGATGATGATCAACTATCATAGTACCTTGTTAGTGTGGTGAGCAAGAAGGAAGGAAAGAGAACAAGTCATTTCAACAAGACACAAGATGATGAAGATGCAAATGATGATGATTACTTGTCAAAGAGATGGAATTTTCAAAGGGCCAATTTTCTTATTTTTGATAACACACGTGGTATGATGCATCAAGGTATAGAAAACCAGGATGGCATTGCACATAGTGTGATGGACTTTTACTTGACAAACAGATAGGAGTATTCTTGTTCACACCTGACATACATAAACCTTGCTAGGATGCACTTCAAAAGTTTCAAACACCTCAGACCAAAACATGGAAAGGTGTAACCTATCAATGCAATAGTCAACAACCTGCCCAAAACCTCCTCCATACATACCTAACAAATCACGTATTCGCCAAGGTTATATTACAAGGACATCCAACAAGCACAACACACAAAAGATACTAATTGTTGCCCCATTCCTATTTCTCTAAATCCTCTTGTTCGGATATCATCGAGAAGTCCTTGGAATGAGCGCAATAAGATAAGTCAAAAGGATAAAGACCAAGTACACAAACATGTTGATGTTCTTCAATACCGCTAACCAAAATGGAATGTGTTTTTAAGGATAAGAACTGAAACTATTGCCA
The DNA here is from genome assembly GCA_007258455.2 of Sequoia sempervirens. Classification (NCBI taxonomy): domain Eukaryota; kingdom Viridiplantae; phylum Streptophyta; class Pinopsida; order Cupressales; family Cupressaceae; genus Sequoia; species Sequoia sempervirens. Next base: position 725,655,528 of record VDFB02000003.1, read on the forward strand.
AAAGATAATGTCCATTGTAGGAAGGATACATCCTAGGACATGTTAGTGGATGGCGGCACGTCATTTCATTTATCCAAAGCATTCTTTCAAATGATTGATATGGGACCAATTGGATGATGGGTTATTGGCGTGAGAGTTGAGCATCTTGTTTACGTATTGACTTACACCTAAGACTTGACATTTTGAGCTTTTACTTTTTGACTGGCTAGACTTGTTTTTGATTAGCTTACAAAAGATTGGGGACGATGATCATTTATTATGAATGATGTTATTGCGAGTGAAAGCGAGATGAGACAGATGGATTTTTTCAAATATTTGGATGTTTTTGATCTTTTTGAGATGTTTTGAGGCTGTTTTTGGTATTTTTGAGATTTTGCAAATGTTTCAATTTTTGATTTTTCAATGTTTTGGGATTTTCTGAGATTTTGACCAAGAGACTAACCTAAGGACCTATCCTAGGGGCCTCAGGGGGTTGATCAACAGATTAGCCTTGCCTACGTTATACATGCAGAGACCACGTAGTTTGACTGTCGGGTTGACCGATTTATAGATGATGATATATATGGTGAGATGTCAGTTTATTATGACAGACTCCTAAAGGACTAACCTAAGTGTCTCAGGGGATGATCAAAGATCAACCTTGCTTACGTTCAAGGCTCAGAGACCCATAGTTTGAAAAGATGACTTTTTTTTTTACTTTTTGACTAACTTTTTGACCTATTTTTGGGATTTTGATATGTTTTGAATGTTTTTGGATTTTGTGATGTTTTGATGTTTTTGGATTTTTTGATTTTCTGATGTTTTTGGATTTTCTGATTTGAGGACTTTAAGAACATACACGAATTCGATCTGATAAGAACATTCCCCCAGCGTGATGCAATAGACTACTCCGATAAAGGCAGGACAAGCTGACCTTGAGGATGGGCCGAGTAGTACTAGGAGGGATCATGATACAAACATAGGACCAAGCTATGGTGCAGATGCGGGTGGATGAGTGATGGATGGATATCTGAATGTGCTGGATGATGGAAATGTAATGGATGGATGATGCAGAACAAGCCGTAAAGATCCTGGTGGATGGAAATTGCTTATTTACACAAAGTGCCTATTTGCCAGGTTTTCACCAAGGTACTTGTCCAATAGTGCCACCGAAGTGGTTTTCACTAGAGGATGATTTTTTTCTTTAGTGTTTTTGATCCTTTTTCTAATTTTTTTGTTGTCACCAAGACACCTGTTTGCCAGGTAACCATTTTTTCAGGACATTTTTTAATTTTTTTTATAGATTTTTTGGTTCTATACCTTGAAATATTTAGGCATAAAACTTTTTGAGATGAGAGCTATTCATGGGCCCTTGCAGAGGTTCCCCTTTGGGTGTTGATAATTGATATGCCCTTGACTTGTAACTTGTTGTGATAACAAATGGTCCCAACCAATTGGGTTCAAATTTTCCTTTGCTGCTTAGGTTTGGGACATTCTTCTGATTCTCTTTTAATACCAGTTCTTCGACTTGGAAAGTCCTGCTTTTGATTTTCTTATTATAGCTCCTTTTGAGTCTATTTTGATAGACTTGCAAATGATTCAAAGCATCTATACGCCACTCATCCAGTAGCTCCAGCTCATTCAATCTTGATACTCGGTACTCTTCATCTGTGATGAGGTTTTGCAATGATATCCTAAGTGATGGGAGCTCGATCTCAATGGGGAGTATTGCTTCTAATCCATAGACCGGGGAGAAGGGGATGGCGTCGGTGGGTGTGCGGATATTGGTTCGCTAGGCCTAAAGGGCGGGATTAAGCTACAAATTCCAGTCACGACCTACGTCATTGACTGTTTTCTTGAGGATTTTCAAAATGGTTTTGTTTGTAGCTTCTTCTTGGCTATTTCCTTGGGGAAGTATGGGGAGGAGAAGCGATGTTGGATTTTAAATTTTTCACATAAGTCACGAACATCCTGATTTTTGAATGGTGTCCCATTATCTGAAATAATGGCTTGTGGGACACCGTAGTAGAAAATGAGATAGTTCAGGATGAACTTTGATATCTGCTTCCCAATTATATACATCATGGGTATGGCTTCTACCCACTTAGTAAAGTACTCTGTGGCGGTTATGATGAATTTGTGGCCGTTAGATGAAGTGGGCATGATTTTTCCAATGAGATCAAGTCCCCACTATGAAAAGGGCCATGATGTGACGATGGGATGAAGCTCTTGAGTTGGAGCATGGATGAGGTCCCCATGCTGCTAACATTGTAGACACCTTCTAGCATAGTCATGTGCCTCTCTTTCCATTGTGGGCCAATAATACCCCATCCTCAACAATTTCTTGGCTATGGTCATTCCACTCGAGTATGAACCATAGATATTGTTATGTACTTTAGTTAGAGCGGTCAATTCCTCCCAAAAATTTAGGTAGCACAGTAGGGTTCCTTCTATGCTCCTACGATATAGGGTATCTCCTAGGATGACGAATCTAGATGTCTTTTTTACAAAGGTTCATTTTAGGTTTGAGGGTAAGTCGGCGGGTATGACTCCTATTCAAAGGTATGTATAAATGTCATGGTACCAAGGATCATCGGGACCAACGATTTCACACAAAAATTCTGATTTTGGTACCTCGAATGCAGGAACGAGAAGCTTCTCTATTAGGAATTCATATTTTGGAATGTTGTGGGGAATATCCAGTAATGATCAAATTGTTTCCATGGCGTCTGTTGCTCTGTTGTTGGTTCTAGGAATCTGCTCAAATGTTGTTTCAATGAAGGATTCTTTAAGAGTCTCCACCAATTTCTTTTATGGAGTGAGTTTGTAATCCTTGGTTTGGTATTCATCATTCACTTGATTTATTATTATTTGGGAGTCTCCGTATACTCTGAGAGCTATAATGTTCCATTGCACTGCTATTTTGAGACCTATAGTTAAAGCCTCGTATTCTACAATATTATTGGTGCAAGGAAATGTCAGTTTGTAGGACCTTGGTATGCAATCCCCTTGTGGGGTGATAAAGAAGATGTCGGCTCCTGATCCATGCTGTGTGTGTGATCCATTAAAGTATAGTTTCTAGTGGTCATCTACGTTGAGATTGAAAATAGATTCATCTAGAAACTCTGAGATGAGTAGATTCTCTGAGTAGATTGGTGCTTCTGCAAGCTAGTCTATGATGACTTGGCCTTTGATTGCTTTTCGCTCGACATATTCAATGTCATATTCTGATAGTATCATCACCCATTTGGCCATTCTTCACGTGAGCATTGCCTTTGATAGTAAGTACTTGAGAGGGTCGATTTTGGTAGAGTTTTATTTTGTGTGCCATGTGATGTTTAAATTTCTATGATGCAAACACTACTGCTAGACATGCTTTCTCAATGAATGAATAGTTTAGCTCATGCCCCACCATTGTTTTCTGATGTAATAGATAGCCCTTTCTATTCCATTTTCATCATGCTAAGCTAGGAGAGCTCCAAGGGCTGCTGTTGGTGCTGAAACATAGAGAGTCAATGGTTTTCTTGGGATTGGTGGCATTAAGACTGGTGGTGTCAATAGATATTATTTGATTTTATTGAATGCCTCTTCACACTTGGTATCCCATTTGTACGCTACTCCCTTGTGGAGTAGGTGAGAGTATGGGTTCTGTTTGTCTGCCAATTGTGCTATGAATCTTCGAATGGATTGAAGCCTACCTTGGAGACCTCTCAATTGCTTTAATGTTTTTGGTTCCTCCATCTCAAGGATTGATTTAACCTTTGCTGGATCTACCTTGATACCTCTCATTGACACTATATATCCTAAGAGCTTTCTTGATTGTACGCTGAAGATGCACTTCTTTGTGTTTAATTTGACCTTGTACTCCTCCAGCCTGTCAAAAATGGCACTTAGGGTTGCTATGTGATCTTTTCTCTTTCTGGACTTGGTTAGAATGTCATCAACATAATCTTTGATAGTTTTGTGAATCATGTCATGGAAGATTAATGTCATGGCCCTTTGGTATGTTGCTTCTGCATTCTTTAAGCCGAAAGGCATCAGATTCCAACAATAAGTCCCCCATGGACAAGTGAAAGATGTCTTATGTTGGTCTTCTTTAGCTATCATAATCTAATTATAACCTAAAAATCCATCCATTAGTGATAACATTTCATGTCCTACTGTCATATCGACCATCATATCAATGTTTGGAAGCGGGAAGTCATCTTTTGGACATGCCTTATTCAAGTCTCTGAAGTCTGTGTAGATTCTGATATTCCCATTAAGTTTTGAGATAGGTACCAAGTTTGACACCCATTATGGATAATCTATCGGTTGGATGAATCCCGCATCTAATAGCTTTTTTAGCTCCATTTTGACTAATAAGGTGATCTAAGGGTGCATTTTCTGAAGCTTTTGTTTAACAGGCTTTGCTTCTGGATATACTGCTAAGTGGTGAACCACGGTCTCTGGATCAAGTCCTGGCATGTCAACATAGCTCCATGCAAAGTTTATTTGTCTTTCTCCTAGGAAGGCTGCTAGGAGCTCTTCTTCTTCTTATAGTAATGATTCCGCATAGAATGTGATATGTGGGGTTTCCTCTGTTCCTAGATTGATCAAATTGCAATTTTCTGCCAGGACTGCTGATTTTTCTTGATGAAGAGCTCTGAGAGGAAGATTGAATACCCCATCCTCGGGCGCCTCAGAGAGGTTTTCACCATTGGATTCATCCTTTTTTTTACTTTTCTCTAGTCAGAGAGTGCCACAGTGTGGTTTTCACTCAAGGACTTAGATATTATTCTTAATTTTTCACTTTTGTGATTGAGGGATTTAATCATTTCCCCATAATAAGCATGTGTATCTAGCTCGATTAGGAACCTTGCTTTGTGATCCCCACATGGAATGTTATCCCACAGTCCCATGAATTTTGAGAGTGCTTCATCATTTTCAAATGTATCAAGAACTGGTGGTCCTCGTTGGTCATAGTTGATGAGTTGGGGATATACTAGGCAAATTTCATGATTTTGGTGGTTTGATTCAAAAGATAGGGTGCTAATCATGCAAAGAGTGGTATCCTCAAATAGCCTAGGTAAGTTGGTCATGGGATCCTCATCATCACTACTATAGATGTCGGTTATGTCAAATGTAAAGTTATCTATGGCTCTACCTATAGATACTGGTAAGCGCAATTCAACTGTAGTTGGATGAGGAGGATTATTAACCATTCTAACTAGAGGACTTCGACCACGCATGATTATACTTGGAGAGGTACATCCAAGGCCAAGATTTGTTATTGCTCATGTCTCCGGAATGATAGGTATTATCATCCCATTGTCATTTTTCCTAAGTCTTTCATTTCTGTCATAGCCCATTACGAGCATCATTTGCAGACCCTTACTTCTATCATCCATTGGTAAATCAGCTACTAGTCTCTCATCTTGATATAGCATATGAGATGGATCTGCCTCAATAACTTCTTGGCCAATCTCCCCAACTTGTAAATTTGGGATAATCTTCAGGAGACGTTTGGGATGTGGAGGTTTCATTTATTTGCGGACGTCCCCATGATCTAGGAGATTGTGGTAACTCTCCTACCATAAAAGCATTTTTAGGGATCATGTAGTTTCCACAACCGTTATCTTGGATGATGACCTTATGTCAGAGATGGTGGGAATGGCTGGAGTGATGGGTGTCTCTGTCGTAGAAGTGGATGCAAGAGTGGCGGGATCGATGTATGGTGTAGATGGACCCTCATCATTTTTTGGTACTTGGGGGATTTTATAGTACTTTACTTCAAGGATTTTGAAATAGGAGAAAGGTTTGGGATCTCCATGGATGGTGACTTCTTGTCCCTCATGTGTGAATTTCACACATTGATGGAAAGTTGATACTACTGCTTTCATTGCATGAATCCATGGGCATCCTAGGAGGATGTTATATGGAAAGTCGAGGTCCAAGACTTGACAAATGGTTTCCATGATAGCAGTCCCTACTTGAATAGGGAGTTTGATTGTGCCTTGGGACACTCTTTCTTGATCATCGTATGCTCTTATTGTGATACCCTTTCCTTTGTCGATAGAATCCTCTTAGATTTTCAATTGTTTGATGAGCTTGAGGGAACATATATTCAAGCCTGCACCTCCATCCACCAAGACCCTTTTGACTTTGTTTTTTTGTACTATGACTTCTAAGTGAAGTGAACGGTTGTGAGATGGTTGAGCGGGGAAATCCTAGTTGGAGAATGTGAGGAGATTTGGTGTAATGATATTTCCGACCATAGCTTGGAATTGTTCCACATCAAGATCTGTGGGGACAGTGGATGAAACCAATGCTTCTTCTAGGATTTTCTTATGAGCCGATGAGATTTTTAGCAAATTTATGATGGAGATTTTGGATGGCATTCTTTTCAGCTAATCTAGGACATTGTAGCCATTGGGGACAAATCTAGATGTAGGGACTCTGTTTGGCTAGGATTATCCTGCGATGGTAACTTTTCTACCTTTTGTGGTGACTCCACAATCGACATGGGCGCCTTTGATGGTGACAACTGTCCAGTATTCATCTAGGGAGGTGACGATAGTTTCATACACATGATTTATATTTGTGTGGGTGCCTTTCCCTTTATCGGTGTTATTACTCCCTTTATTGCCATGGTTAGGCATCAGATTCGTGTATATCTTAAGATCTTGGTTCCCTGTTGGTTGTTCCACATTTATAATTCTTTGATCGATGAGATCTTGAATTTTTTTTTAGCCTCATACAATTGTTCGTGGTGTGCCCTTTGATTTTATGGAAGTCACAAAGTTGGTTCTCATTATACCAAGGAGGTTTCACATCTGGTTCTTGGTAATTGTCATAGGTGGGAGCTTTGATGAGTTTTTCATTTATCAGCTTCTTCATGATGACTTCAAGTGGCTCCCCCAGAGGGGTGTACTTTTGCTTGGGGTAATTCTTGTTCCGTTGGTGTGGTCCCCTTTGATTATTGACATTGTTAATTACCAGATTGTTGTTTGGTTGTTGTGTTGCTTGATGATTGTTTTGGTGTTGGATTTGGATTTGTGGTGCGGGTGTATTTTAGCATGGGGCACTGATGACCACCTTAGCATCGACGAAACCATCATTAGTAACATTTTTGTTCCTTTTCCACGTGCAAGGTTTATCATTGTAATTGGCAGGTGAGCGGTTGTTTTGTTGTTCGGGGTATGAAGTTGATCCCGCGAGTTGAGTCATAAGGGCTCGTTTGATGCTGAGCGCTTTGGAGATCAACTGGTCATATGTGGTGATCCCTTGAACCTTGAGATGAAATTCCAAGAGGCCGTCAAGTTTGGATATGATGGTGCATACTTGTTATTCCTTGGGCATGGCCCATTTACTCCGATTGGCCTTCGATCGCCATCATTGTAGGAATGAAGTGAATGATTCAATGTTTCCTTGTTTCAGAGCTGAGAGTTCTTCTAGACTAACATCCATTGTAATGTTGCATGCATAATTTTTAATGAATGCATCTATAATTTCTTGGAATGTTTTGATTCCTGTAGGTAGGCGAGAGAACCATTCCATAGCATGGCCAACCAAACTCCTAGGAAATAGCCGCATCAGATAAGTATCGTCATATGCGACTTCCATGCAATGAACCTGGAATTCCCTGATGTGATCTTCAGGGTTTCCCGTCCCACAATATTTGTCAAACTTGGGGATTTCAAATCCCTTGGGGAATGATTTCATCACAAGGCTACTATCAAATGGAAAGGGACAAAATTTGCTTGGTGTCTTTGTGGTTCACCATGATTGAAGATCAAGCACTTGTTGTGAGAGCAACTTGATTTGTGTTGTTATGTCATTTTGTGGATCAGGGGGTGGGATAAAGGTGTTCTAGGGTGTTTCGATTGTGGGTTGGATGGATGGGTTGGTTGGTGTGTTATTTGATTGTATTTGCACATTTTTTCTAGCCAGGTATGCTTCCACCTGCTACTGTATGAACAACGCTTGTTGTTGATCTTGTTGTTGCTATGATAGGATTGCTTGATGTTGTGCTTGTTGTTTTTGTGATAGGATTTCCTATTGTTGTGCTTGTTGTTGTTCCAACAACACTTGTTGTTGGGCTGCTTCTTGCTACTCTTGATATTGTTTGATTGCTTGTTGATATGCCTGTAGTTGTGTTGCTTGTTTTTGTGCAAGAAGTTATGCTTGTGCTTGTGCTTGCTGTAATTGATATTGGGTGTGCGCTTGAGCTTGGGCTTGGGCTTGTGCCACTTGTTGTTGCAATAGAATTTGGGCTTGGGTAGCCTTTTGTGCTTGTAATGTGGCTTGGGTTGCTTGAGTAGCTTGAGCAGCTTGTGTGGCTTGAGCAGCTTGTTGTTGTTGTTTTTGCAATAAAGCTTGGGATTGTGCAGCTTGTTGTGCTTGTAATGTGGCTTGGACAGCCTGGGCAGCTTGTACAGCTTGAGCAGCTTGCCGAGCAACTAATTGCACGAATTTTTTTTTTTGCACTTGTAGGAATCCCCTTTGAAAAGTAGCTTGCTGAGCTGCTTGCAATGCTATGTTGTATTGGCTTGATATGCTGGAAGTTGGTGGTGGGGGTGGTGGTGGATTTGGAATGGCGTTTGTGGTGGTGGTGAGTGGAGATGTTGTGTTGGTGGTTTGAGTGGTGAATGGTGTTGTTGATGTGGTTGATCCTTGAGAGACCATGCTTTGCGATGTTAGGGGGTGGTTGATGATGTCATGATTGCCTGTGTAGTTGTCATCTATTGTTGCGATACCAATGACAAGTTTTGAAAGTTTGGCATGATGTTTTGGTTGGTGTTTGGGATGTTGATTTGATTGATACTTGGTAAAGGGGAAAGCCCTAAGCCAAGGAGTGGTGTGGATGATGATGGAAATAGCAGAAGTGGTGGAAATATGAGGGGTGTGGTGTTGAAAATTCCCCCAGGTTCGAACATGTCACCCTCTTCTTGCAAATTTGTGAGAAGAGAAGTTTGAGGTGTTGCGTGGAATGATGATGATGATGGATCATTAGGATTATGGAAAGTGAGAGGAACATACTTATGTAATGGATTTTGGGGTATGTTTTGTTCCAAAATGGTATTTTCCTCCAAGTCTTGATTATTAACAAGGGGGTGTGTTTGAATAGCATTAAGAAATGCATTTCCCTTATTGACATTGGGTTGGGTTGGAGCAAAAGATGTCGTGATTTGCGGAATGTTTTGAGTGATGTTTTGGGATGGGGGTGTAGATGAGATGGGGATGGTGGATGAGATTGGTGGTAAAGATGTCTCCACTATAGTACTCACGTCAAAATCATAAAGTAATTTGGCCCCTTGTTTTGCTAGCTCAAGCATGTATAGTGAAGGGTTAAGCCTCATCATGATGTTGATGATTTTATGGTTTTTTGGATTTTGGAGCATTTCAGTTATTTTTTCATGGGACATCCCAAAGGTAAGATCTTCTCCTTGGGTTTCCTCTTGTGGGTTTTGTGATGATGAGATAGTCAAAGGATTGCTTGATTTGACTAGATTCATTTCAACATTCGTTTGGCTTAGATCACTTGAAGCGAGTGTTTCTTTGTTGGCTTCCATGTTCTTCTTGTATTGAGATCTAGTTTGAACCATAAAACAAAGATCAAGTTTCAAGAATAGGGGAGATAAATCTCTTTATTCCTTGGATTTGATCTTTATTTTATGTACAAAAGAGAAAATTTTAGGATATCTTGAGGATCAAAAGGTGATATGATGATGATGCAAGAGATAGATGATGTGGATGTTTTGATCTTTTGATAAATCTTGAGGGGGATGCTAGACTTTTAGGACTTTTGGATATGTTTCAGATTTTGATTTTGATTTTCTCTTGGGATTGTCCTTGATTTGATTGATTTTGGTTTGCTTTGATTGATCAAAAGGACCCTAAGATGTTGGATGATTATCTAAGGGGTAATTTTTTCTCAAAGGATGATAATTTGAATGTGTAGGGAGAAGGATGCATCTACCCACACCTATTCAAATAAGATGATAATTTAACCAAGCATATGAAGAAGGATGCATCTACATATACCTAGCTAAACAAGATGGTTTGATAACTTTGACTAAGTATATGCAAAAGGATGCATCTACACATACCTAACCAAAGATGATTTGATAAAAATTTCAAGGATTTTGTCTCAAGGATTTGATGATTTTGATTTTTTGCCAAAAAGCCTAGCATGAAGGATAATTTCAAGATTTCTCAAAAGGTGATGATGAGATGAATTTTGTTTTGAAGGATGGATGAAAAATATTTTGATTTCTTTTGATCCTAAGATGAACCTAAAAAAGACACTTTGTTCACCTAAACTTCAGTATTGAAGAACATGCAATGCTTCTATAGACCTTTATAACCAAGAAGTGATTCAATTTGAGCATACATTTCTGGATTTTGAATCAAAGATTTTTTGTTTTGGTATTTTGACTTCCTTGGAGATCATGAGGTTTCAACACATGTGAGAGTTCATTTTGTTATCTTTACTTAGTGACTTTATTTTACCACAAACACTTTCTTTGATTAGGTTTTCAAACTAGATATCCAATGTCTTAATTTCTTTGAATCCCACAAAGTATGTTATGGGGAAATTTGATGAATTCAAGGAAAGGGTTACCTATCATTTAACTTTAGTGGAAAAATTGAGATGTAATCCAAGTGTTTAGAAACCTCTAAGGATAGAATCCCAAGGGCAAGCAATAACACATGAATTGAGTCCATTGTATTTGTCTCCTAAAGGGTTTGAAATTTTGATGATGTTTAAGTGTTTGTTACCAAGATGTTTTCAAACAAGCAAAGCATTTTGCAACCAAGAATAAGTACAACCCTATGGATATGGAAGACAATTTTTGTTGAATCCCCACTTGGACAAGTCCATCTACGCTTATCTTTAGCGAATGGTTAGATGCTTGACCCCACTAGCTCCCCCCCATAGCTCATTAACGTCAATCAGGGCAGCCAAGCATCAACACCCATGAAAATCCCATGGCATGCTTTCCATTTCTACTAAAAGACCGTAAAAGTGTGGGGTGGCTTCAGAATGACCATTCTTGCACCAACAAATAGATCAAGGATTTTGGCAATTCTAAAACATGGGTTTTAATTAGGACTTTTCGTTCGCGGAGATTGACCCATATGGCAAGAGTCCCTTTTAAGATCCATCTCGTTGGAGCCAACTGCATGATATTGGTGTTTATTCCAATACCCACATTTATATCCCAGCTGGAAATACTCTCGGGTTCAGAGTGTTACCGATTGATTCATTCCCTTGGGTGAGTACTTTTTCCCCAAGGTAGGCCCTCTAAGATAAACAAAAGCGAATAAACATATTCATAGTTCGATCAACCCTTGTTTAGAAACAAAGGGAGAACACATGCAATAAGTTCATTCACACTCGCACAAGATTTTGTTCAATTTTAAACCCAAAATGAAGTGTGGAGGTGATTGCTTTATCTCACCCTAAAATCACAAAAAAGGCCTTTTGATTCTCAAGATCGCTATAAAGCACGAGAGAAGTGCATATGTCCTTTTTCAATGAAGTTATTTTAAGTAAGCCATCACGAAGACAAAGTTGCACTTGTTCATTTTATAGCCACAAAGCAATTATGAGTTTTTTTTAAAGCACCAAAGGACAAATGAGAGTTGTTTTGTTCAATTGTTAACCAAGAAAACAAACTCTAGTAAGTTGTAGTCCTAGTGTTCATTTTAAGCCTTTGCAAAAAATTGAAAAGGTTCTTTTTAAAAGCCCAAACGAAATTAGTATCCTAAGCAAGAAGATATAACAGTTTCTTAAAAGTGTTAAACAAACACTAAAGTGTTTAAAAACACTTTGATTTTGTGAAGTACCATCATCATGCTTCCTTTTCTTTCATTTTAATTGATCCAACCTACAAGAAAGAAAAACATTCAAATTTTGCAAAACACAGAGGTTAAAAAGTAGAAAATAGAAGATAAATTCATCATTTGACAAAAAGCACGTGCTAAAATGAAATTTTAACTTTTTACTTGCTACTAGTAGTGCAACTCGTGACTGCGTCACAATTTGATTTCTTAAGCGGTGTTATACAACACCGCTTACCAGTCAGCGATGCTCTGTGTCCAGACCAGTGAGCTCAAATGTGTCGCCTTTTTCACCAACGTCGTTGTTTAAAATTCAAATTCAAAAAAATTAGGTGGGATGGCTAAAGTGTCGCAGTTTGATTTTTCAGCGGTGCTATATGGCAATGCTGGAGAGACAATGGTGCTAAAACAATGATGCTGAGCTTCCAGCATTGGAATTTTCCTGTGCACAAACAGAAACGTGGAATTTTTAGAAAAACGTGATAAAAAATGAGATTATTCCCTCCTTCTAGCACCAAATGTGCGAACCCCAATCCAAATACTTGCAAAACAATAAGAACAAACACATTAGATGGTGAAATGCAAGCAAGAACAAGGATTCCCCATGAAATCCATTCACAAAGCTTAAATTAGGAAAAAAAGCAATGAAGAACACAATAAGAAAACAATAAAATAGATTGAATCCTAATTAAGCTAGCAAACTCATGATCCCATGGGGGAATTGGTGCCAATTTGATGTGAAAATTGGCCCTTTCCCAACTCCTATGATGCAAGCTTGATGTGTTGATGATAATTGATCCACTTTGATGAAGGATGGTGAATGCTCCAAGCTAAAAACCTGCATAACCAAGCTAAAATTCAATGATGATGGATGGAATTTGATAAATATTTGAGCATGGTAACTTTGCATAATTTGTGGATGATGAAATGAGGAGATGAGCTCTTCATTTATAGAATGAGAAGGTGGATGAATGTCCAAAATAGAGAAATGTGGGACTAACATTCATCCAATGGAAAAATGCCACTTGTCAACCTATGAGTGGATGGAGGATGTGCAAGTTTTGAGGATTGTGCCAATAAATTCCTATTTTTGAATTTTTAATTTTGTTGAAATGAATTGCAAGAGGGAAGAAAGAAGCATTGATGCCACTTGGCTCAAGGAAAAGGACATGTAAGATGGAGTTAAATGCCTTGTTGGATGTACATGTCAACTTGGATTTTTGAATTCAAACTTGGAGAATATTCCAAAAAGATGCCTATTGAGGAAAATAGAGATTTAATAAATCAATTAAATCTATTTTCATGTGCAAGTGGTAAATGCTAGAGGATGGGACATGATAGGAGATTAAATTAATCAAACTTAATTAATTTAATGAAGGAGGTTAAATGATGTGACCTATTTGACTTAAATTTGTGGATTTATTTAAATCAAATAATGAGACGAATGTGACAAGGGATTAATTAAATAAAGATTTTGATTTAATTAATTAAAAGGGATGATGTTAGATTAAAATAAATAAGGTTTTAATTTATTTTATTTAATAGATAGACTTAAGAGATTTAATCAAATAAAATAAATTGTTTAATTAAATAGGATAATTAGATCAAGATGATTAATTTAATTATCGAGAAGAGGTGAATTAATTAGATAACTGATTTATTTAATTAAGAGAGGAATATTGATGAATTTAATCAGATAAGGAGATTTGATTAAATGGTTAGACCGAAGGATGATTCAGGACGGAACGATGTTAGTAGTCAGGATCTGATGCATAATGTCAATCAGTATATTTTACGTGTCTACAGAAATGACCTCATTTGTTTCATTTTTCCACTATTGTAGAGTCTTAATGCTATCACCATCCCTTAAAATGGATGGAAGAAGGCCATGATGTGATTCATGGAAGGATTTTACCAACTCCTTTATTTTTTTCTCCAATGGTTTAATATTTCCCTTGTATCCTTCAATCTTACCTACAAGAACTATAGTAGGTTTAAACTTTTTAGGTGGATTGGGATCTTGCTTAACTCCAATTCCCATCAATACCAAATCCTTCTTCCTAGGGATCCATATTTCCATGAGTGGAATAGCTCTTTCTCTATCATTATCAAAATTCCTAATAGCATCCACCATGGATGAATAACTGTTGTGAATATTATTCAACTTGTTATTCACTTTTTTGTTCAAATGTTCTAGCAATGTTGTGACAATCTTCATATTTCTCTTGAAAGTCTCCTCATCACGATTATCACATTTCTCTTTGTATTCACTTAGCTACCTAAGCAACTCATCCCTATTGATATCCCCTTCAGCCTATGGCCCTTCTGATGTATCGAGTTCTACTATTGAAATGGGCACACTTCCCATGTTATATGGCATAATTTCCTATGAACTTACTTTAGTAGTAAATTCTAGGGGTACAACTTCTTGTGAAGTAGTGGGGGAATCAACATAATTTTTCTTAGGCTTTCCAGGTTGCAATCTTTGCAACATATCCTCCAATAATGCTACATTTTTTTTGTAACTGCATATTATACCACTCACGGACTCCATATTTAACTAACAAGTTATTGCACTCTGTCATGAGCTTATCCTTTTCTATAGTCATAGACTCTACAATGGCCCTTGTGAATTCTACAACATGAACTGACATATTTGAAGCTTCTAAGGTCGATGTTTTTGATACTCTTTTTATTATTAGGCCTCCCATGTAGTTAGGTGTAGGCACAACAATATTGGGATTTCTTGTGCTTGGGGCTAAAGAACATATAGCCAAGGTTTCCCATTCCTCATTGAAAGCAGACCCCTCTAATGCAAGTGCAACTTCTTCTTTTGTATCATAGAGAGGCTTGGCACATTTTTTTATTGTTTCAAAAGCTATGGAAGAAGCAAGATCCCATTCTAGTAGCAACAAAATGCCACTAGTCCTTACCAATTCTCAACCCTCCTTTGCAGTCATTTTTTGGAATCTAGTTCTCATTTCATTCAACACTTTTTTTTGGATGATAGCATCTGGAAATTTTGGGTGAAGGATTTTTTCTATTGCCAGGATTCTTACATATTCATCTCTTTTATCCATGTATGCAAACTCCATAAAAGCTTGAGACTTTATAAATGATTCATCATCTTAAGAACTTTGCACATGCTTCAACATGCATATCATCTTTTCCATTGAGTCTAGTCAAATCAACTTTACTCAATCTTGTTTCCAATTTATGTGTTGCCCTTACTACAAGTGTAGTGGGAACTCCTTTCATTTCCTACTCTAACACGTGTAAATATTATCATCTGAGCCTTCATCATCATAGTCCACTAGACCAGTGGCTTCAACCTTTTGTATTTTCAATGGTGGCTCCCTTGGTGGTAATTCACTAGGTGGTGGACAATCAATGTTAAAAATTTTAGGCTCTACTGGCCTTGGTGGAGATGGTGGGTGTAATTTTGGCACAGGAGAAGGTGGCTTGTACTCCTCTTGCTGAGAGGGAGCAAGGGCTTCATCAATTTTCTTTGCCCTACTCTTTCTCCTTACAAATAATTTTATTCTTGGTTCCTTAGGGGCTTGTGATGTAGATTCTTCTCCTATAGCAGGTATTTCTCCTCCACTCGGTCCTACAATTGGAGATTTCCCTTTATCTTTACCTATTACCCATTTAGTTTCAAGGTGGCCCACTATTGAATCAAAATTCCTTGCTACATGCTCCACCTTTTGTATTATATCTTCAACCTTTGGGAGAATTTTGAAATCAAGTTCTTCTTGCTTTATTTTTGTTTGCATTTTATTAAATGTAATCCATCTTTCTAGTCCCTTTTCCTACTCCAAAGTGTCTGACACATTTCTTATTACATCTTCTAGATACTCAAAAATGTGGAAAATTTTATAGCTCTTGTTTCTTCCTTTCAACCAAGCCATAAAACCTTTAGGGTCATATCTAACCCTCTCAACTGGCCTCCACATGCAGTATGTTTTGAGTATATCAAGGATGTTATTCCAACCTCCCTTGGTCATCAAAAAATTAGAGAAATAAGTGTACGAAGGAAAGAAAGTTCCTTTTCCTTGATTCAATAAGTGTTTATTTTCTACACTTCCCAATTGCCACATAACCTCAAGGAAACCAATTCTTTTTGGCATAAACTTTGGCAACAAATGAGGTGCTACCACGGAACCATATACTCTTAAGATAGTGTCATCAGGGTATGAAATAACATCTCTCCAATTATGATCAACTCCTAGCTTAGGATTTCTCTACTTGGGTCTTAAGAAATCATGTAGAGCTATGGGAATTCTGGGTAAACTCACAATCAAGACTCTCTTCAGTTCAAAAGAAAACAAATTTTGGAATTTCAAATAGTCATATGTCCTATCATCTTTGTCCAAGACTATGGTCCAGCATTACACTAGCAGATCCAAGTCACCCACCTTTCTTTTGAAGACAATATTGTGTTCAAAGTAAATTGCACCTTTGTACATAAATATGTGCATCAACAATGAATACCAACTGAATCTCACCCCCAATTCACCCTTTTTTAACCTTGTCAGCCCTTCAAGCATTCTTTCTGAAAGAAACCCCACATAATCATACACTGCACAATATTGGGGGTGCTGGATATGGCTAGCCATATACATCCATGCCATTGGCATTCCAGAGATAAGATCATAACCAATTATTTGGAAAATGGAATAGAAGGTCCTTTTGAAGTAGGAAACAAAATAGTTAATAGGGAAAGGCTCTTTATCATGTGGTACTAATACAATCTTCTGACCTTCAATTTCTACTAGAAATCTTGGTAGGACATGGACTCTAAATAAAATCTTGGTTTTATCATACTCTTGCCTAAGAGTGTCTTCATTTATCTTATGCATTTCATCACTCCATCTAGTGAGATTGAAAACAAGACCCAATTCCTCCTTAGTTATTTTGATCATTTCTTTCCCATTATATGTTCTGATAGTCCTTGTGACTGGGTCATAATTAGCAGCTATTCCCTTAAGAAAGTCAACATCCATGTAGACATTTGGCACAATCAACTTTCCTAGGTGACAATTCTAAGTGTTTCCTACTGGGATACCCATATTTCTATTCCTGAACCAGCTATAAAACAATTCCCATCCAATATAAGGTAATTTGTCATCCTTGATAGAACATTTCCTATCAAATAAACCCTCTGCTACTTTTGGACCTATGGGAATCAATTGGCCTTTAGGTTTGTCACTGGTTGAGGGTGGTAACTAATCCATGAGGTCTTTATTTAAAGGTCTTTTGGGAGCAGAAGCTTCCCCTTTAGACGAAGACACTTTTATTTTAGGAGTCATAACACAAGAGGTACTACAAGGTAGGGTTTCTGGTTTATCTGAACAAGGCCTACGAGTTTTGTGAGGGTTTGACATGAATTATGCAAATACAAAATTAAAAAATTCTTCTTTATGAACATCAAACCTTAGAAATGTTGAACCAAGAAAAACCTAATAGATTCAAGCTTAAGAAACCACAACTTATCAATAATGTTGGAAAGAGGGCAACAATTCACTTATTTATTTTCTTTGTAGGTTGACAACCTTGGTTCCGATGTCAAAAAATGTTGAGAGACCACAGCATGAGCTCCTTGAGTGTTTTGAGTATATTTTTCAATGTTGAATTATGCCTTCAAGACAAATATTAATAATTATGCAGCTTCTTACTTTGGTAGCTCAATTTCCTTTAAGTTATTAAGGCTCACTCACTTGAACTGGAATGGCTCACTTGCCCTCAGCTGAGTTTTGAATGCCAGTCATTGATCCTTTTGGAGTGTTAATTGATTGATGATCTAGATTTGACCAGCTTATTATGAAAGATCTAACTATAAACAACTGCAATACTTACCAAATAATAGGAACCCACATGGAACCACTTGTTATTAGTACACGGGCTCCACCATCTCTTTGTCACTAGAGCCCTGATCCATGTGTCCTTTTCCCCTCGCTCCCATGAGTTATAACTCGTGTGCAACTTTCCTCAATGGGGAGACGAGGAAAGGTTGAGATTAGATCTCTTAGCTTTTCCATACACACTTCTCAGTTACCCACAAATTTATCCTTCATACAACATCCACGACATAGATTAAAAGGTTTTCAAGCAAGTGAAATATATCTGTATTAGTAACTCACACTTTATTTTCCATGCCTTTTGTTGAGATATTTAATTAAATATTTTCCCACACACCAATGCTTCCACATTCTCTGGATCAATTCACATGGCAGCACTCGCTTCCCCATTAGGAATTTAGAAGGAAAGGTGAGAACCAAACAAGATAGCGGGGAGTGATCAAGATTAATCCATGTCACCGCTATCGACTGTTGATTCATTTGAAAACTCAACAATGCTACCCATTTGAAACCACTGGGCCCATCATTAGAGAAGACATGCGACAACCACCCACTAGCCCATGTGATTATTTTAATAAGCAACAAAAACAAATGGGCATGTGGGGAATGTTGCAGATGCGACCACCTCATTTATCTCCCACCATTGATTTTTTTCAACAACCAGCTACACACCTTATGAAAGATGTCGGTCCCACCAATCATTCAAGACACATGGCCTTTTCCTATGAGCACATACGAATAAAATAATGCAACACAAAATAGAATAGGCACATGAGGAATGGTGGCGATTGTACACATCAATCAAACGATAATCAGGGGTCCTTATATCTGCACATGTAAAAAATTATTAATCTTTAAAAGGGACTCAACTAGGTCGACGAGACCATACCCACAACATAAAAGACCTAAGGCTTTACAGTGAGAAGTATTTAGCTCGACTTAGGAAAAATTAAAATAATGGCCCTACCTACATAAACTGGTAAAACAAGACCAGAGGGTTGGTTACTTAATGATTTTTGATGGCATAAATCATGACTTAAAGGACTAAGAACCAACATAAGGGGTCAACAGAGAAATAAAACCTGGGTGAGGATACCAATTCAAAGGGCTTTTCAAATAATGCTTAAGTAAACTAAAACCCTTATACAATGATAGGAAACAAAACCCAAAGTCCTTAGAGCTAAGTACAATATAGGGGATGGAACATGAAAATTTTTAGGAGTTCCATCAAGGCCAAAAGAAATCTAATGAAAAGTTTCCATGAGAAGACAAAGGGTTAAATCCACTATGATGCATAGTAAAAATTAAATTGTCAAAGGGAAAATTTAAGCATCTAATGTTTTTAGTCATATTTGTAAAGGAAGGGTAATCGATCCCATCATAGGGCAAGAGAAACCATTATGCATCTTTATCCATGCTTTTAGTTTATCATATGTTTCTTGATAGAGCTCATTCACAAGTAAGAATTCTTTTGTAATCACATTCTCTCCATAGACGGGATCAGTTATTATCCCATTAGTGGGCTTATCATATATTCAACCGACTATGTAAAGAGGACCATTGGGTGTGTGTTTAAGTATATATTTAGATTAGAAAGAAATGTCAAGAGGATTTTTAGTTCAATCCTTATGAGGTATGGCTTTGATCAATCCAACCATACCATCCGTAGGACCTTGTTCATCAATATCTATGGGATATTGTTGAATAGTATCATTGTTGTCATCAAACGTGTCAACGATCATCAAATCATTCATTTTAGTTTCGCTAGATTTGACAAATGAAATGTTATGATTAGGCATAGGGTTGTAAAATATTTACAAGTTTTGGTTGGAAGGGTCAAAAAACTTATTTCCTTCATTATTAACACATCTAATTTGAAGTCAACTGGAATCAATGAGGTATTGCACAAGATGTTTAAGACAATTACAATGTTTCATGTCATGTCTATTTTGTCATTGATAATGGAAATAGGAATTTGATCTAAATTTCATAGGAAATTTTTTATTAGGATTGGGAGTTTTAACGAGAGGCAAGGTAATCATTTTATGTTCTAAGAGTTGTGACATTATGTTATGGAGGGTATCAGGTAAGGGAGTGACTTGTCTAGTTGGATCCACAAACACAAAAGGAGTTGTCTTCCTTATAGTAGCTACTTGGGTATCGACATGTTGAGTTGTTTTTGAGGGGGATTGAGTTGAAGGAATCCTTTATTCTATTTTCTAAAAGGTTGATAATTTTTTTGGTTTGCATATTTGAACTTCTCAGATTGGCTAGGAGTAGATTTTGTGTCACGACTACTAACTGAGTTTTGATAATCAGAAAGGGAAGTACACAAGTGCATGAAGGAGGGGAACTTCATCATGGTAAGCTTATCTTGTATCTTAATTTTCAAGTTCTCAATGAACATATTTTTAAGGTGAGGGTCAAGAATCTTTACGTCGATTTGGGAATAAAGCGATTGGTAGCGTGAAATAAAGTCGGTAATCTTTTCCTCTTCTTTTTTCTTACATCTCATCAAATTGGCTAATGTCATCTTAGGAGTCATATGCACTTGGAAATTTTTTATAAATGCCTCAACAAGTTCATTGAATGAATTAATTGAGTTATTTGGTGATGAGGAGAACCATTCTAAGGAGGTATCCTTCAAGGATCTAGGGAAAAGCTTAGCCAAGAGCTTATCCTCAAGAATAAAGTCACTAGATAAGGTGGTATAAATGAAAACATGGTTAGAAGGATCTCTTTTCCACCCATATTTCTCATATCTAGGCACCTCTATACCGTGTGGCATCAACGTTCTCAATATCTCCAATGATAAGGGATTTCTTTTGACATAATATGTAGGTTGGCTATTTTGATTTTGATTAATGGTGGAAACTTTCTTTTGAAGGGATGAAACAATTTACAAAAGTTGGTTTATGAGAGGATCATTGTTTGCATTTTGAGATGGAGGTGAATAAGGTGGAGGTGTGTATATGTTTGAGGGATAAGTGGATTGAATGCTTATAGGTGGTAGAATGGTAGGATATATGATGTGTGATGCCACAAAGGTACTGGAAATTCTAGTGGAAATACCCAAGGAAGGAATCACATTACTAGTAGGTTGCATTATTGTTGTGACTTAAGGATTGGTATAGGTAGGAATAGAGAAAATTGTTGTGGGAGGAGGAATTTGATTTCCTCCTTGACTTGTAACAATGTTCAACAGTAAAGGACAACTAGTGGTTGATGTAAGACATGGTCCAAAAATCTAAATTATGTTACACAAAAGATCAACTCCTTCAGTTTCAATCATGCGATGTATGTTATATATAGTAGGGATAGCAGTGGTTAAAATGTTTTCAATGCTTATTTGATTTTGTAGGTTTGCTAAGTCTTCATGAATTTGGATTAAGTTTTCTTGTGAAATACTAGAAACCATTGCTTTAACATGTGTCACACCACTTGAAGGCAAAGAGTTGTCAAGCGTTTGGTCCATTCCTAGTGAACTAATGTTAACACTAGGAGTGAAAGAGCTAGATAACCCAAGATCCACAACGATTGTGCTATGGTAGGATGGCATGAGTCTCAAACATCATCTCACTATAGTGTTAGCAATAGGACACCAATTAGAAAATCACATACAAGGTATAATCAAGGAAATGCAGGATGTACTGAACACATGATAAATGCTATGCTCTAATTCTAATTCAAATGAAATTAAGCTAGATGAAATGAAATGAAGAAAATAGAAATTCTGTAAACTAAAATAGAAAGCTAAAAATAGTAACAGAAGCATAGAAATAGAGTTTTGAATGATAGAAAATACAGTTTAAAATATGAAACGAGACTAAATCGCCCAGTGGGGCCTATGAGTCTCAAGCAGGGTTTTTTGGGAGTTTAAATGTTGAATAACAATCCCCACAAAATACCCAAAAATAAAGAAAAATCACTTGTACTAGGACTAAATCACCCAGAGGGGTGTATGAGTTGCATTCTAGGGTTTTTACACAAATTTTAAAAAAAATTGAATGATTGCTATGCTTTTTGGTTTGGATGATGTCTAGGCCAAGTACAAATGCAAATTTCAGATTAAAATTAATATTTTCTAAATGCGGGTTCACCAAAATGAAAGGTAGAAAATTGTCATTGCTTATGGTTTAGGACATAAAACAACAATCTTCTTCACTTCTCATTCAAGGAAACCCTAGAGATCTCAATCCAAGGATGTAAAGTGGAAAGAGATCTACAATAGGGATGTCCTAGGGTATGAATAATGACTAAAAGATGGTTCACCACCAAGCTAGAGCTTGGAAAGACAAATGACATGCAAGATCAAACAGGAAACCTAATGATATGCAAAGCTTCACTAAATGAACTAGAAATGGGTGCAAAACAAAATATAAAACTGGAGAAATGCAGAGGGGCACTTGGAAAGCTGTAGCAACTTGAATGAAGTCCCAAAATGCTAGAAATATTGAAACTAATGCAGACTGGGACTCATACACTAGTTTGGGTGATTTAGTCCCAGATTAGGGTTTTTGGGTAAGAAAATAAATTTGGCAGAGATATGTCTGGAACTCTTCAAATTTTCAAATCTAACTATATTGGAAAGGGGTTCGCCTTGGTAAAACCCTATTTTGGTAATCAAACCTTATAATTAAATCAAATGAGATAAAGGAATGATGAATGAGAAAAATGTGATGTTGCAACTCACCAAACCTTAACAATAAAGTTATACAAACCTGTATGAAGTGTCTCCAATGGATGTAGGTCATGAGTCTTGCTTGAATATGATAGATCTTGAATTGAATGCTAGCTTCAATCATAAAAATCTACATCTCAAATGTTAGCTCAAAAACAAACATGATGCATGATGACTTTGACACGATGCTTGATACTTGAATAATGCTCCAAAACACTTGATAAACATCTCTTGAAGACTCTTGAATGCTATTTTAAACACTTGAATGCTCTTGTGAACTCAAATTTTCCATTTTTCTATAAGGATCACTTGGTTACTTGTTCAACTTGCTAGGTGTAAAATGAGTGAAATAACCTTGTATTTATACTTGTTTATGCTAAATTTCCTAAAATTACAACACTGCAAGTTGAAATCAAATCTAGGAGGATAAAATCCCACCAAGAATTTGAATTAAATTTGAGTTGGGCCACATGAGACTCATATGCCAGAAGTGGCGTACGAGTCCCATTAGGCTAGGCTATGGGACACATTTTTCAAGAAAATCTTAGATCATGTGAAATCAAGATTGAGGCCCTAAAACTTAGGTGGGGCCCATACCCCAGAGGTGGAGTATGAGTTCCAAATCACTAAATATGGACCATACAATCCAAAAAAACTTTAATCATGATTGGATGTTGGTTTATGTTGGGATTATCCTCAGAAAGATACATTAATTAAGGCTCGTGGATATAAAATAAGGCTAGTTAAGGTGTAAAGAAGACCAATTAATTAATTAAAACCATTGATAAGTGTGAAAGTGTGGTACAACACTTTACAACACCCTACATAATGTACAATTAGGTTCATTTCGTTCACAAGTGCCCAAAACCTAATGTGATGTGTTAAACACATTACAACACTAATCAAGGCAACATCAAGCCCAATTTTATAAGGAGGGTCTAAATAAGTGTCAAAATGTCACTTATAATTTTTTTTGACACTACATTGGTTATACCTTTCAAAGGTAATACTCAACAGAAAGCATCCAATAAGGTTGATAACTCAAAAGTTGCTTGGATCCCCTCGCCTTTAGTTTTCATAAATTTAAATTTTGATAGTGCTTGTAAAGGGAATCCAGGCTCTTCAGGTGCAGGTACAGTGTTAAGGGATTATGCAAGGGTCCTCATTGGAGAAAAATCTATCAATTTTCCTTTAGGTTTGAACAATATTTCAGAAGATCGGGCTTTATTACTGGGCCTGCAATTGGCCTCATCTTTAAAAAATTTAAAAATACAGGTTGAGGGTGACTCTTTGCTCTTTATTAATGCATGTAGGGAGCTGAGGTCTTGTAATTGGAAACTTAATTACATTCTTCAACAAGCTTGGAGGGTTTTGGATAAATTTGATGTTTATCATCTTTTCCATACATACAAAGAAGGGAATCAGTTAGCAGATCTACTTTCAAATATTGGGTGTGATCAATTACATAAGGAAATATTTTATGATGAAAAAAAAAACAATATGATTGTTGCCTTGCAAAAAAAAAATTAAAAAGGAACAAGTTTAGCCTGATGATGTAGGATTGTAGTGATGCAATCAATTAAACATCAAGTGCAATTTATGGAGAAATTATCCAAACTTAAGGCATATGAAAAGAAAAAGCACAGAGACCAGGATGTATCAAAATTAATGTGGTGCTTTAACAGGTGGCAGCATAACAGTAAGTGGGTGGATAATTTTGTCACACGTGGAAGTGCAAGCAAGAGTTCTTGACACCTTGCTCTTGCCTTATTAAATTTTGTAATATGGTTTTTTAAACATGTGTCTCATCTTTTAGAGAAAATATATCTCTTTATTTCTCACTCTTTGCATTAATGAAGGGTATTTTCATTGTACAAGTCAATATATTTCATTTGTGTGAAATATTTCAATCATGATCAATGTAAAAGCAGACATTTGTATTGTGATTGTATTTGTCATGATTTAATTGAACTGGTAAGTACAGGTGTGGTTCTTTAAATGGAATTTGCATTGTTCTCATGGAAGGTATTCCGCCATTTCACAAAAGTTCCAGTGTAGTTTTTTGGGTCTATGTTTGGGTTGCACTGTTTAGTTACTGCGAGTCTTCAAGTTCAATTCAAAAGTTTCCTATGTTTTTGGTCTTTGGTTGCTCTTTTCAAAGAGTCTACTACTATAAGATGGTGTCTTGCTAGAAGTTGGTGTGTTTTCTTTTAGGTTTTGGTAAGGGTGGCTTCTAGTTTCTTTTGTTGGTGTTTGGAATTTTGTAAGGGTGGCTTTTGGATTCTTTGTTGGTGTTTGGAATTTTGTAAGGGTGGCTTCTAGATTCTTTGCGTTTAGGTGTAAGGGTGGCTTTTGGTTTCTTTTTTGTTGTTTGGAATTCTGTAAGGGTGGCTTCTAGTTTCTGGGTTAAGAATTTTTGTTTGGTCAATTCAAAATTTTGTTGTCTGGTACATCTATTTTTCTCCATTATGCATTAAAATAGGTTCCTTTTAAGTTTTTTATTAGGTGGTTCGACGTTTCAATTGCAATGGCATACATGGCCAAAATTTTTGGGGTTCTTATAAAGATTTGGAATGGAGAATTGGCATTTTTAGAGGAGGTGTTTGGTTTTGGAGTCTTTAGAATGACCTATCTTAGTTTGGTTGATAACATCTAAATGGTCATTGGAGAAGAAATCTTGAAGCCTAAAGCCCCCAGGTTGCTTTTCAAATCATAACTCCTTTCCATTTTTCTTTCCAATTCCATGAAATTTTTGCAATCCTATGAATTATTGCAAGATGTGGTTAATGAAGTGATACAACCAAATTGCCTGACGAAGGGTGAGCTTTTTTAGTTTATCCAGTTATATCACCTGTATAAAGGTAAAGGTAATGTTGGTGGTATATTTCTGAGGAGCTATCTTCAAAACAAGCATTCATATGGAGTGGTTTTTGAAGTGTCATAAAAAGGGTTGCGAGCAGATGACCCATGGGAAATGTATCGAGCTATTAATATGCATTCAACAGAGTTTGGGATTCAAACTGTTAGTGAGTTAAAAGAAAAATACTTTGCACTATCCTTCATGCTTTCACCCGCTTTCACATCAAATTTGGCAGGGAAAAAGTACAGTAAGAGTCACAAGGTTTCCAAAATTGCAAAATGCTATAGATCTCAATGAGGGCCAAGGAGAAAATGCAGTAGTTGTTAATGAAGGCCATGGGGAAATGTCAGCAAATGAAGGCTTCATGGAAGAATGATAAAGTGCAAGCTTTAAAATGGTGTATGTTTTTGTTTCTAGTTTACTATGATACAGTTTTAGAAAATATTCTTTTCATAATTTTTTTGAAATATTAGTGCCAAATCTACACTAGTTATATATTAAAAAATGACACAATTTTGATATAGTTTTACAAATAGACTTTCCATAAATTTTTGGGAAAACTAGTGCCAAATCTGCACTTGTTATGTACTCAAAACTTGCACAATTTTGCTAGTGCTATAATTCTAGCAATCGATATATATATATATATATATATATATATATATATATATATATATATATATAATACTAAATAGGCCATAGCCTTTTATAATAAAATAATAATCAAGTTCTTTGTCTTCAACACAAAAACATATATGCCTCAATTTATAATTGTGAGCATAAAACTTGCACAAACTACCAAGAGATCAACAAAAAAATGTCAAATATGTTAGAAAAGAAAATCCAATGCTCCCTATGAGATTATTTAACCAATTTAAGAGAAAACATGAAATAAATAAGAAACTAACATAATGAAGCATGTAATCTACATTAAACTAGCAAAACCTTCATCCCCTAGGGCGAATGGTGCTCCTTTGATGTGGAAAGAAGCCCTTTCACAATCCCTTGATAAGCTTGATGAAGTTGAAGATGATCCAACAGTCAATTTGACTATAATCTAGCTAAAATGGATGAAAATAATGGAATGCTAAGAACTCAAATGGCTATAGTGATAATGCATGAAGTTGTGGATCAATATTATGAAAAGGATGCCTCTATTTAGAGAAGCCAAGGGTTGAAGAATGAGAGGATTTGATGAATATGGGGTAAATTGAGAGCCAATGAGAATGTGCCAAGTGTCACAATTCTATTGGATGAGGGTGGAGTACATTTTTGGAAATGTGTGAGTGGAGGAGGATGGAAGAGAAGTAAATGTTGTTGGTTGAGAATTTGAAATTCATGAAAGAGGAATTGAATGAGATTTGAGAGGATGTAAGAAGATTTGAAAGGTTGTAAGAGAATTTATTGCAAATGTAAGAGGATATTATATATTTTTGAAATCCTTTGGAAGGAAATTCATTAAGAGAATATGCCTTTGTGAGGATAATTGAGGTAATTAGATAAATATAATAAATTTATTTTATGTGCAACCTGGTTAGTTGACCATAGTTGAATTAACTCTTGAAGAGTTAAAAGTTGGAGGATTTGATTAATGATGATTAGAAGGCTGATTTAGGATTAATTAATTTAGAATTAATTGTACCATATAAAAATGGATCATTGAAATTTTTATGGTCTTTTAGGTATTTCTATCATGACGCTTGATCTATTTTTATTTGATTTAATGTGGCAATCTAACTTTTGCATTCACATTAGGTCCTGAAATTCAAATTATGATGTCTTGTAAAGGTGTTGTGAAGTGTTGTAACACATTTCTACACTTTTCTAGACTCTTCTTATTATAATTCATCTAAAAATCACCTTTTTATCCCTTATCAAGTACTATTTTAAAGTGTTGTAAAGTGTTGTAACAAGATTTCATGCTTTTCTAGGCTTGTTATCACTATTTACACCTTTCTTATGCTTTATATGACCCCTTTATGCACTCATAAGAATTAATTAAGTGTATATTTTAATGTAAACCCAACAAAGAACATTAAATGCAACTTAATTCCCGACACCCACTTACAAGCCTAAGGTGGGATCCATTCGCCATGGGTGGCGAATGAGTCCCTCTTGGCTCCAAATTCAAAATAATTCAAATTTCCTTTTAGGTTTTTATTCAAAAAGACCTTATGTCATCCTGTGATGATGTATTATTGGGTTATTAGGGCATAAGTGTGTATAAATAAGTGTTTTTCTATCCATTTCAACCCTCATTCATTCACTTGCATTCACTCATTCAACATCAATTAGCATTCTTGCATTCATTCTATCAAAGCATTATTGAATCAAGTATCTTGGAGCAACCATTGACATATCTTTAGACTTCTTCTACAAGGTTGTGGTGAGTTTAGGATACTTGCATTTTTTTATTCATCATTCCTTGTTCATTTCATTTCTTTATTAAGGGTTTGATTACCAAAGTGGGATTTGACCAAGGGAAATCCCTATACTCTAACCATTAACCATTTTCCCCCTTTTGCATGTGTGTTTCTAGAATTTTGCATGTATATTTGTCAAGAAAATAGGTGTTGAAAGGTGGTCAACAAGTCAACAAAGTTTTTCAAGTTATCTAAACCCTAATTCAAGCTTGGAGACAACCTGCAGCCCGTTTTCTACAGATTTGACTCTGTCAACCCGACAAGAAGACAAGTGCAAATTTGGACCTATAGGATTGACCTTTGAATTTGCAAAATTTTGGAGGAGGACTGATTCACCATTATTTGTAGATGAGTCTCACCTAGAAGCTAATTTTTTTGATTTTTTTAGCATCCAGTTCCTAATAGTCAAAAAGCAGTTTCAAGTGTTTTTACTAGTAGGAGGACTGATCACCATCAATAGCGAATGAGTCCCACTAGTGATTTATAGTGATTTCTGCTAGTTTCCATAACCTTCTAAGATCAACATCCAACTTCTAGGTGCACTTTGTTAAACTTCATTCAATTTTGTTTGCATTTGTTTATGTTTTTAGTTCATTTCTGCATATCACACTGTGTTTTCAAAAATTGCACATCTCATTAGTTTTGCATTCATAGTCAATCAATTTCATCACTTAGTTGCATTTACATTATTTAATTTAGTCATAATCACATCATAAATTCCTTTATTTGAGTGAACTACCTCAATTTTAGTGTTTTATCTCTCGTTTTAGGTGAAAAACCCTAAGAGTGCAAGAGAAGTCCATAGAACCACAAAATTGTTGTTTCATTTTGGTGAACCTGCATATTGAACACATTATCTTTCTGATTTCAATTTAATCTTTCATCCTAGGTTTCCTTTGCATCAACATTCAATTAAGTTTTTTTTTTTTTGCATCCTAGGGTTTCTGAGATTGCATTAGTGAAAGTATCTTATAGACTTCATTTTTGCATATCAAATCATTAAAAAACTAAAAATTTGTATTTGCATCTTCATTTTGTATCTGAAAAGAATTCAAATCACTTTAAATTTTTTGAAAAACACAAAAATATCTCATACATGGACTCATTCACCACCCTAGGCAAATCAGTCCAACTACATTTTTTTGCATTAAATTTTTTGGCATTTTCACAGTATTTCCTACATTTTTATTTCCTGTTACTGCCTTCTTGTTTTTGTTTACATAATTTATGTCATTAGCATTTTATTATTCCTAGTTTTCATTTGCATTCACCCCATCTTTTGTGGTACTTGTATGAGTGTTTGGTGCCCTATTGATAATAAATTAGTGAGATGAAGTTCCAGACTCGTGGCTTCCCGCAATATCACTTTCATTGTGGACCTTGGGATCTCAAGGGATCCTACTCCTGGTATGGATAATGGTGCATTAGGCTTGGATACTACCACTAGTACACCCTTCCCTTCACATCCAATGCATGTTGACACATAAACAGATCAAATTCTGCAAGATAAAGTCACTAGTATTCATGAGGATTTTGCACATTTACAACAAGATTTATCCCTTGAAAATATTTCTACCAGTGCTATACCTACCATAGAAAACCTGAACATCGCTTGATTGAAAGTGACGCTGGCTTACACGTTATGAAAAGAATTGCTGAGATATATAACAAACATGTTCCTTCCACTTCCCAACCAACAAACATTGTGGTTAGCCAAGGGGGATCTCACATTCCTCCTCCTTCAATCGTAGCATCCATTCCCACCTATACCACTCCTAAAGTTACAACAACCATGCAAAAATTTAGTCATGTGACTCCTTTCGCTATTTCAACTAGCGTTCCTAGTTCTTTTATGGTATAGAATGCTCCCTCTTCCACCTTCACCCCTCTTAGTGTTCCCTTCACTTCTCCTAACATTACATACACTCCACCACCATTCTCTCTTCCCCCTCATACCACTTACACCGATCTCCTCATTACACAACTCTTTAACACTGTTTCATCCATGCAACAACAAATATCCATCATTAGCCAAAGTTAAAATGCTCCACCCACATACCATGTCCATAGTAGCCCATTATCTATAAAGATCTTAAGAACCCCGATGCCACAAGGAATTGAGATGCCTAGGTTTGAGAAGTACAAAGGTAAAGGAGACCCTACTAATCAGGTTAATGCCTATACAACATTGTGTAGTGATTTTTTCCTTGATGATAAACTATTAGCTAATTTTTTTCCTAGGACCTTAAAGGACACTGCATTGGAGTGGTTTTCAAACTTACCCAATCATTCAATCCAATCATTTAATGAACTTGTGGATTCCTTTATAAGTTATTTCCAAGTCAATATGACTCCCAAAAATACAATGGCCGATTTAATGAGATGTAACCAAAATGTAGATGAAAAAGTAATTGATTTCATTTCACGTTATCAGTCATTGTATGCTCAAGTACATGTCAAGATTCCTGATTCACATCCTCAAAAGATGTTTATCAGAAACTTGCACACTCACCTTCAAGATAAGTTGACTATGATGAAATTTCCTTCGTTCATGAATTTATGCACAATCCTTTGTGACTATCACAACTCGGTTACTAGTCGTGATTCAAAGTCCACTTCTAATCGAGCTGAGAAGTCTGAACAAAGCAACCAAAATAATGCACAAAACTTTAGAAAACTGAATAGAGGCTTCTTACAGTTCAATCCCTCTTCTTCACAACCAATTCAACTTGTTTATAATCAAGTGGTAACTATTAAAGCAGTGCTACCCTTTACCTATGGGGACCTGAAGAGACAATTTACCCCCTTACCCGATACCCTCCATAAAACAATGAATAAACTGCTACAACAACAAATGGTCACTTTACCTATTGTTAAACCCCTTGATACTATGAAGCCTTTACCACCCACCTTTAAACCAAATGATTATTGTCATTTTCATCACCAAAATGGACATGAAACTGAACAATGTAAGCATCTCAAACACTTAGTTCAAGACCTCATTGATTCTGGCCATTTGTCTATTGTGAGTGCCAATGATCAAGGCAATAAGTTTTTTGCATGCCCCAATAAGAACTTACAAATATTTACCAACCCCATGCCTAAGCACAATGTTTCATTTTTCAAAGCTAGTGAACCTTCAAACACTCATGTGATGAACATTAATACAAATAATGAACAACCTGTTATTACTCCAAATGTTACCCAAGTTAATCTTATGGATGAACTTGTGGGTACAATAGACATTATCCCTCGTAAGG
The DNA here is from genome assembly GCA_007258455.2 of Sequoia sempervirens. NCBI lineage: Eukaryota > Viridiplantae > Streptophyta > Pinopsida > Cupressales > Cupressaceae > Sequoia > Sequoia sempervirens. The sequence goes on from VDFB02000003.1 coordinate 725,686,421, forward strand.
GACCAACCAACAAATCTCTTGATATTACTTTTTCTTCTCATGCTATACTTAAAAAGCATCCCAATTGTCCTCTTTACATAGCCGGCCGCATCTATGATAAGCCCACCAATGGGATATTAATAGATCCTTCCTGTGGCAAGAATGTGATCATGGAAGATTTTTTAGTATCACATGATCTCTACCAAGATGATTATGATAAGCCAATTGCATGGATTAAAACACATACTATTTTTAAGTGCCCTATGATTGGGTCAATCGTACTCCCATTACAGATAGGACCCAAAAATTTGGATGTAACATTTTCTATTATTCCACAATCAAATCAGTTTCATCTATGGCTAGGCCACCCTTGGCTTCGCTCGATGAAATTTTTCCCTTCAGTTGTTCACAAATGTTTGAATTTTTCACATGGCAATGAGATATTTACCATACACCACAGTGGTTTTAATCCTTTATCTTCTCAAGGAAATTTTTCCTTAGAAGCTTTTTGGCCTAAACCTATGGAACCAATCACCCCTCGAAAGGACTTATTTTTCATTGCCTATCAAAACTTCAAAGCCAAATGAATAGCCAAATTGTCTCTTCGTCTCATTTCCCCATCCACTTCAGATACTCCTATCCTAGATGATACAATGCTTCAACCTAAGTCTGAACCTGAACAAACAATGCAACCTCATGAACAACTAACCATCGACACTTCTCCTTCATTATATAAACATCCAAGAGATAATGAAACCAACTTCATCATGCCTCCTCACATTAAACAAGTTTATAAAGCCAAAGAGAAAGTGATTGACCCGTCTCCTTTGGTTCCTTCCATTCCTCCTTAGGAAGAAAAGGAGCCTATGGTGGATCAACCTGCTCTTACACCTCAACAACTTCAACATAGAATTAAACAAAACCATGGTGCTAGGGAGCGTAGGCGTCATTGTCGTCTCCTTGCTCGTTAGTTACAAATAAAAGAAAACAAAGAAAACCAAGCTCCACCTTTGGAAAAAGCAATAACTGATCACCGTGCTCCTCTTGACCTACCACAAGATAGTATGATACAACCATCACAACAAAATTATATGATACAACAACCACAACTACTGATACATCCTTCATTGGAAATTATGCTTCATCCTCCCATCATGATTAATCTAGATGACGAGGAGGAGGAGGAGGAGGAGATCACTAAAATAGATGAAGAAGTGCATGATGATTTAAACTCTTTATTTTCATCTACCATGAGCTTAAATGATAAATCTTCTAAACCAAGTGAAGAACCTGGTAGTTCCCCTAGTTTGACACTTGCAATTCTCCCTTTGGACAATCAATCGCCCTCATAATACACTGAACATGATTGGGAGGTGGATGACTTGTTAGATGGTTGACTTGCATTCACCTTGCTAACCTTTTACATTTATTTTTCTTTTTCTTTTCTTTGGTATGATTATATGTGTGTATCATTTTCTCTCGTAATGTGTGTTTGATGTTCTCTCTCTTTGTGCACTTCCTCTATTTGTACTTCTATTCTTCTATATGTTGTACATTTCTTTTTCCTTTCACCTTTGTTTTGTGTTTTTTCCTTTTGGAGATGACGCAAAGCATAGAGATTCCCTATGTCTCTTCCATGTTGACCCAAAAGGTCCTTTTCTTTTTTTTCTTTTCTTTTTTGTTTTCCTTTTGGGGATGACGCAAAGCGTAGAGACGCCCTATGTCTCTTCCATGTTGACCCAAAAGGCCCTTTTCCTTTTTGCTTTTGTTTTTTGTTTTACTTTTGGGGATGACACAAAGCGTTGAGATGCCCTATGTCTCTTCCATGTTGACCCAAACGGTCCCTTGTCCTTTTTACTTTGTTTTTTTCTTGAGTTTTTCCTGATGGGGATGGCACAAAGCATTGAGACCCAAATGTCTCCTTCATGTTGACCCAAAAGCTTTTCCTTTTTTTTTCCTTTTCATTTTCTTTTAGCTTGTGTTTCTCCTTTTGGGGACAATGCAAAGTGTTGAGACTGAAATTTCTCTTCCATGTTGACCAAAAAAAAACTTTGATTTTCTTTTGTTTTCACTCTCTTTGTGTCATTTGTCTAGTTCTATGTGTATTTGTGGAATGATGACAATTTTGAGCTCTTTAATCAAAACATTGCAGCAGCGAACATACTGACCCTAAATCCATAGATCCCTTATGTGTTTGGAGTGTTTCTTTCTAGGGGAAACCCTCCTTTTCTTTTGTTTTCTTTTTCATTTATATGAAGCAGCCTTACTTGGAAACATATGACTTGGCATAGGGGATTTCCAAGTTGGCTCTCATGTCTTGTTTTCTCTTTGCATTTTTTCCCTTGCTATTTTAAAGTAATTTCTCACATATCAGTGTGTAGAAATTCCTTTAAAGTGGGGGGCATACATTGGCATTATTCATTTGCATTCTTGGTTCTTAGTGCAACCTTGTTACTTCATATGATGTGTTTGTCACTTTGTGAATGACATTGGGTGTGCTTTCCTTCATAAGTGTGATCTATATTAGCAAATTACATTCCTCTTGGTGGCCTGATGTGACGCACTGCATCCCCTAAGTTGTGAATATACTATTCTTTGATTGGTCTTCTCTTGGAGACATTAGACACAATGTTCCCTAAGTGACAGACCTTGCATGAAATTAACAAGACTCATTTAAACATCTTTTACATTTTACATTTTTTCATTTTACATCTTTTCCACCTTGCATACGATAGCTTGCATGCTTGTGGTACCATCTTGTTTATTCATGAGTTCTAAGTATACAAAGCTTTGCTTGTCTCATGAAGCACGAATCAACATTTTTCCTTTGTGGCCCTTGTTAAAGTTATTAGGAGGTGCATCGTAGAAAAATGGTCCCTTGACATTTTCATGGTCTTTTAGGCCTTTCCTCTTGATGCTTGGTCCATTTTTCTCTAATTTAATGATGCAATGTGACTTTGACATTCACATTAGGTCCTTAAAATTAGAATTATGATGTCTTGTGAAGGTGTTGTAAAACATTTCTACAATTTTCTAGACTCTATTCATTACAATTCACCTAAAAATCACCTTTTAATTCATCATCAAGTCCTATTTTGAAGTGTTGTAAAGTCTTGTAACAAAATTTCATGCCTTTTTAGCATAATTTCACTATCTACACCTTATGCTTTATTTGACCCCTTTATGCCCTTAAAAGGCTTAATTAAGTGTGTTTTTGAATATAAACTTAACAAACAACATTAAATGTGACTTAATTCCTGACACCCACATTCAAGTCCAAGGTGGGACCCATTCACCATGGGTGGCAAATGAGTCCCTCTTGGCTCAAAATTCAAAATATTTCAAATTTTCTTTCGGGTTTTTATTTAAAATCACCTTATGTCAGCTTGTGGTGAGGTATCATCAGGTTACTAAGGCACAAGTGTGTATAAATATGTGTTTTTCTCCTCATGTTAGACCCCCCCCAACAATCTCATAACTCATTCAAGAAATTCAAGAATTCAATTAGCATTTGAGCACTTTGCACCATCTAATCAAGCATCAATCAAACATTCAAAGGCAGCCATTGATACATCTTTATAATTTGTTCAAAAAGGGTTTGCTAAGAACTGATAGAATTTGCATGTTATTAGTTTATCTTTCTCTTTCATTTCATCATTTCATTAAGGGTTTGATTACCAAAGTGGGATTTGACCAAGGAAAATCCCTTTTCCCTAACCCTTAACCATTTTTCCCTTTGTGTATGTGTTGCGTATGCAATTTTTTTAAGCATTTAGGTGTTGAAAAGTGAAAAAGAAGTCAACAAAGTGTTTCAAGTTAATCATAACCTATTTCAATCTTTGAGAAGACATTTTGTCTATTTTCTATAAGATTAATTTCGTCAACCTGACAAGCGGACAACCTCAGATCTAGTGTTGCATAGTTGTCCCCTGATTTCTCAAATTTTTTGGAGAGGACTGATTCACCATCAGTGGCGAATGAGTCCCACCTTAAGTCTAGATATCTAGATTTTGTCAAATTCTGGATCCCAACAATCAGAAACCAGTTTTCGACAGTTTTCATCAAAAGCAAGACTAATTCGCCATCAATGGTGAATGAGTCCCACCGGTGATTTTCTGTGATCTCATTCAAGATTCAAAATATTCTAAATTCTTCATTCTCTACCCAGGTGCACTCTGAATTAGCCTTTTTCTATTCTATTTTGCATTTGTTCATTCTTAGTTCATGTTTGCAAACATCATTGTGTTTTCCAACATTGCATAATTCTTAAGTTTTGCATTCATAATTAGTCAAAAAGTTCATTTATTTGCATTCATATCATTCCATTTAGTCTAAATAACATCACACATTGCATAATTTGAGTGAACCTAGCTAGATATTTTGGCCCAAGTCTTTCTCCTTTTAGGTGAAAAACCCTAGAAGTGCTAGGAAGGATTAGGGTGCCAAAAAATCTACAGTTCATTTTGGTGAACTTGCATATTGAACACTTCACATTTTTAATTTCTATTGCATATTGCATCCTAGGATTCATTTGCATCAACATTCAATTAGGCTATTGTCTTGTTTTTGTATCCTAGGGATTCTCATATTACCTTAGTGAAAGACTCATTTAGATTTCATTTTTGCATTTCATATCATTGAAAAAACTGAAAAATTGCATTTGCATCCTTCATTGGCATCTGAAAAGCATTTAAATCATTTTAAATTTTCTGAAATACACAAAAAAATCTCATAGTTGGACTCATTCACCACCTTGGGAAAATCAATCCGCCTGCACATTTCATTCCGCATTTTCAAGCATTTTTCTGGGCAATTCCTACATTTTTGTTCTCTATTGTCATTTCTCTATTTCAGTTTGCAGAATTTTTGTTATTTGCATTTTGCACTCCTAGATTACATTGCATTTACATTCACCCTGTCCTTTGTGGTACTTACATGAGTATTTGGTGTCCCATTGATAATACTTTAGTGAGACAAAGTTCTAAACTCATGGCTTCCCATGATAGCACTTTCGTTGTGGACCTTGGGATCTCAAGAGCTCCTACTCCTAGTATGGACAATGGTGAATTAGGCATTGATCATACCACTTCTATGCCTTCCCCTTTCCATCCAATGAATGTTGACACACAAAAAAATTCTCTTCCACAAGACAAGGTAATTAGTATTCATGAATATTTTGCACATTTACAAGACTTGTCTCTTGAAAAAATTTCCACCATTGCCATACCTACAATAGAAAACCTTCACCATTTGATTGAAAGTGGTGATGGTTTACAAGTTATGAAACAAATAGTTGAAATATACAATAAACATGCTCCTTCCACATCCCAATCAAAAAACATAGTTGCTATCCAAGGAGGATCTCACATTCCTCCCCCTTCAACCATAGCATCCATACCAACTTATACCACTCCTCAAGTTACAACAACTCTGCAATAGGTTATTCATGTGGCTCCTTCTTTCACAATTCCAACCAGCATTCCAAGTTCTTTTTCCCTCTTCCACCTTCACCCCTCTTAGTGGCCCTTTCACTTCACCCAACATTACATACACCCCATCTCCATTTTACCTTCCACCTCATACCCCTTCTACTGATGCCATCATTACAAAACTCTTTAACACAGTCTCATCCATGCAACAACAGCTCTCCACCATTAGCCAAAGCCAAAATGCTCCACCGACATACCATGTTTGTAGTAGTCCATTAGCCTTAGAGATATTACACACACAAATGCCACAAGGAATTGAAATTCCTAGGTTTGAGAAATACGGGGGTAAAGGAGACCCTACTAATCATGTCAATGCTTATATAGCCTTGTGTAGTGACTTTTTCCTCGATGATAAGCTGCTAGCCAAACTTTTCCCTAGGACCTTGAAAGACACTGCATTAGAGTGGTTTTCAAACCTTCCCAATCATTCCATCTGATCGTTCAATGAACTTGTAGATGCCTTCATAAGTCATTTCCAAGTTCACATGACTCCTAAGAAAACAATGGTTGATTTAATGCATTGTAAACAAAATACCAATGAAAAATTCACTGACTTAATTTCTCGTTACTAGTCATTGTATGCTCAAATTGATGTCAAGATTCCTGATTCACATCTGCAAAATATTTTTATCAAAAAATTTCCCACCCACCTTCAAGATAAGTTAACTATGATGAAATTCCCTTCATTCATGCATTTATGCACGACACTTTTTGATTATCACAACTTGGTTTCTAGTTGTGATTCACAGTCCACTTCTAACCGAGTTGAGAAATCTGAGCAAAACAACCAAAACAATGCGCAAAAATTTAGAAAATTGAATCAATGCTTTTTACAATTCAATCTTCCTTCTCTGAAACCAACCCAACTTGTTCCAAACCAAGTGGCCATTGTTAAAGCAGCAGTGCCCTATACAATGAACCAATTGCTCCAACAACAAATACTCACTTTTCCTACCATTAAACCACTTGATACCACCAAAACTTTATCACCCAACTTCAAACCAAATGCTTATTTCCATTTTCATTACCAAAATGGCCATGACACCGAACAATGTAAGCATCTAAAACACTTAATTAAAGACCTCATTGATTTGGGTTGTTTGTCCATTATAGGTGTCAATGATTGAGGCAATAAGTTTGTTGCACCCCTAACCAGAATTTACAAATTTTCACCAACCCCATTCCTAAACACAATATTTCATTTGTCAAGGCTAGTGAACCTTCAAACCCTCACATCATGAACATTGATACAAATAATGAACAACATGATATAACTCCCAATGATACCCAAGTTACTCCTATGGATGAACTTGTGGGTGTGATAGACGTTTTCCCTCATAAGGGCCCAACCAACAAAAATATTGATATCACTTTTTCTTCCAAATATATACTTAAAAATCTTCCTGATGGACCTCTTTACATAGCCAACCAAATCTATGATAAGACTACCAATGGGATATTAATATATCCCACCTGTGGTGAGAATGTGATCACAGAAGAATTTTTAGTATTATATGAATTGTATCAAGATGTTTATAATAAACCAACTACATGGATTAAAACACATAATGGTTTTGTGTACCATACGATCAGATTAATCGTACTCCCCTTACAAGTGAGACCTAAAACTTTGGAGGTAACATTTCTATTATTTCACAATTGAATCAATTTCATCTACGACTAGGCCACCCTTGGCTTCACTCGATGAAAGTGGTCTCCTATGTTGTTCACAAATGTTTGAAGTTTCCACATGGCAATGAAATATTTACCATAAACCATAGTGGCTTTAATCCATTATCATCTAAAGGTAATTTTTCCCTAGAAGCCTTTTGGCCTAAACCTATGGAGCCCATTACTCCTCGTAAGGATTTCTTTTCATAGCGTATCAAAAGTTCAAAGCTAAACACATATAGCCAAATTGTCTATTTGTAGCATGTCCCCGTCCACTTTTGCTCCTCCTATCCTAGATGAAACCATGCTTTAGCCTGAGTTCGAAATTGAACAAACTACACAACCTCATGAACAACCACCCATAATCATTTCCCCTTCCTCGTTTAAATGACCAAGAGAAAATGAAACAAATCTCATTATGCCTCCCCACACTAAAAAAGTGTATAAAGCTAAAGAGAAAGTGATTGACTCGTCTTCTTCAATTTCTTTCTTTCTTCCCCCTCTAGAAGAAAAGGAACCTACAATGGATCAACCCACTCTTACCCATCAACAACTCCAAAATAAAATTAAATGAAACTGTGGTGCTAGGGAGCATAGGCATCATCATCATCTCCTTGCTCGTCAATCTTGAATGGAAGAAAACAACGAAACCAAACCTCCACCTGTGAAAAAAGAAATAGATGATCAACCTCTTCCCCCAGACCTACCACAAGACAATACAGTCCAACCCTCACAACAAAATGAACCAATCCAACAACCACAACTTTTGCTTCATCCTTCCTTGGAGATAACCCTTTGTCCTCTCGTTGTAATCAACCTTGATGATGACAATGATGAGGAAATAAAAAGAATAGATGAAGAAGTGCATAATGATCTAAACTCATTATTTTCATCTCCCATGAGCTTAAATGATAAATCTTCTCAGCCTGGTGAACAACTTGGTACATCTAGTTTGACACTTGCAATTCTTCCTTTGGACAGTCAACCACCCTCGTAATACACTAAACATGATTGGGAGGTGGATGACTTGTTATATGGTTGACTTGCATTTTCCTTACTAGCCTTTTTGTATTCATTTTCCTTTCTCTTTTTCTCTTTCTTTGGTTTGATTTTATGTTTGTACCGCGTTCCCCCGTATTGTGTGTTTGATGTTCTATCTCTTTGTACACTTCTTCTATTCATACCTCTATTCTTCTCTATGTCGTGCATTGACTTTTTTTCTTTTGTTTTGTGTTCTCCTTTTTGAGATGACATGAAGCATTGAGACCACAATGTCTCTTCCATGTTGATCCAAAAGGTCATTTTCACTTTTTTTTGTGTTCTCCTTTTGGGGATGACGCAAAGCATTGAGACAGTCACAATGTCTCTTCCATGTTGACCCAAAAGGTTCTTTTTCGCTTTTGTTTTGTGTTCTCCTTTTAAGGATGATGTAAAGCATAGAGATGCCCTATGTCTCTTCCATGTTGACCCCAATGGTCCCTTTTCTTTTCACTTTTCCTTTTCTTGTGTTTTTCCTTTTGGGGATGATGGAAGGTATTGAGACCGAAATGTCTCCTTCATGTTGACCCAAAAGCTTTTTATTTTATTTTGCCTTTACATTTTCTTTTCACTTGTATTCTCCTTTTGGGGATGATGCAAGGCCTTGAGACCAAAATGTCTCTTACATGTTGACCCAAAATGAACTTTCTTTTTGGTTTTTTTTCACTCTCTTTGTGTCATTCTTGCAGTTCTATGTGCTTTGGGGAATGATGATAGTTCTGAGCTCTTTCATAAAAACATTGTAGCAACGAACATACTAGCCCAAAATCCATAGATCCCTTATGTGTTTGGTGTGTTCTTTTCTGGGGGGCCACTCCCTTTTTATTTTGTTCTCCTTTTCATTTACATGAAGCAGCCTAACTTAGAAACATATGACTTGGCATAGGGGCTTTCCAAGTTGGCTCTCATGTCTTGTTTTCTCTTTGCATTTTCTTTCCTTCGCTACTTTAAAGTAATTGCTCCTAGACCAGTTTGTAGAAATTCCTTTAAAGTGGGGGGCATACATTGGCATTATTCATTTGCATTCTTGATTCTTAGTGCAACCTTGTCACTTTGTGGATGACATTGGGTGTGATGTCCTTCATAAGTGTGATCTATCTTCTAGCATATTATATTCCTCTTAGTAGCCTAATGGGAAAAACTGCATCCACTAAGTTGTGAATATTTTATTCTTTGATTGGTCCTCTCTTTAAGACATTAGACACAATGTTGCCTAAGTTATAGACCTCACTTGAACTTGACAAGACTCCTTTGAACATCTTTTACATTTTACATTTTTTGCATTTTTTCCACCTTGCACAATGCAACTTGCATGTCTATGGTACCTTGCTCTTTGTTCATGGATTCTAAGCATACAAAGCTTTTCTTGTCTCATGAAGCATGAATCATCATTTTCCTTTGTGGCACCTTGTTAAAGTTATCAAGAGGTATAACTTTAATATGGTTGAGTAGGAAGCCCATTCAGCGGCACTACTTTCCCCATAGCCACCTATGTGTTTTTGGGTGCATGCCAACTAGTGTATGTACTTCACCTTCTTGGGTATTCTCACCCGATGGACCGCCATGAGTTATGTCACCCCAAAGTGAGTATGTATTCTCTTTTTCAAACAATCGGCGTAGATCTAATCCACAAGTAGTTGGATGAACGATTGAATCTTTCATTTCTTTTCAACCTCATGTGTGTTCCTTTGTTCTTATGTTTAGTTTTCCATGGGATCTTCATCCTGTGGGATTGATCATCCCTCTTGATAGTTATCATTCCATTTTTCTAATGCAAGTACATTGAAATCTCTCTCTTTATATTCATGGCTACTTTAGTGTGAGTTTGAAGCAAGTTCATCCTCTCACTAAAGTGGGGGCTAAATACACTGTAGAAAAATGGTCCCTTGACATTTTCATGGTATTTTAGGCCTTTCCTCTTGATGCTTGGTCCATTTTTCTCTAATTTAATGTTGCAATGTGACTTAAACATTCACATTAGGTCGTTAAAATTCAAATTATGATGTCTTGTGAAGGTGTTGTAAAACATTTTTATACTTTTCTAAACTCTATTCATTACAATTCACCTAAAAAATTACCTTTTTATTCATCATCAAGTCCTATTTTGAAGTGTTGTAAAGTCTTGTAACAAGATTTCATGCTTTTCTAGGCATAATTTCACTATTTACACATTCCTTATGCTTTATTTGACCCCTTTATGCCCTTATAAGGCTTAATTAAGTGTGTTTTTTAATGTAAACCCGATAAACAACATTAAATGTGACTTAATTCCTGACACCCACATTCAAACTATCCAAGGTGGGACCCATTCACCATGGGTTGCAAATGAGTCCCTCTTGGCTCAAAATTCAAAATATTTCAAATTTTCTTTTGGGTTTTTATTTAAAATCACCTTATGTCGGCCTGTGATGAGGCATCATCAGGAACTACTAAGGCACAAGTGTGTATAAATATGTGTTATTCTCCTCATTTTAGACCCCCCCAACAATCTCATAACTCATTCAAGCAATTCAAGCATTCAATTAGCATTTGAGCACTTTGCACCATCTAATCAAGCATTCAAAGGAAACCATTGATACATCTTCAAAATTTCTTCAACAAGGGTTTGGTAATTTGATAGCATTTGCATGTTATTAGTTTATCTTTCTCTTTCATTTCATCATTTCATTAAGGGTTTGATTACCAAAGTGGAATTTTACCAAGGAAAATATGTTTGCCCTAACCCTTAACCATTTTCCCCTTTGTGCATGTGTTGTGTATGCAGATTTGTCAAGCATTTAGGTGTTGAAAAGTGGAAAAGAAGTCAACAAAGTGTTTCAAGTCAATCATAACCTATTTCAAACTTGGAGAAGACATTTTGTTTGTTTTTTGCAGGATTAATTTCGTCAACCTGACAAGCAGACAACATCAAATATGGTGTTGCATAATTGTCCCCTGATTTCTCAAAAAATTTAGAGAGGACTGATTCACCATCAGTGGCGAATGAGCCCCACCTTAAGGCTAGAAATCTAGATTTTGTCAGATTCTGGATCCCGTCACTTAGAAACTAGTTTCTAATAGTTTTCATTAGAAGCGAGACAAATTCACCATTAGTAATGAATGAGTCTCACTGGTGATTTTCTATGATCTTCGTCAGCATTCAAGATATTCTAGATTCTCCATTCTCTACCCAGGTGCACTTTGAATCAACCTTTTTCTACTCTATTTTGCATTTGTTCATTCTTAGTTCATGTTTGAAAACATCATTGTGTTTTCCAACATTGCATAATTCTTAGGTTTTGCATTCATAGTTAGTCAAAAAGTTCATTTAGTTGCATGCATTCATATCATTCAATTTAGTCTAAATAAAAAATCACACATTGCATAATTTGAGTGAACCTAGCTAGATATTTTGGCCCTTCTTTCTCCTTTTAGGTGAAAAACCCTAAAAGTGCTAGGAAGGATTAGGGTGCCAAAAATCTATGATTCAGGAGGTATAACTTTGATATGGTTAAGTGAGAAGCCCATTTCGTGGCACGACTTTCCCCATAGCCACCTATGTGTTTGTGAGTGCATACCAACTAGCATATGTTTCTCACCGTTTGCGCCTTCTCACCCGGCGGACCACCATGTGTTCCATCACCCCAAAGTGAGTATGCATTTCCTTTTTGGACAAATAGCCTAGATCTAATTCACAACTAGCTAAACAAATGATCAAAGCTTGATTCAACTTTTCCCTTCTCATCTTCCTTCTCTCTTTCTCTTTCACACTTGTGTTCCTTTGTTCTTCTGCCCAGTTTTCCATGGGATCTTCATCATGGGGGCTTGGTAATCCCTCTTGATCACTGCCATTCCATCTTTCTAGCATAAGTGCATTTGGACCTCCCTCTCGATATGCATGGCTACTTTAGTGTGAGTTTGAAGCAAGTTCATCTTCTCACTAAAGTGGGGGCTAAATGTACCATAGAAAAATGGATCATTGAAATTTTCATGGTCTTTTAGGTCTTCCTCTCATGATGTGTGATCTATTTTGATTTAATTTAGTGTTGCAATGTAACTTCTGCATTCACATAAGTAGGTCCTGAAATTCAAATTATGATGTCTTGTGAAGGTGTTGTAACACATTTCTAAACTTTTCTAGACTCTTCTTATTACAATTCATCTAAAAATCACCTTTTTACCCCTTATCAAGTCTTATTTCAAAGTGTTTTAAATTCTTGTAACAAGCTTTCACACGTTTCTAGGCTTTTATCACTATTTACACCTTTCTTGTCCTTTATATGACCCCTTTATGCACTCATAAGACTTAATTAAATGTATTTTTGAATGTAAACCTAAAAAATAACATTAAATGCAACTTAATTCATGACACCCACTTACAAGCCTAAGGTGGGACCCATTCGCCATGGGTGGCAAATGAGTCCCTCTTGGCTCCAAATTCAAAATAATTCAAATTTCCTTTCGGATTTTTATTCAAAAAGACTTTATGTCAGCCTGTGATGATGTATTGTTGTGTTATTAGGTCATAAGTGTATATAAATAAGTTTTTTTTCCATCCATTTCAACCCCCATTCATTCACTTGCATTCACTCATTCAACATCAATTAGCATTCTTCCATTCATTCTATCAAAGCATCATTGAATCAAGTATCTTGAAGTAGCCATTAACATATCTATAGACTTCTTCTACAAGGTTGTGGTGAGTTTAGGACACTTGCATGTTGTTTATTCATCATTCCTTATTCATTTCATTTCATTTCTTTATTAAAGGTTTGATTACCAAAGTGGGATTTGCCCAAGGCAAATCCTTATACTCTAACCCTTAACCATTTTTCCCCTTTTGCATGTGTGTTTGCAGAATTTTGTATGTAGATTTTCCAATCTAAAATAGGTGCTGAAAGGTGGTCAACAAGTCAACTAAACCCTATTTCAAGCTTGGAGACAACCTACAACCCATTTTTTGCAGATTTGACTATGTCAACCTAACAAGAAGATAAGTGCAGATCTAGACCTATAGGATTGACCTTTGAATTTGCAGAATTTTTGGAGGAGGATTGATTTTCCATTAGTGGCGAATGAGTCCCACCTAAAGGCTAAAAAAATTGATTTTTTCAGAATCCAGTTCTCGACAATCGAAAAGTAGTTTCAGGTGTTTTTACTAGTAGGAGGACTGATTCGCCATCAGTGGTGAATGAGTCCCACTAGTAATTTACGATGATTTTTGCCAATTTCCAGAACCTTCTTAGATCAACATCCAACTTTTAGGTGCACTTTGTTAAACTTCATTCAATTTTGTTTGCATTTGTTTATGTTTTTAGTTCATTTCTGCATTTCACACTGTGTTTTCAAACATTGTACATCTCATTAGTCTTGCATTCATAATCAATCAATTTCATCACTTAGTTGCATTTACATTATTGAATTTAGTCATAATCACATCATACATTCCTTTATTTGAGTGAACCACCTCAATTTTAGAGTTCTATCTCTCTCCTTTTAGGTGAAAAACCTTAAGAGTGCAAGAGAAGTCCATAGAACCACAAAATTGTTGGTTGATTAATTAATTAGAGTGATTTCTAGGAGATGTGACATTTGATTTGACTAATTTTTAATCAAATGAGAGGATTTAATTAAATGATTTGATTTAATTAAATATGATGAATAATTAGTTAGAAGAAGGGTGAATTAATCCAATAAATTTAATTATTTGATTAATAGTTGAATTTTCTGATTTTAAAATTAGACAATGTTGATTATTCAATTAATTGATCAATTTGCAGTGATTTAGGAAGAAACAGTGTTAGTTGATCAAAATCAGATGCATAGTATCAATCAGGACATTTTACGCATCTACAATAATTATCTATTTCTATTAAGATGTTACAAATTTACAATTAAGTTCTCCAATATTAACTAAGGTAGTGAATAGTTGACACATAACATAAAATAGGAAATTAATAATACAAAGAACAAGATAAAAAAAAATTAAGTATTATTCTACCACTTTGGAGAGACATAATCTAAATTATAATGAAGCAATTGACTTATGTAATAGAGAAATCTCCCAGTCACCATGAAGTAAGATACAACAAATGAAGGCAATAATATGATATGATTGCCCTAAGAAACTAAGCTTAAATGCTTAATAACACTAGCATTAAGTAAAGCTAACCAATTATGTGTTTGACTCTCATCCTAACTAGCTAAGTACTACAACCTAGCCATCCAACCCATGCAACTAAGTCAAACTATCTTTAGAGTCATCCAGGATCACATCTACCAAATTTAGTGAAGGAAAAAGTGAGCTAGTAAGGCTCATGGTCTGAATGCTAGCCTCAATTGTAGAGAAACTCACTAGTAGAAGAAAGCAAACCAATTTCCAAAGGGTAGTGATTCCATGTAGATGTGTGTGTATGCATGTGTAAGATATTAGAAAACACTTATTAAGATGATCAATTATGGAGAAACTCACTAGAAAGTTAAACAAAATCTTCGCCAAAGGAAAACAATATCAATGACCCAAATTTCATATCTAATTTAATATAATGGCTCCAATATAGTCAACTAGATTCCATCTAATCGAATCAAGGAATAGAAAACATGATGCCAAATATATGTATATGTGTATATACACACAAATCTATCATACACATTTTTAACACAAAAAATTAAACAAGTCAAAAAAGTTGGGATCATAATGGCGATGGTTTGGTAAGCCAATGGGTGATTTAATTTTCTATACATACTAGAAATTGATAAATTAGAAAACATGTTAAAAAATTTAGAATTGTGAAACAAGACAAAACCAAAAGCCATAGGATCAAACAATAAACAACTTGTAAAACAGATGAAAATAAGGATTTATGGAAAAAACAAAAACTAAATCTGGAAACCACTTGTACCACTGTGAAGAGCTCGGGAACAGCTTTCCGACGATATCTCGTTTGCCGATTTTTGACATCATATGCAAAAGTTATGTTGAAAACACTGAAGGAAACCTTAGAAAAGAAGACCTGACTTTGATTGGAAATAACAGGGACCTGAGAAAAAAATTCCAAAAAATACCTACACTACTAGAAAGTACTTTGAATCCTCTTTCTAACGATATCTCGTTTGCCTGATTTCGACACCGTGGGCAAAAGTTATGGCCTTCGGAAGAAAATAGCTCCCAAAGAGGAAAAAGCTAGTTTTGCCATTAAATTGGACAATCAAACGACCATTGCAGAAAAACCGCAAGCTTAAAATTGATGGCCAAATGGTTGTCACTGCATTTCTCCAATTTGGATTATTTGAAAATAAATTGTTTTAAAAATAAAAAATAAAAATATTTACATAAATAATTTTTTTTGCTTTTAAAAAAAGTTTAATAAAAAAAATGTTAAGGGCAATAGCTCTTTACAGTACCGCTGACAACGGTACTGTCAATCCGTCGGATGGCTGTAAGCCCGGCAGTAGCTGACAATATGTTGTACAATGTACTCAGCGAACGTAAGCCTTTAAAATAGGCTTTTAATTATTATTTTTTTTGTGCTTTTTTAAAAAAAAACTATAGAATATATATTTAAAAAAAAAAATTAAAGTTAGAAATTAAAAAAATTTACTAGCCCTATGTCTAAAAAATTTCTCGATCCACGTGCAAACTACTGCAGGGGAATTTTTTTTTCCTAAGAGGTCAACTGCTCATATTTTGACGATTTGATAGGTGATCTTAGGGTTTTTGGGCCTTCTGAGCACGATGGTGATGTCCATTCCGGCTCAAAACACTCCAAAAATACAGCTACCCTTTGGATCTAGAGACAAAGCAACCGCTTCAAAACCTTGTAGATCTGGCGTCTAGAGTCGAAATCAAACGAAAAAAAAGCCAAATTTTACTTTCTCGACAACTCTAGATCCATGTTAGAATTGTGAAACAAGCACAAAACTACGAGCCACAGGATCAAACAACAAAAAATTACACCTTCCACGCAAGAGATCTTCAAACAAGAATCGCTATATTCATCAACATGGAAAAGTTATAGAAGAAGCTTTCAAGAAGATATGAAAGCTTCAAATATGTCCCATGAATAATATCCAATTGATATTTACAATAACCTGGGTTGAATGCTTATAAGAGCAAAGCCATAAATGAGAAAGAGATCAGATCATGACAAGTGTCAACATCACATGAGATGTGACATAATGATCTAATATTAACTCAACTAATAAAGCATTCCTAAGTTTAGCTAAAGTGTGTGAGAATAAATTAGACTAATAATCAATTAAAGATTAATTAATTATTAGCTAATGTATAATAACTCTAACAAGAAATGTGACAATCAACATGTCACATTTCTTGTAGCTATGGTTTACCCCACCCAATTGTGCCAAGACATAAACCAAGGAAAAGATCAAACAAAACATGGAAGGAATCCACCCTACAAAATCAGTTACACAAAAACAACGATTACATATTCTAAGAACACAACAATTCCAAAAATTCAAAAGAAATTTTAATTGGGCACTTATGACTTTTGATTTAAAAACATAGTATCTCTATTATATATCATTTCTTTTACAATCTAAAAGAAAAGAAAAAATAAATTAAAAAATCCAATATTTAATGTTAAATTATTTGAGTGCATATGTAAGTAGAATTTAATTAATTGGGTATGTGTGGCTTACCTTGATAACCAAATGGGGATTGAGATCTAGACTTCAGAGAGAGAAAGAAGCAAATTATCCAACACACAAGGCTTGAGATGAACCAAGGTGTTTGCTACAATTAAGGCGGTTGTGACTGGAGGCTTCCTATCCCTCTAATAAAACTTGGATACAACCTACATTGCCAACATGTACAACATTCCTCTATTACAAGATCTACCTTTTCCTCTCTTCATTCTCTTTCTTTTTATTTTCTTCCCCTCTTAGCCCCTATGATCAAGTTTCTTGAGTATTTTCCCAAATAAGAAGAGGCACCCATATGAATAATTATGTTTTTTTCTTGATTGGAATGTGTTTATTGCTAAGAAAGGTGCTTGCAAAGCCATAACAAATTCAATGCCTTGTACCCTTGATCTAGAAAATCGTAGATTTCATGATAAATGATGGTTGTAATTGTTATGGTATTAAATGGTGTTGAAATGATGGAATCACAATGTCCCTAATGAAGTTGCAGTCTTCAATGGAGGACCTTTGCCAAGAAAATATTCAGTCACACAGAAAGTGTTGCAACAATGGAATTCAAATAGAGATTCTACTATGAGAAATGTTGCAAGTGTACATATTCCTTGATTAAATAGGAAAGAGAGAAATCTAGAATGCACTATGATATTGCCAAGTGTCTTGATCACACAACATGCAATGAAATGAAAACCCTAACAACCTACCTAGGGAATGATGAAGTGATAGATATAAGTTCTAGATGATTTCTAGAAGGAATCTTATCTCCTACAAATATGGAAAGGGTAATGACCCCATTATTAATGATTTTCTAATAATGCAGCCTAGGACTTAATTAATTAAATAAAAGACCTAAGTAAACTTATGCTAGTGTAATTAAATAAATAATTGCACTGACACCCCCCATAAGTGCAACTTAGGGAGGAAATTATTATGCAATGATTATGCAATGGATGATGGGTCCCAACTACATGATTATGCCATATTAGGTACCATTTATAAATGATATGAAATGCAACTAATCTCCCACAAACAGAGAAAAGGGGAAAACCTAGTGGGAAGAAAACCTCTCTCCAAAAAGGAGATGAAATTTAGAAAAGTGAGGAACGATGGAGGACTCCATAATACCCCCCAAGAACACCATATGTCATATGGATACAATAAAATCAATAGCCCCCCATAGGAGGGAAATAGAGAGCTATATAGCTCTCCCATAATATGTGATCACCTACAAAAATGGTAAGTGTCTGTAGACAAAACAAGATCCAATGTCGACAAACAACTTATCTCCCTTTCGGAAGAAACAAAACCAAATTTGCAAATGCAAGGAAGCTTCCCATTCCGAATAGGAATTGAAGGAAGGTAGCATTAATGTGAATGATCATGGCTCTGAAATCTTCTCATGTGTCTCCTTTTCCACTGAAGATGAAGATGCCATAATGAATGAAGAGGTGGACAAACCAAGACAATGCAAAAACTGATGTTGAACAAGATCCAAAGACTGCAATAAAATGATCCTTTAATTGAATAAATAGATGGAGACTGGATTGCCCCCCCAAAATGAAGTGTCCTCAAATCCATTGAAAGAAGTAAGAAAGCAACAAAGGTGTCCAAACCACATATCTGCCACTAGTAAGAATCAAATCCAATGGTAGATGCTGAAGAAAATCCAACTCCATAATGAGATGGGAGGGAAGAAGTCTCATATAGGGAATCTCTAAAGAGAAAATAAGTGCCTCCAAGGTAGTCTCATGATCCCCAATCAAGGTCGAGAAAATGAAATGTGGAGAGATATCCCTTCAGGAATGTCCTCCAAACTTGTAAAAATAGTCAAGTCTACAATCCCTAAAACAAAGCCATCTTGTGATGTCAAGTCTAGAAAACTAAATGTGTCCTGATGAATGATGGAAGCCTCAATCAATGACTCTAGCCAAGGAATCATTGAATGTGAAGGTACATCAACTATCTCTGATGAAGAAGAAACATTTATAGAACCATTGACATCCTCATTTGAAGACTCAAGGAATTCCAAATTTATAAGCTCTTGAATAGCAATATCATCATGGGGTACCTGTTCTGAAGAATAACATTCTGAATCATGATCATCAGGGAATGGTGGAGTGTCAAAATCTCCATATAGATCCCAAATCTTAGTCCAAAGGATATTAGGGAAATCACAATGATCAATAGCACTCAAAACATCACAATCAACTTGCATTGCAATGATCTCTAAGATAGTATATCTGCTACAACTCCAAGCAAATTCATGAATACCTCCACTTGGATGGGGAACTATACCATAGATGTGACAATAATTCAAGTGATTGGAGATGGTGTACGATCCCATCTCGCCATTGCTTATGGTTTCCCTTGTGCAACATAGTCAGAGAAGGAGTATATGAAAGCCCCCATAATGTACTGTGAAATTTTCTCCAAAAATACAAAGATAATGACGTTCAACAGAAAATAGAAACTTCCAAAGATGATATGTAATTGAAGAGATGCCACCCGAATCAAAAAAATATTCTTCAATCTTCAGGATGTCCCAAGAATTAGGAAAATGCACCAAATTGCAAAAATCCAATAAAAGATACTTGGAGATGAAATTGAAAGAAGTGACTGGAGTGATGAAAAAAGCTGTGAAATATCTTTTGAATGCCACTAGAATCACTAAATTTTGACAAAAATTTGAGAAGACAATTGAAGCATGTCACATTTCTTGTAGCTAGGGTTTACCCCACCCAATTGTGCCAAGACATAAACCAAGGAAAAGATCCAACAAAACATGGAAGGAATCCACCCTACAAAATCAGTTACACAAAAACAACGATTACATATTCTAAGAACACAACAATTCCAAAAATTCAAAAGAAATTTCAATTGGGCACTTATGACTTTTGATTTAAAAACATAGTATCTGTATTATATATTATTTCTTTTACAATCTAAAAGAAAAGAAAAAATAAATTAAAAAATCCAATATTTAATGTTAAATTATTTGAGTGTACATGTAAGTAGAATTTAATTAATTGGGTGTGTGGCTTACCTTGATAACCAAATAGGGATTGAGATAGACTTCAAAGAGAGAAAGAAGCAAATTATCCAACACACAAGGCTTGAGATGAACCAAGGTGTTTGCTACAATTAAGGCGGTTGTGACTGGAGGCTTCCTATCCTTCTGGTAAAACTTGGATACAACCTACATTGCCAACATGTACAACATTCCTCTATTACAAGATCTACCTTTTCCTCTCTTCATTCTCTTTCTTTTTATTTTCTTCCCCTCTTAGCCCCTACAATCAAATTTCTTGAGTCTTTTCCCAAATAAGAAGAGGCACCCATATGAATAATTATGTTTGTTCTTGATTGGAATGTGTTTATTGCTAAGAAAGGTGCTTGCAAAGCCATAACAAATTCAATTCCTTGTACCCTTGATCTAGAAAATTGTAGATTTCATGCTAAATGATAGTTGTAATTGTTATGGTATTAAATGGTGTTGAAATGATGGAATCACAATGTCCCTAATGAAGTTGGAGTCTTCAATGGAGGACCTTTGCCAAGAAAATATTCAGTCACACAGAAAGTATTGCAACAATGGCATTCAAATAGAGATTCTATTATGAGATATTTTACAGGTGTACATATGCCCATATTAAATAGGCAAGAGAGAAATATAGAATGCACTATGATGTTTCCAAGTGTCTTGATCACACAACATGTGACAATATGAAAACCCTAACAACCTACCTAGGGAATGATGAAGTGATAGAGATAAGTTCTAAATGATTTCTAGAAGGAATTTTATCTCCTACAAACATGGAAAGGGTAATGACCCCATTATTAATGATTTTCTAATAATGCATCCTAGGACTTAATTAATTAAATAAAAGACCTAAGTAAACTTATGCTAGTGTAATTAAATAAATAATTACACCAAAAAAGTGGTGTATAACTTAACTAAAGTTATAACTCACCATTGTATGTAAAGAAGAAACCCTCATTTTCGGTGTAGGGGAGCTAACAGTCACCCCAACTCTTACATGCCC
Source organism: Sequoia sempervirens (assembly GCA_007258455.2). NCBI lineage: Eukaryota > Viridiplantae > Streptophyta > Pinopsida > Cupressales > Cupressaceae > Sequoia > Sequoia sempervirens. The sequence continues at coordinate 725,707,281 of VDFB02000003.1, forward strand.
ACTTGCAATTCCTCCCACACCAATTATTTTGTTGATACTATGTAGAAAAATTCTTCCCCCATGGATTTCGATTGCAGTAAACAACAAACATCGTTGTGAAAATTGATTATATGCAGATGAGGACATTATAGAGTGTGGAAAAAACAAAGGAAAACATAAGTGATAAAAAGGGCATTCTATACAATAGATGTAACTTAGAATTTCATTGAGACTTCAAGTCGGGTAACACCTCTTGAACATGTGTCAAGAAAACCTCCATCTTTTCTCCCACCTCATAAGTGCAGAGGAGTCAGACTATTTGCAACAACCCTATTTTGATGAACCCACACCTCAATATCTATGTCTTCTCTTGCCTCATAATATTTGTAGAGCCTTTGACAATATCTGCACCCCCAATCCGAGAGTACCAAAAAAACCTTCAACCAATATTTTTTGATAAAAAATATGTAGCTTCACTTATGCAAATAACAAACATAAAATCAAATCTTGAAAAATATTAAATCTTGGTTGGCTATTACAACATGCATTAATCACTATTTAATGTTTGAAACCTTTGCTATAGTTCCAGACATAAAGTAAAAACTACAATCACTAGAGAAAATAAATATTAGACTTATATATATTTTTGGTAAAAATTAGGGCTCCTCAACTATAGATGTCATTTCATGGACCCCTATTTAATACTAATAATCAACAACATTGTGACGATTCCAGAGAGGTACTTTGAGGGTTTGTGTTTGAATATGTGTTGAAATTATGCTTTGTATTTCCTACTACTCTCTCCCACAACAAGCATAAAGATCATACATTTGGGATTGTTATTGACAAGGGAAATATAGTTGCGTGAAGTGCAACAAGAAAACTCAAATGGAAATAACAATGTCAGATGAGTATATGTGGAAACTATTTGGACATAAACTATGTTACAATGGAATTTCATCATTTGTCCCATTCTCATATTGAATGATTACAAGTGCATTTTAAAAATCTATTTCCACTATAGCACAATTCATGTCCAACCTTAGTCTACAAGTAAGTGTACTACATTGATATTTCCAGCTTATCTTTACCTTGTTGCACATTACACATTTGTATTTTCCCTTCTTCTAAATAACAAGTTGCAAGCCATGATCTCAATGATCTTTGTAGGTGAACCCTCAGGGAAGGGCTATGCAAAGTGGGTGAAGTCTAAAACCCTTGCTAGAATTTAAAAAAAAAACTCTTCTTCCTATACCATTGCTATGAAAAACCTCTTGTTAAAATGAATTTCCCCTAGATTTCCATTCCTATGACAAAGTTATTGACATGAATTTCTCTTGGATTTTACAAGGTTAATGAATCTTTCTTGCCCATGACCTTATATTTTATTGAAGTGTAGGTGTATTAGAACTTCTTAACATGGTTAATATCTGACCTCACCCTTAAGAAAATGGAATTGTATATTAAATGATTAATTTGGATTATGACATTAGTTTATGGTAGCTTTTTTCTCATCCCATTAATCACTAATAGTTTTTTTCACCATATCTTTTACACTCCATCGCTTGTCACGGTAATGCCCTTATACCATCTCCAAACTTCGGGGATGAGCAACAACACCCCACCAAAGAGAATATTCCTTGGTATATCCCTTATCGTTGGTCGTAGAAATGTGACAAAGCTGCATAAGTATTTCAGCGAAGAGGATTTTATAGCAATGCCATAATATGACCATAGGCTGTCGCACATTGCTGTAACTGTCTTGGAACTGAGGGTGTTTTCGACGATAAGCAAACCCAATGACAACACCCAATTCAGAGACATAGCCAGATCATACCACTCCCCTCAATTCATTCCCATTGCTCATCGTAGAAATTGAGAAAATCCTTGAGATACTTTTGCGATGAAACGATACATAGAAAAGATGATGTCCATTGCTCATCGCTGAAAAGAAAAGGGAAGTTGAAACGTTTCAGAAATAAACGATACACAATGCTTGTAGCCATATCACTCATCACAGTAATCAATCATGGAGAGTAGCAAATTTCGGCGACATGCGATGCAAAGGAGAAACATAGCCCCATCACTCATCACAGTAATTAGCCCGACAACAAAAGTAACTTCAGCAATGAGCAATGACTTAAACGATTGGAATTAGCACATGCAATAGGATGTTTTAATAGAGGGGACTTCTTAAGACCATGCATGATAAGGTATCAAAAGACTAATAACCATTCCTTGCAAAGGATGTAAAGGCCAAACAAGGTCGAGGGATCAACCTTATAAAGTAAAATAATCTAATGACCTAGGCACGCGAAGATATCAGGTAGCGGGTATCATGAGATCCTAACCATATGTGGCCGCTCATAAGACAGATTTAAATGACCTAGGTTGTTTTCATCATGACCGGGGATGAGCACAATAGGTCAATGAAAAAATATAACATTGCAAAGGGTGATAGACATAAGGGTTTTTTGAAAGAGTTTTATCAACATAAAACCCTAAAGCAATGATAACAAATCAAACCCTAAGCCTAGAAACATGGGATTAACCAAATTCTGCAAGATTTTGGGATGGAACACAAATCATTTTTAGGGGTTCCATTAGCCTCAATTCAAATTGGGAGGTGAAAAAGCATGATAATAGTGTGTTCAGGATGGAACACAAATCATTTTTAGGGGTTCCATTAGCCTCAATTCAAATTGGGAGGTGAAAAAGCATGATAATAGTGTGTTCATGTGTGAAAGAAATTCTCTTTCTTTTGTGAGTTTTAATTCTTTTGATGTTGACTTAGTTCTTTTAAAAAATACCCTTGTTATTTTTGCATGAGTGATGTCATAAAATAGGTCCATCACCTATTATTTTTTCTTTCCTTGTAGTGGTAATGTTGAAGGTTGAATTTTCCTTCACCTTTTGTGTAGTATTTGCAAGTTGGTGCATTCAAATAGGAAGTTGCATTTGTTGTAGTTAAGTGAAGGAAGTAGCTTCAACTTGAAGGAGATCATTTCCTTCAGTAGGCTTGTATTCAAACAAGGAAAGTGGATACCTAACTTCTTGTTCATGGCCATATGACATGGGTATTCATGCGGGGTTTAATCTACAAAATAAAATCCAGTATATTTCTTTGCAGCCATATCTTCATGTTGTTGGCTACAAGTTACCATTTATTGTACATAATGTATCTTGGTTTTATATATCTTGTTGTGTGATCCTTTGTGTAATCATGCCCCTTATTTGTGATGATGAAGTGTAAGTCATTCTTGGTTGTTGTTATTACCCAATTTGTAAGTGAAGTGTAAGTTGAGGATTTTAAAACTTTTATTTGACTGAGAATATCCCAAATTCATGTAGAGGTAGCTCTTTTATAGCTTGGTCTACTCTTACTTATATTCTGGCTCATAGACCATGTAGATCTCTAGAGAAATCTAATGTGCTTGCTTGGGGAAATGATCCAAATGAAACTAATTCAATAGCTCTTGGCTATCAATATATTGAGCACATGAATGGTATGAATATATATTTTTCTTGGTGGAGGAAAATTTGAAACAAATTTAGTTTGTCAAAGTGCAATTTTTACATTTGACTTTTAAGCTAGAATAAATGCATGACTTGAGATAATATTTTAAAGAGAGGATATCTTATTCCCTCCAGATGTATTTCATGTGATGGTAGTGAAAAAAAGTCTCCATATCTCTTTTTCAATATCCTTTCACCTTAGAAATTTGGAACTTATGATGGGGAACATGGAATAAGCCTATAATTCATACTCCTTCATCAATTTAATTTTGGGCTAGTATGTACCATCCACCTATAGAGGTGTTTTCTTTGGTTGTTACTTGGGATCTAGGTCCTATTTTTATTCTTTGTTGAATCGGGTTAGAGAGAAATCATAGATTTTTTCAAGATCATTAGAGCCTTCTCATTTAGGTTTGGTAGAAGATAAAGCTTTTATTTCAAGAAATTATTGTTGCCAAATGTTCCCTTAAAGAAGTCATTTCCCCTTCTAACTCTCATGTAGGCTAGGTGTAGATCTTCTTCAACAAATTATTTCAAATGTTGCTCAACTAAATTCCTCTAAAAAGGTGATAGGATTGGTAAGTGGTCTCCTCCAATTTTTTTTAAATTAATTTGATGAATCCTCTAGAGGTAGCCTAGGGGTTACAAGAATTGATGGGGTGGGTAATTATAATCAAGTTTTTCTTTATTTCTTAATTTTTTACTTCTATAGGATACAATTATAATAATCAAATTGAGGCCCATGACTTTTTAATCACACTGAATAAAGATTGTTAGGTGAGATGGAAAAATGTCAACTGTGAGGTGGACTCTATGATTTTGGCTATTCTTTTGAATAAAGAAACTTGTAATACTCTTTCCTAGCAACTGGCTTCTATTATTGAGTAGATTATGTGTTTAGTTCCTAATTTTGACTCTATTTCTTTTGTTCATATCCTTAGGGAATGGAATATTGTGGTCAACTTTTTTTACTAAATGGACTATTCATCCCAAATTTATGGTGATCATACATTCATCGCACTGCAGCTCATCCAAAACTTCTGCCAGTCCAGTTGTTCTACTTTGTAACTGTGCCCGTCCTTGTTTGCTTGCACTGAAAGCAAGTGATGTTATCTGTAGGAGTGATACGTGCCACATCTAACCCTATAAGAAATTGTTTTCCAAGGATTCATTGAACGAAGCCCTCATTATGGAATGTCCTTCTCATTGACCCCCCCAAGGTCGATAATATTTTCTCATGATTAACAGATTTGAGAATATTTTATGTGTTCTTTAAACCTACGAAAAATCCATTTCATGCTTTCTTATGGAAGGTTGACCAGGGAAAAGCCAGAACTGAGTGATCATGGGATTCACCAAATCAGGTGAATAAATATCATGAAATCTGATGAGCAAAGATAATCGAAAAGCAGGTGAATAAATTGTAGGGAGACAATCGGTGAAACAGTAACTGACCGTCATTATCCATGCACAAAGCTTGTGCCGCCTATAATATTCTTTCACAAGTTCAGTCCAAATACATCCAGGAGCACTAAGCTTCAGCCTTACAGGTTTCTAATTATTATATTGACTTCCTCTTATATTCTTTGAGATTAGTAATTTCTTCTGACACAAAACTTCATCAGCTTTAGGTAAACATTCTAATTGGCTCTTTTCTATTATTCTTAGTCAAGTTAATTCATTATGTGAAGGTTTATTAAAATTCCATGAAGTGGTTAATATATAAACCTTATGCTCATGGCAATGCAATTAATTAATTTATGAATGAACATATGTTTTTAAAATAACATCTACGAGATCAAACATCTTATGAGACCTTCATATAATCAATTGTATGGATAAACACAAAAGTACAAAACAAGTAGACCATCAACATAGTGTCTAGTTGAACTCCCTTTCCTTTTGGATCCTAGTTCTTCTACTTTGTATCTTGATCAAGTAATATGCATTTCTTGTTATCCTTTCTTCTTCAAATAGGTTACTTAAGGAGTCTACATTTAAAATTTCAATGTAATTGGCCCAAATATTCATGTAAGTTAAACACTCATGATGTAGTGTCATTTTGTCACCACCAACTCTAAAGTACAAAAACAACAATTTTTATTTGCCCACTTTTCTTTAGGTATTGTCCACCTTTTAATTTCACACCTAAACTGGTGCAAACTAGTTCTTAGTTTAGCCATTAATACTTTTGCTAAATCCATTTTATTTTTGCTACTATATAGTTCTTTTATGCATGGTCATATGAAGGATTGCAATGTTTGATATACTATTCTCTTTTCCTCCCAAGTTGTCTTGCCCACATGCTTTCTCTAGCTTTTTCTTCCACATACTTTTTTATTTCCCCATTGTTATTCGGGCACTTTTTTATGTTGATACCCCACTTATTCATCCACTTGTCATTTTGTTTCATCCACAAGCTCTTCCTTCAATCTAATTTCTCTTCTACCATCATTTTGGACCAACGAGGCAACTCCATGTTCTCAAGCCTCTTTAACTAACTTAGCAGCCAAATATTAGTCGAAATCTCCACATGAAAGGAACCAACCTCAACTAAGGCAAGGGTGATCCCACAATAGTGGTTTACAATTTTTGGCCAAATTGGACATTGAAATTTTTTTTAAAACTAAATCTTCACATTTGGGCACCTATAGTGGCTAAATCGTGAAGAATTTGAAGATGATGCAAACTAGAGTCTCATCACATTTTGTCTGTAGATTCTAAAATATTTTTTCAAAAATTTTGGAATCAGATTGCACTTCATTTTCCATCTCCCACGAAAATTGGTTTTTTTCAAAAAACAACATTTTTAAAAAGTGACGCACACTATATAACACAACTTTTTTTTCCATGAAGGAAAAAATTCTAATTCTTTTGAATTTAGATTCATAATTTTGATATCTAGTGCTTCCACTTGGTTAGACAGTTTTTATTGAATATTTTTTCTTTAATCAAGTTTCGAAGTCAAACCAATTACAATTTAGACATAGCGCGACCGTATAATACATAACTTTTTTTGTATATATCGAAATTCAATTATTATTTTTTGTTGGATCAAGGACTTCAATATCTGGTGCACTCATATTTTTTATTTTATTTTTATAATATAATATTTTTCCACATGTGCAAAATAGAGGCCTTTATTTTCAATGAAAAATCTATGTTTAATAAACTAAAAAACCAAATACATAATAAAACCAAAACATATTAAAATTATATTAATTGGATAGCTTGTTTCGAGGACTACCTAATTCTAGTTGGGTTTGTGAAGATTCCTCCATTTTCATCCTCAACCTGAGCTCTGAACTACCAAAATTTAGGTTTTTTTGTCGCAGGGGAGGGATGAGGAATAAAGGGGTTCAAGTGAACCCATAGGGGTTTGTTCGAACCAGATTTCATTAAAAACCCCCCTTCTATAAGGGGTTTTGATGGATTTTTTGGCGAAAAATTATTATGAAGGTTCGCCCGAACCTAGGTTCTAGCGAACCCCTAATGGGTTTGATCAAACCAATAGGTTCGTATGAACCCCTAAAATCATTTTTTTTTGCCATGCATTCATTTTTTGTGAGTTTTCCTTCCTCACTTAAATTTTAAACCACTATTGTGGTTTCACCCGCAATATCATGCATTATGCACTGAGCATTGTGCAATGCAGTGAGGTCTTGCTTGATTCGTAACAACAATGTAATTGTAATTAAGATCAAGAAAAGATTACAAAAAGTTTCCTAAGAGTCAGGAAAGAGTAAAGAAGAGGGTTCTCAACCCTTCGATTATATTTTTGGTTCTTTCTAGCTAAACAATTGTAAATAAGGTATCATTGTGAGATATGTAGAAGTTGTATGTGGACATGTTGTTCCTACCTAGCCCTTCTCTCATGAATGTTATGGCTTATTTCATTTCTTTGTTCTTCCTTGTTGTTTTGATGTATATTGTGTCACCCACGAGACCTTTTTTGGGAACTTGGCTTAGTGTGGCCAAAGAACCAATGGAATCTTCTTGGAATTTTTCCTTCACAAACGTCATTACTTTTTTTATGCCCATTCATAGTTTCCCAAAGTTTGAACTACATTATAGAGGAAATGCTCCAAACTCCACATTATGTACATGAGCTCTCTGCATATAGCTAGCTCCAATCATCGACATGATCATCTCCTCCTCAAACATTAACCTTAGTTTAAATATATCCTTCAGTTGTCCCTTAACATCGGCTTGGTTGCACTTACAGGGAACATTTAGGATCCTCAACATATCATTCATATCACTTGTTGATCTTAACAAGCCAACTGCCAACACTTTTGTTTTGTTGAAAAAAGGATCTTAGGTCTAACGTATAGATCACTAGGCTCAAGCATTTTCCAATAAACATTGGAATCCAAATTAGCAAGGGTATGAGATTGAATTCAACCTAAAAGGTGAGTCAATCAACCTTGGATCTAGATTCTTTTGAAGGCCTTAAATATTGGATTTTTATGTTATGCAATAATGTAACTAAGACAATTAAATGAGAACTTAATAAGCATAATTAGGCACATGCATTTAGGAGGGAGACAAACACAGTGTGAAATTATCAAGGGTGATAATTTATGACGCTATAAGTAGAAGTAATACCTTCATCATATAATGCATCACTAGGATAATTGTCAAAGATAGGTAGACCCAAAGCATCTCTAGAAGGCTCATCAATTGTATGAAAAAAAAAAGTTTAAAACTAAGATCCTTAAGGAAGGATGTAGGAATAAATAAATGGATTTTAGAGGTTGTGGGTGTAAGAGAGAAAACTACAAGATGTAAAAAAAATATTCAAGTGTTATGTATAACATCACATGATGTATCATAAAAAGGTAAGGATTAGGTCCTCATCATCATTTTCCATGCAAAATGTATATTCATTATGAATAATGAAAAAACAAAAAAACAAAAATCATCTCAAATGCATGAAAAGGTGATAATAAGCTCTATGAAGGATCAAAGAGATAATATGAACTAATGAATACATAAAGCAAGGAGCATTATCTATATGTGGTATATAGATATAATTCCTTTAAAAATTCATGGGCAAGATGTAATAAATTGTGAAAACACATTAGAATCTTCAATATATGAGTATACATAGGTAAAACATAGAGATTGAATAAAATCCATAATAAAAAATATCTAACAATGAAACAAGCACAATCAAAAGGAGAGTGCATGATTAAGAATCCAAAATGTAACAAAACAATGAATACAACCATTGAAAAATATAAATTTGACTTGAAATAAAAGATAACAACAATCAACAATACCATATCTAAAACACTACCAAAACATCATAGATTTTTATATTATTTATCAAATAAGTAAAAAGATAAAAATGTGTACTTTTCACCTTAGATTAGTAAACATGTTTCCAATATCAAAACCAAATACCCAACAATAAAGAAATTATTGGGGAAATAAACATATTCAGAGAGAAATCCACCACAATTCTCGAAGAGCTCTTCATGACTTTAATAAAAACTATAGTCACTAAAGAAAATAAATACTAGACATGCATAAATTTTTGGGAAAAATTGGAGCTCCTCAACTACAAATGCCTTTTCATGAACCCCCATTTAATACTAATAAGCAACATTGTGGTGATTCTAGAGAGGCACTTTGAGGGTTTGTGATTGACAAGGGAAAGGGTAAGTGCAAGAAGATGAGTCCACGAAACGTGGAAGTTTTTTCTTTAGGAAAAAAAAAAATTCGGCTTGCAAAAAACGGGATCCTGCTTTTTAATAAACAAGATCCCGAGCCTAAATTTAAAAAATAGGATCTCGTTCTTCAAAACGTGATCCCGTTTTCAAAAATTTCCATTTTTGGAAAATTTTCAAAATGGGATCCTGTTTTGAAAATTTTCCAAAAATGGAAAGTTTTCCAAACAGGATCCCGTTTTGAAAACTATCTATATTTGGAAACTTCCAATATTTCAAAAAATACCCATTTTCGAAAAGTTTCAAAATGGGATGATCCCGTTTTGAAACTTTTTGAAAATGGAAATTTCCGTTTTTGGACCGTTTTACAAAACGGGACCCGTTTCATAGAACCAAAAATGGTTTTTATGAAATGGGATCCCCTTTTTTTGTGAAACAGGATCCCGTTTTTTAAATTATGAATTTTTGGGTGGGTTTTTGGCTTGTTTTTTGGTTCGGGAAATGGCTTGGGGACCCGAACCTAAGCTTTGGACCTGGTTTGACCTACAACTTGAAGGTCCCATTAATGTCATAGGAAAATAATGACTTTGGACATATGTTTGAAGACCTATTTTACAAAAAAAATTTATGAAATTAAAACCCATTATAGATGAAACAGTGTAGATTCCAAATATGTAATTTTTTTAATAATTTGAATTTTTTCTATTTTTCAATTAATTTCTAATGAAACTAGTCCATAAACTTGAATTATCAGGGTTTTTTAGTATTTTAATAACTTTTGATCAACATAACATTTTGACGAATGGATTGCACGAGAACAAACTTCAGACAATTCTTTTCAATTTAAAAAAAATAAAAAATTAAGTTTAGGTCATCTTATGCATGTCGTACACAACAATTTTTCAAAATGATAATTATATGCCTAATAAAAATTTAATAAAAAAATAAATTCAATAATAAATTACAAAAAAATATCGAAAAAAAGCTTCAATGAGTCACAAATCTTTTCCCAAAAGGATTTTTAAAAATATGATAATTTAGGTCAAAATATGGATGTTGTACACGTTCATGGTATGGTATAAAAAAATGACTTTTAAACAGTGGTTTTTGTAAACGCCTATTGAAACTCAATTTTTACAATCTAGGTATTGAAATAAATTACATATTTGGCAACTAGACTCCGAGTACTACATTTTATGATTGGTGACTTTTTCGAAGATTCCATCTCTAAGTGCTTCAAATTTCAAGGTCAATGTGTCAAATTCTGAAAATCAGGGAAAACACTTCCACTTTTTGGCCAAAAAGTGGACTCAACTTCTTGCACACACCCGAAATATAGTTGCATGAATTGCAACAAGAAAACTCTGAAATGGGCATATCAGTGTGAGATGAGTATGTGTGGAAAATATTTGTACATAAACTATGCTACAATGGAATTTAATCATCTTTCCCATCCTCATATTGAATGATTACAATCATATTTTAAAAATCCATGTCCACTATAGCATAGTTCATGTCCAACCTTACTATACAAGTAAGTGTACTACACTGATATTCCTAGTTTATCTTTACTTTGTTGCACATTATACATTTGTATTTTCCCTCCTTTTGAATAACAAGCTTTATACCATGATCTTGATGACCACTATAGGTGAACTTGTGGGGAAGTGTTATGACAAACCTCTTGTTAACATGAATTTACCCTAGATTTCCATTCCTATGACAAAGTTATTGAAATGACTTTATCGTGGATTTTACAATATTAATGAATCTTTTCCTACCCATGACCTTATATTATATTCAAGTACAAGTGTATTAGGACTTTGTAACATGGTTAATATTTGACCTTGTCTTTAAGAAAATGGAATTGTATAATAAATATTAATTTGGATGATAACATGTTTCATGGTAACTTCTTTCTCATCCCATTAATCACCAATGAGTTGTAGTCAAAGATTCAACTATTAATGTGTGGGACCCACTAAATGTATGTATTTTCCTTAGTACTATGAAGAAGAGGATAATCAATATGATGCATGAAGGTATGAATCTATTAATAGAGAATATGAATATATTAATTAAGATGTCATTGATGTAGTTTTTCAAGATATGCATAGTGTTGATGAAGAGTAGTATGATTTTCAAACTCATAACATATAATATCCCAAGGAATTCATCACTATCCCAATAAAATAAGGTGCCAAGTCAATATATGAAATCTCATCTAGAAGTAACAATGGTGTGGGTAAAAAGTTGGTATTGATTAAGAGTTGAACATGTGCATACATTAAATAATGATACTATTATTACATTAGATGGAATTTATATGGGAAGAAATAAGAAATCACAATGGGAAAAATATAAGATCAGTGACACCAATATAGTGAAGAAGGTGGTAGAAAGGAAGAAGGAACTAGTGTAGTTGTGGGTAGTGAAGAAAGAAGAGGTATCAACAACTCATGGACATGAAGTTCCAAATGGAGAAAATTTGAATAATGAGGCATTAATTATTTCTACCCCAACCATTGGAAATGAAATGTGTTGATAAAGAGGAGGATGTATGCATAATTATACAATCAAGTGAATATGTTAATGAGCTTGATTATTTGGGGTGTGTACATTTTTATGATATCACTTGGATGAACAAGAAATTAGTTTCTTGTTTGACGTATTGCCCTCCTTTGTCCCTATCATTTATAATGAAGCTACTAATATTTATTTGCATGAGGGTTACATAGACATGATTGCACTTGGTGATGAGATAGTTCGAATAAATTCTAGTGGAGTCAATGGTTTTCAATTTAAAGACATTTTCCCTTAAAGAGCATGAAGATGGTGATCATGTGGATGGATATGAGAACCTATTTATTTGGTGCAAGACTTGTTGTATTCCTCATATAGAATTTGCTTCAATAAGGTTACTAGATACTATTGTTGATATGAATGTTGAAGAAGTGTGCCATAGGTCTATTTCCAAAAACACATATTGACATAGTGGATTGCTTAAATGAGTTTGAAACAAAAAGACAATTTGAAGAATATAATTATTCAAATGAAGTTCCTAATGTTGATGAGTTATTTTGTGCTTATAAATACCGCATTAGCATGTGTGGCAGTTATCTATGTTGGCCACTTGTTATCTACGGGATTGATGAAGATAATATTTATTATGAGGATTTTCATTTGAATTTCACATGTGTCTATTTTTATGGATGATGGTGTGCTAGAATTAGAATCCTTTCTATGGTTCTAGCATAAATATGACAATGATTTTGAGCAACAACTTATTTTCCAAAATAAATATCAACATCTTTCTTAGCTTGATAGTGTGTCAAAGCTCCAAATTATTCAATTTGATTTGAAAGAAAGAAGGAGATTATCTTTGCAAAGATTAAAAATGTAATTAGGCACATTTTCATTTTTCATGTGAATTGAAGGCATTTTATTTTGGCCTCAATTCAAATAGGGAGCTTAACATGTATGACAATAGTGTGTTCATGTGTGAAGGATATTCTCTTTCTTCTCCAAGTTCCAATTATTTTGATGTTGACATAGTTTTTTAAAAAACACCCTTACTATTATGTGCATGAGTGATATGTCATGGAATAGATCCATCGCCTATTATTTTTGGTTGCCTTATAGTTGTCATGTTGAAGGTGTTATTTTCCTTCACCTTTTGCATAGTATTTGCAAGTTGGTGCATGCAAATAAGTTGTATTTATTGCAATTGAGTGAAGGAGGTAGCTTCAACTTGAAGGAGACCATTTCCTTCAGTACGCTTGTCTTCAAAAAAGGAAAGTGGAGACCTAACATCTTGTTCATGGCCATATACTGGATGGGTATTCATGCAGGGCTTAACCTACAAAATAAAGTACAGTATATTTCTTTGTAGCCATATCTTCAACGTTTATGTGTCTCCATGTTTTTAGCTACAAGTTGTCCTTTATTGTACATAATGTGTCTTGGTTTTTATATATCATGATCTGTGGTTCTTTTTGTAATCATGCCCCTTATCTATAATGATGAAGTGTAAGTCATTCTTGGTCGTTGTTATTACCCAATTATAACTAAAGTGTAAGTTGAGGATTTTAAAACCTATATTTGATTGGGAATATCCCAAATTCACGTAGAGGTGGCTCTTCTATAGCTTGGTCTACTCTTACATCTATTCTTATTCATAAACCTTGTAGACCTCTAGAGAAATCTAATGTGCTTGTTTGGGGAAGTGATTCCAAAGTAACTAAATCAATAGCTCTTGGATATAAATATCTTGAGCAGAGGAATGGTATGAATATATATTTTCTTGGTGGAGGAAAATTTGAAACAAATTCAGTTAGTCAAAGTACATTTTTTACATTTGAATTTTAATTTAGAATAAATGCATGACTTGAGATAACATTTTAAAGAGAGTATTCCTTAGTTCCTCCAAATTTATTTCATGTGGTAGCAGTGAGGAAAAATCTTTGTGTCTCTTTTTTCAATGTCCTTTCACCTTAGAAATTTGGAAATTATGGTGGGGAATATGGAATAAGCCTATAAGTCATACTTCTTCATTACTTTAATTTTGGGTTAGTATGTGGCATCCACCTATAGAGGTGTTTTCTTTGCTTGTTGCTTGGGATCTAGGTCCTATTTTTACTCTTTGTTGAATCGAATTAGAGAGAAATCATAGGTTTTGTCAAGATCATTAGAGCCTTCTCATTTAGGTTTGGCATGAGATAAAGCTATCATTTCAAGAAATTATTGTTGCCAAATGTTTCCTTAAAGAAGTCATTTCCCCTTCTAACTCTCAATTTTTTTGTAAGCTAGGGTCTATCTTCTTTGAAAAACTCTCTTATTTCAAATGTTGTTCGACTAAATGCCTCTAAAAAAGTGATTAGGATTGGTACGTGGTCTCCTTCAATTTTTTTAAAATTAACTTGATGGATCCTCTAGAGGTAGCGTAGGGGTTATGGGAATTGCTGTGGTGGGTCAATATAATCAAGCTTTTGTTCATTTCTTATTTTCTACTTCTATGGGATACTATTCTAATAATCAAATGAAGGTCCGCGACTTTTTTTTATCTCAGTGAAAAAAGCTTGCTAGTTGGGATGGAAAACGTTAATTGTGAGATGGAATCTACAATTTTGGCTACTCTTTTGAATAAAGCAACTTATAGTACTCTTTTATAGCAACTGGCTTCTATTATTGAGTAGATTATGTGTTTGGTTCCTAATTTTGACTCCATTTATTTTGTTTCCTCATCTTTTTTCAACTCTTCATCCTAATGATGGATCATTGTGTGTGATTCGAAACATTGATGCAAAAAAAATTACACAATCAAATCCAAAAACTATTTGCAACATTCTATGGATTGTGGAAATCTAACATCACTAATCCATTTATTTTGTTTGTATCCTTAGGGAATGGAATATGGCGATCAAATTTTTGACTAAAAGGGCTTCTAACAATGTTGATAAATGGAATGCCATGAATTCGGGACCTCTTTACCCTTGGCTTAATCCAGCATGCTTCTCTAATCGCTTCATCATGTTCAAGCTAAATTTCTTCATTTTGACCCTTGTTGGGAGTTTGATTCATGTTTTGGATCATGAAATGTTTTATTTTGTGGGTTGGTGGTATTTTGTGTAGCCCCCTTGGTTTTTTATTCTTTTAGCTTTTTTGATAGCTATGGCGGTCTAAAACTCTTTATGTTCTGAACAGAGGTAAATTCTCTTTTATCAATATGATTGTATCCCTTTTGTTAAAAAGAAAGTATTAACCATTACATAACACAAATTTATATATTATAATTTATTTAAAATTAATATAAAAAAATGACTTACAATGACAAAAATACTTGTAATTATTTTCCAAATCAAACTAAGATTTATGATAATGAGATTCAGTTATCAAATAGATGATTTTTTTAATAAAATATCAATTTTAATATAATATTTTATTATGATTGTTTTTAATAATATATCAATTTTTTCAAACTTGCATAACTATACATTTTTTAGATCATCCTCCAAACAATACACTAACTTAGACATAAACACATTTTTCTCCAAAATCAAACCCCCTTAACTTAATAATAAAATATTTATAATCTAAAATTTAAAGACATTCATCCCACATTTATGGCAATCGTACATTCATCCCCCCACTGCAGTGAATTAAAAGTCTAGAAAAGAAAACATCCAAAACCTTTGCCAATCCAGTTGTTGTAATTGGTAATTGCGCTCATCCTTGTTTGCTTGCACTGAAAGCAACTGATATTGTCTATATGAGTGACACGTGCCACATTTACCAGGGATTCATTGAACGAAGCCCGAGAGTATGGAATGTCGTTCTTGTTGCCTGCCCAAGGTCTCAAATGAAATGAAATGAAATATTTTAATGACGTCCACGAGGCCAAAGAAGCCTATGGGACCCAAGAGCAGCACAAGAACCACCCACAACAAATCCCTAGAAAAAATGGAGGCTCCCTTCGAGATCAACCCTTCTGCAGTGAATTTTGATGATGAAGTTTGTAGTTTTGTCCAGTCTTGATTCTTCAAACAAGGTATTTAAATTGTCAACCTGCACCATATCCCCATAGCTGGCCCGAATGTCTTTATATGTTGAGCATTCTATGATAAAGTGCCATTCCATCTCCACCATACCCTTGTTATAGAAACAACATATTCTATTTTCCCACTCCTCTTTAGGAACCACCCACCTACCTGTTTCGCACCTAAGATGATGTGAACTAGTTCGCAATTGAGCTATCAACATTTTTTCTTTCCATTTGATATTCGCTCCTATATAGGCCTTTTCTTCATGGTCCCTCATGGGCTTGAATTCTTTGATATAATAATCCTTTTTATGCCCTATTTTTTTCTTCCATATAGCATATTTAAATTTTTCTCTCACATAATTTTTTATTTCTCCATTTTTGTTTGGACACTCATGCATCACAACATCCCATTTCTTCATCCATTTGATATTAAGTTTCATCCATGTGTTCTTTCTTCTAGTTAGCTCCTCCTTCACAATTAGCTTAGACCATCGATGATCCTCCATATTCTGGACCTTCTTTAGGTAGCTTAATAATCGGGTCATCGCTGAGGCCTCCAAGGGAAAAGTACCAGTCTCAGCCAATAAAATTTCATAAGGCACTACAGTCTTAAGCTTGAGGCTGCATATAATTAGATGTTTTTGTATCCTTTCCACTTGTCTCCATTCCTAATCTGACATGTTGCTTCCCCAAATTTCACACCCATAGAGAATTACCAGAGTAACAAGAAGACCAAAAAGTGTTCTTTTAGTTTTCCAATCCCATAATTCTGCATTTCTACATCTGTTTAGCAAAGAGTACAGCGCTTTCCAGCCTCCTTGAATTCTTCTTGCTCTACATGTTTCCCAACTAAGTTTGTTGCAAAAATCAAGCCCAAGGTACTTGTACTCGTCCACTATTTCTAGTGGCTTTCCTTCAAAGAGAAATTCAATCTATTGTGTTTTTCTTCACAGTGAGAAGATCATTATTTTGGTTTTGGTAGTGTTCACTTGCATCCTGACCTCTTAACAAAACGTTTCAAGGGCCTTCAAATGTTTTATGAAATCAAGCGCAGATTTAGCAATTAATATGAGGTCATCGGAATATAAGAGTAATTTTATTACAAAGTTGGCCAAATATTCTTCCCCACCAACCTTGCCAATCCATTCTTCCAGCTTATCAATGTAAATCCCAAATAGCGTTGGGGAGAGTGGGCAACCTTGTTTGACACCAATGTCACTGCTAAAGCATTCTGACATACCATCATTGGTTCTAATTTTAGCTTTGACCTGCTCATAGAGCGTATGAACAATCGCCCTAAGCTCATGCAGAACTTTCAAATCCTCCATTCTCTTCCATAGCTTTCCCTGAGGGACTTTGTCAAAGTATTTTTTAAAATCAACAAAGCAGCAATAGGCTTCATCTCCTTGAATGTCCCAAATTTATTCAATCAAAAATCTAAGGGTAGCTCCATGATCAATAGTGGAATGTTTGGGCCTAAAACCAGCTTGTCCTTTTGCTCTTTTCCCCTCTTTTTTAGCCCAACTGCTAATCCTGCACTCAATCATGCTTCCAAAAAGTTTCCCCGTAAGAGGGTTAATCAAAATAGTCTGGTAGTTTGATGGGTTATTTATGTCACCATTTTTGTGCAAGGGGATAACAACACTAGTGGTCCATCCTTCTGGGAAGCCTTCTTGAATGACCCTATTGAAAATGCTCCTAATACAAGGTTCAAGGACCTCAATACCACACTTTAAATGCTCTACTTGCAGCCCATCAATATCCTGCGCTTTCCCTCCTGCCAACCTTCTTATGCCTTGACTGATATCCTCTATGGTGAAAAGTTCAGTGGCTGCCTTGATTATTGGTGGTCTATGTTTATCCTGCTCACACTCATAAAGAAGTTTTGCATAGTCTAGCCATTGTGAACTTGTAATATTATTTTCCATTTGTTTTCTTTTATGTTGTAGCTCCTTCCAAAAAAATTTGGGGTTGTTCTTTCCAAGGGTAATCAGCTCCATTCTTCTATCACTTACATACTTTTCTTTTTTACTTTGTATCATCATTCCATACTCTTTTTTGTTTGCTATTTCCATTCCCCCCTCATGGAGCTTCCTTTTTGTTAACTTTCACTCCTCATCGAACTACGGGTTTGCTGGAAAAGTATTTGTACTACCTCTTGGGTCTAGACCTCTTGCATAATCTCATGATTGCACAGATTTGAGAATATTTTCTTTGTTCTTTAAAGTTGTCTTATGATTTCAACTCGTGTACTTGACCAGGAAAATTCCAAAACTGAGTGATCATGCTATTCACCTAATTAGATGAATAAGGCTTGACAAATTATGACGTCTATGCAGCCAACAACAGCACCATGCACAGTGGGTGAAGTCTCAATAAGGGATGTAAATTTTCTTTCATTAATGTTTTAAAATCTAAAAATATTTTCTCTTATCTTATTTGTTCATTCTGATGTTCATTCTGATGTTCAATCATAAAATATGATCGGAAACATCCATGATAAAATAAAATCCAATACATACCTAATCTATATCATAGATGAAAAGTTTCTCTCCTCTGAGACCCTTGGATATTCTACACACTGGAGGATTCCAAAGAGAATGCACGATTCCTCTTCTAATAAGACGAATCAATGCAATCCCTTTGGAGTTATCCAGCTGCAAGAAATCTAGAAAACAGCCTTCAGAAATTCATGGTACAATATATCTTATAACTGAAACAATATGAAATGTGACTGCAACTGTCAAGAAAAAAAATTGACAGAGCTCGGCTATCCTCTATGGATGTAACCCAAATCAATCTTTTTTCTTTCTGGAGATATTCTTGAGCTCTTAACTTCAAAAACAAGTACACATGTGAGGGGTTGATTAAGGAGAAACCTACTATATGAATCCCAAACTGAATAAAATAAACTAAACCCATTACATGAATAATGAATAGATCCTTCGTAATAGGCAGTCCATTACTTTTTGAGACTTCACGCGCTATGCATGGCACTTATGGTATTGACTCCCGGTGGTTTGCATCCTTTGCATGTGCAACGAAGAAGAAGCAGGCGATGACGATGAAATGGCGTCTGCAGCTGAGGAGACCTATTCGTTCCCAGAAATATTTACAGGTCTAGTATTTATATTTCTCTAGCAACTCTAGTGATTTTTTAAGTTATGCCAAGTAAACCTCACAGGACAATTATAGCACCTGCCAGAATAAAATTAGAATACCTCTTCTTCTGCTTTTCAAGCAAGATGCATATCATGCACACATGTCTATGCAATACAAAAAATAAGAATAGAAACTTTTAATATGATGCATGTTCTGTTCACAGGTCTATGCAAGGTGTCAATAAGAGTTGCAGCTCTCAAATCTTTTGCTTGCCGCTACACTTTCAGCTTTCAGCTATCACACTCACGCTTTCCTCACTAAGGAGGAAAGCCCAGAGAAGCTTTGTATGCCTATATTTTATTTCACAAATCTAGCAGCGATTCATAAAGGCAGCCTCACTGTATTAGTGAAACCAAATCCATGCAAGGTGTATGTTTTGATAGTAGAATGACACCATTCTTGTTCATTTCACTGTATATACCATTTGTTTGGTTCAATATACTATCACTGTAATTTATCCATGCTCCCAGAAGTTCAGATTCTCCATGGAAAATTTTCAATATCCAGGAAAAACTTCGATGTTCACGGGGGATGTGCTTGTTTGGGTACTTGGTATGCAATATGCTCGATCTTCGATCCCTAGCTATGCTTTGTCCGGATCATAGTTTTGCCATCATATTTTTTTTATTTTATTTTTTATGAATAGGCAGCTATCTATATTATAAATAAAGATAAAGATTACATATTTAAAAAAAAAGCAGGTGATAAGAAGACACACTCTAAGAGTCACATAGACAGCGCCCAGAAAACCAAAAAACCAGTCACATATTTTGCTTTGCTACTTGAATTCGGGGCTCAATTTTCAATATGAGACAGATTAAACTTAATAACATATTGAACTCACTCACTCGATGACTTGGGCTTTTTTATGCTTTTGGACGTTAGACTTTTGAGTCGATCCTCGATGGATGAGGATGCATTCTAATGGGATTGTGAACTCCAATACTCTGACAAGCTCTCACCCTATAGTGGACATTATGGTATAACTCCAATGGTCTTGTTAGGCTTGTCTATGCGCTATAATTCAATATGAGATTTTTTATTACGTGCTGAGATGTATGATTTAATGAGATGTATATGCATTTTACTAACTAGACTAAGAGGAATGTGATTATTGTTGAACTCGCTAGTGGCCCCTTGTATGTTGCAGAGTGTATGTGGCATTAGGACAATTATATCAGATTGATTATTGAAGTTATTGCTGATGTTAATAATGGGGCTGCTTGATGTTGATCATGATCGACTATTGGAGCTAAGGTGCATTATAGTTTTGTTCATGATCAAAGATCGTAAATTTTTCAATTTTATTAGTAGAAATCATGCCTCTCAAATATGCATTTATTGCAAATTGTTTCTTAAGGTCAACTTGCATTGGAAGTTACAATATTTTGCATGCATATGGATTTTGGAGGGCCCAACTTGCTTAATACTTGTAAAGTTACTAGCTATGGATGAATCTTAGGTCAACTTGTCAATATGAAAAATATATATAAATTCTATAAAATTGGAACTTTATGAAAGACAAGCGAACTATTGAACTTTCAATATGGAAACCTTATTGGAATTTATAATCTATGCATTGCCAACTAATTAAAGGATTATACATTTTTTCTTTTAGTGTTATCAATCTTGGTGGTGTTGTATCTATTGTTTTATGTTCTCTAGGTTGAATAACTTAGTGAAATCTTGAAAGTTCTTTGTAGTAAAGTTGTATGTAAAATTTACAAATGTAATATGGTGGTTTTATTCATCCAACTCAAATATTCTTATTTTAAATTTGTTAGAATATTGTACTTATATTGTTCATGATTGTGTTAATGATCATTGCATTATAGGTTATTTGGGCTTTATCAAATGTTTCATTATTAAAGCTAAAACTAAGTGTATCATTATTTCTTAAATATTTTTCATGTTTCGTCTTCTATCCTAGATATGTAGATTGAGATTCATATCACTCCTCTAGTTGTATTGCCTCCACCTTTAATAATGGCTTTATGCCCTACTGATGAAGATTTGGTAGCATGAGATGAGCATGCACTAGAGTTGTGTAGAGTTTCATATTTTAATCTTTTTGAATTATTACAAAGATTAGTCAATTATCAAAATTAATGCTCCTAAATCAGTATAGAATCCATAATGAATGTCACTTAGACTTTTCATGTTTTTTTCTATTTCAAAGTAGTTAAGAAAGTTGATGTTGTTACTCTAGAATTAAATTCACATGTTCTTATTGAAGATGTTATAGAATTAGAGAGCCCCCTATACTAGGAATATAGGAACAATAGACTGAAGTTGTTAATACCTTGGAAGGTATCTAGGGTGTTTAGATTACTAATTGGGGACATAAATAGGAGCTTCACATAATAGAAAGTGACTAGAATGGTATACATAATGAACATTAAAGTATTTATTTGATGAACTTGATGCAAATGTTGACCTATCTTACAAAGAAGAAGAATTTATATATATAAACTATTCAACAAGATAGCTTGTTGCCTTCTCCTTTGGATGAAAGCAACAAGATGCTTGATGTTATGTCTAATTTAAGAAAAATTATGTTAAGTAATGAGTTTTACATGCATGTCAAATCTTACATTACCCGATTCAAGTAGAATTCATCCATTGGATATATACCTTGAAGTTGTCCTAATCTTTTGCTAGCTAGGGAGACTATCATGGTAGGTGAGACTAATTTTGAGCATGTATATTTGGGAGTTTAATAAGATAGTGATTTTGTTTATGATGTTCACAATTCATACACTTTGAAAGATAATTTTATAGTTGATGTTAGTCCTTATGAGATCAAACATATTGGTTTCTTACCTACCTAGGACTAATGTTGATTGTAACAAGGGTGAAATAAATGATGAATTATCTTCTAAACCTTGTCCTAATGTTATTAATGGTTGTAGTACATCACTAATAAATGTTGCTACTCCTAAAATACATGTATTTGACCTAAATCAAATGATCATAAGCAGAGGCCTCCAGGAAGTGGAATCACAATGCATAAGCATTTCTATGATGTTGGAAATGCATTAAATTATGTTGCATTTTCCATCCTGTTTTGTATTTTGATATTTTTTAGTTTGAATATGATGTTAATGTTAGTAAAACAAATTTATGAATTGACCATGATAAAGGAGAAAACCCTCAACTTATAATTTTGCATGATTTATCCTTAAAAAATGAATTTTCTATGCTTAAACTTTACCTTTTTTAATACAAATATAAATTTGCTAGGATTAAGACCTTATTTATGTATACATTTGCTTGAACTTTTCTTTTTTGAATACAAATATCAACAACAAAGCTATGCATGTTCCATTTTCCAGATAAACCAACTTCATATTCTTTAAGCAATGCTTGCCTTTTCTGACAATCCAATGTTTTAATTGTATGCAGGTCTTTCTCAAGGTTGTGATGAATCACCTATTATTTTTCCAATTCCTTTGTATGAGTGTGTGAATCACAAGTTTTTTTGTTTGTACTCAACCTTACTTTTGGGTGAATGGGTGTGTTGAAACTTGCAACTCTTTAGGTAGGAGGTCATCTAACTCCAATTTTAATTATGTGTTCACCATTTGGGTTAAGGGAGAGGGTCTTTGGCATGTCCCCTCCATCTAAGAGAAATTATATTATTTTAATTTAACGGTGTTTCTTTAAACATTATAAATAATAATATAATATTATAATATTAATAAATAAATTTAAAAATAATAATAACCTTCTAGGTCAACCCCAGGGAGTTCCATAAATAAGGTTAGCTTATTTAAAAAATAACCCAAATCAGTATAAAAAGTGGGTGCTCAAAGCTCATTTGGGTATCACAGAGCTTTATGATATATAAGTTTTTCAAATTTAATGTTTTTTGTTGGGACAAAAAAACCCTACATCAACACATTGAGATATTTGGATGAAACCCCAAATATTTCTCCTAGGAAACTTCACTTTTGGAGGAGCAGTTTGTGCTAATAAACTACACTTGGTTTGTGGACATGATTTTTTTTAGCACAACACTAGCATGATGAAACACCCGTGCAATGTTAGGAGGTCAACATCAAGTTTCAAATTAAAGATGTGGTGAAGGGTCACCAGGACCTATTATGCAAGTTTTATGTCATTTTTGGTTTTTTGGGTTGGTAATGGGTTTAATGTCTAATAAGGTCATTTATGACCATTTGCAATCATTTTAATTCATTTTTGTAGTGCTAGGAGTCATTGGTTAATGTCAATATTGTTGAAAGTTGTCAAAAAGTTGCTAAAACTATCATGCAACTTTTGGAAAGTGGAAACAAATCAAGGAAATATTACAAACCAATAAGGAAGCATTAAAAAATTTTGAAAAATGATTGGAATATGTATGTACATGCAGGTTTGTGGCTGCTTAGGGTTTGCAGTTTGAGAAAAAAACACCATAACTTTCTTTTCCACCATTGGATCTTTATGAAAATTGGAGGAAAATTATGTAATTAGGTTATCTTCAATCCCACTGAAGAGATTGACTTCATTATTCATTTTGTGAAATTTTTTAATGATTGTTCCTTTCATTTCACAATGAAGTAGTATGTGGGTTTGATCAATTAATGCCTTGTTTTGCCATCTTTTGTACAAAACAACCCTACTTCATTTTAAGATATGCCTAGTAAGGTCCAAAAGGGTATCCAAAAAAAAATTCACATTCCCTTTAACAATTACTTGAAGGAAATTATGACCAAAAAGGTCTAAATTGTTGCTTCACCTTTTGGGTTTGAGAACTCATTGTCTAGGATGAACAAAATACATAATTGCAGCCTTAAGTTTTGAATTCCTATTTAAAGATGATAGGAACTTGTTGATTGAGGTATTTATCCTTCCTATGCATCAAGATTCCCAATAAAGGGTGGGTGATCCCACAATATTGGTTTACAATTTTTGGCCAAACTGGACATTGAAATTATTATTTTTAACTAAATATTCATATTCGGGCACCTATAGCGGCTAAACCGTGAAGAATTTGAAGATGATGCAAACTAGAATCTCATCACATTTTCTTTGAAGATTCTAAAAATATTTTTTTCAAAATTTTTGGAATCAAATTGCACTTCTTTTTCCATCTCCCACGAAAACTTTTTTTTTTTAAAACAACATTTTTAAAAAGTGACACACACCGTATAACGCATAACTTTTTTTTTCCATGAATGATAAAATTCTAATTATTTTGAATTTAGATTTGTAACTCTGATATCTAGTGCTTCCACTTGGTTAGAAATTTTTTTATTGAATATTTTTCTTTAATCAAGTTTCAAAGTCAAACCAATTACAATTCGACATAGCTATCATAATGTATAACTTTTTTTGTATATATCAAAATTCATTTTATTTTTTTTGTTGGACCAAGGACTTCAATATCTGGTGCACTCATATTTAAAAAAAATAAAATTGATAATCTACTATTTTTCCACATGTGCAGAACAGAGAACTTCATTTTGATGAAAAACCTATGTTTAATAAAACTAAAAAACAAATACATAATAAAACCAAAACATATTAAAATTATATTCATTGGATAGCTCATTTGAGGAATACCGATTCAATTGGGTTTGTGAAGATTCATCCATTTTCATCCTCAACCCGAGCTCTAAAGTGCCAAAATTTAGGGTTTTTTTTGTGTCGGGGGATGAGGAATAAGGGGGGTTCGAGTGAACCCCTAGAGGTTCGATTGAACTAGGGTTCATTCAAACCCCCCTTTTATAAGGGGTTTTGTTGGCTTTTTTGGCGGGAAAGCATTAAAAGGGTTCACCCGAACCCAGGTTCTAACGAACCCCTAATGGGTTCAGTCGAACCAATAGGTTCGTACAAACCCCTAAAATCAAGTTTTTTTTCCATGCATTCGTTTTTGTGAGTTTTCCTTCCTCACTTCAAATTGTAAACCACTATTGTGACTTCACCCGGGTTCATGTTTCTTATAATCAATTTTTGGTTGCTGCACGAGTTTGCTACTCCAAATAGGGAGACAATGCTATGTGTTAAGATTGCCTTGAGATTTTCACCAATTGGAGGAGACATCACCTATTAGATTTGTAGGACTACTCAAAATCAGACCTAAGGAAATTTTAGGAGTAAATTTACATCGATCTATTACAAATTCCTTACCCTTACACACCAACAATCAAGGTAAGGCACCAAACTCTACCTAGGCTTCTATATGTTTTGATCCTAGGGCATCATTTAGGCATTCCAAAGACCACCACAAGTCTAATTTGGAGGTTCCTAATCATCCCTGCACAAAGAAGTCATCTATTTCTTATTATTCTACTATTGTAATTTATTGGCCTGATAATGTAGACATTATTTTAAGGACATGTGATTTTCTATAGATTTGAATTTGCTAGTTATCCACTAAATTGGTATTGATCTAATTTCTTTATAATCGAGTGTTTGGCTAAGTAATATTGTTACAGATCTAATAGTCCCTTTTACTTTCAATTTTTTGTTTATCATCAATTAGAGTTTCACAATATTTGACAGTGATTAATTAAAGAGCTTAAAATTTGAAATATGAGGCTTAGACCTAGGGGTCCATTATAGTGGTACCAAAACAAGAATCCTACCAGCCTGTGGATCTAATTTTGTGAATGAAAATCTACAAAAAACACATGGGGGGACATTAGAGAAAGAAAATAGATTTGACTTTAATTTTTACCCAAGGAAGAAGACATATATCCTATTCAATAGCTACTGTTAAAAGTACAAAAGGATCAAGAAAGGTACCCATTTGAAGCCACCAAAATTTTCAACCAATATCAAGGAATGTTTGAAGAAATCAAATATCTACTTTCTTTTGATAGTTACTTGAGATGTCTTGAATATAGAAACCCAAATAAAAGAAGACTTTATGAATACATAAGATGAAAGAGGAAAGAAGAGGAAGATTCAAAAACTGCTGAGGAGATTAAAGGGCGGGAGCTAGAAGAATCATTCTTGAAAGAAGAAGATCACAAGATGATGGAACTTGAAACAGTGAGGGGTACATCAAAGCTAGACTCACAAGAGGAAATCGTAGAGCAAGAAAAGAATTGAAGCTACGAGACATCACAAAGCAAGAACAAGAGGAACCCTATAAGCAAGTCGAGATGAAAGAAGAGGTTTCATTAATTTCAAGTGATTTCTAAGAAGTATCCAACCAAGTTAGACATGTATGGAAGTAATTGAATCATGTAATGATGATTTTCCATAAAGGGAAATGATTGAACCATGTGATGATGTTATTAGTTATGTGACTAAGATTGACCCTCATGAGGAGAAATCACAAGTTTATCATGAAAACCCTAAAAAAATTGGAGAGATGAAGGTTATACCTTATAGATTGGGACATAAGAATACCTTTATTCAAGTTCAAGGATTTTCACATGCAATGGTGTGGGATCCAAGAGACTATGTCTTTAGTGGAGCTACTCCCACCATTGGCTATAGTTTCTCCATCCCTTATACATCATGGATAGAACAATATCTAAGCTTGACCATGAGTAAGCATGAGGTATGTAGTGACTTGGGTAAGTGCAAAAAGATGTGGGGCCAAATAGGGATCTTAGGTGGCCACTTTTATTTTTTGAAAACAAGAAATGCTAACCTTGGATGAGAAATTGAGGATACCTACACTCAAAATTTTGAGATGCAATAAAAATAATGTGCACAACATGTGCTCTGAATCTTCTTTCTAAACTACTTTTTTTAATCGAAAATGGTATAGATTAAGGGGTTCAAAAGAGGGAGGCACTAAAATAGGTGATGTTTTTTTTATCAAAAAAACATAACATAGAGAGTTTAGTGCCTCCCTCAAAAGGTTAACCATTTTTTTGATATTTTTAAAATCACTTTGGTGAGAAATTAGCCAATAGAATTTAGTTTACGCCTAATTTTTTTGATAATTTTTAATGAATATTTTATTTTTTACTAATTTTCAAAGTGGACACATCCTAAAAAATAGAATTTTAGCCGTGCTACCCCTACAAATTTTGAAAACTAAATGAAACTATTTTTTTAAATATGTGTAGAATGGAGTCTAGTTTCTAAAAATATAATTAAATAAACAAAAATAGGGTAGGCTCCAACCTTGAGTGGAGATGGAACCTAGGTGGACCTATTTCACAATTTAGTTCATTAGGAAACTAATATCACTAAACAAAGTGACTCAATTGAGGGAAAGGACTTTGGGTTTCCTTATGTGATTAAACGGGGGTTCACCACTAAGAAAATGCTTAGAAAGAAGGAAATTAAACCAATATGCAAATCTAACTATGTGACCTAGAAAATGAAACTTAAAATCAAAATGAGAAACTAAGGATAAACAAAGAAGCACCTGGAAGATTAGAGATGTCAAAACAAGGTTCGTAACTTTGAAATTTTGATTTTTGGTGTACATTGGGACTGTTACACCAAGCTGGGTGATTTAGTCTTGCTACATGAATCTGGATAGAATCTGGAATCTTTTGGTGATTGCTCAGGATCTACAGGAAATTGGAAAAGGGGTTGTACATGGACTCATATGCCTAGTGGGCGATTTAGTCCCATTACTAGGGTTTGACTGATGTTTCTATAGCTTCTAGTGATCTTTTGTAGCCTTCATCTTGTCTGATCTTCAAGAGTTTGAATTCTAGCTCAAGTAGGTGAGTTTCCATGAAGACGAAAACTTCTTAACAACTTTGACAATTTTGACAACAAATGATCTTCAACTCCAATTCAAATAGATCTGCAAACACACATAACAAGAGAGGGAACAATGTTGTTTTTTTAGTGGATGTGGGTTTACCTTAGTCAAACCCCATTTTGGTAATGATGAATGAACAAATGTATGTAACAACCCACCAAACCTTATTTGAACCTTGGATTACAACTTGCATGAACTGGCTTCAATGGATATAGATCATGATCTAGAGTCTTGATATGAGATAATGTCTTTGAATGCTTGAATGGATTTTAAATGCTTGCTTGAATCATGAAACCTATATTACAAATGTTAGCTCACAAAACACATATGATGCATGAAGACTTTGACATGATGCTTGAATCTTGAATGTAGCTCCAAATGCTTAATAATTTCTCTTAAATTCTATTGATCTCATAAACTTGCTATAAGGTGCTCACATAAAAATTGCTAAGATGTACTCTTGAATTGCTAGGTTGCTTAAAAATCTTCTAAGTGAAAATGAGTGATTTAACCTTGTATTTATACTTGTTTATGCCAAATTTATTGAAATTACAACACTACAAGCCAACATCAGATCTAGGATAATGAAATCCCACCAAGAATTTGATTTTAAATATATCCAAGTTAAAGTGAGACTCGTACGAGAAGTTGGGCATATGAGTCCTAGTGGCTTAAACCTGGGATACAAACTCCAAGAAGTGCTAAGTTAAATGCAACATTTAAAACCAAGCCTCAAGACCTAGGTGGGACCCATACGCCTAGAGGGGCGTAGGAGTCCTAGATCACTATCTATCTGGAACACATAGCCAAAAATATTAAATTATGATTTTCCATTTATTAAATGTCAGGATTATTCTTAGAAAAATGCATTTAATTTCTCGATGCAAAATAGGACCAATTAAGGCATAAATAAGACAAATTTTAACAAGGAGGGTCCAACAAGTGTGAAAATGTAAAGGGATACATTTTCCTAAACTACATTTAGCCCCCACTTTAGTGAGAGGATTACATTGCGTCAAACTCACACTAAAGTTCCTACCCCACCTCATGTACAACCAAATGATGTGACAACTCAAATTCAAGGCACGACTTCAGAAAATTTAGACATTACTTTCCATCCAGTTGAGCTACCTTAGAAGTGCAAAAATAAAATGAAGCTTTCATGATAATAACCCTTATTAATATGACGGGGATAAAGAGAACCCTTACTGACAATGGCTCAACCCTTAATGTGTGTAGTGTGAACCTTTTGGATAAGATTCATATGGATAAGAGTAACATTGTCCCTGATTATTTGTCCATTTGTGGGTTTGATAACATAGGAAAACAACTACTTGGAGTAATCACAATTTACCTATTACAGTTGGGAAGGTGACATTACAAACTCTGGTCCATGTTATGCCTCACAATTTTTCTTATAATCTCCTCTTGGGGAGACCACATGGATTCATGAAATGAATGGGGTGGGTGATCCCACAATAGTGGTTTACAAATTTTGATCAAACTGGACACTAAAATTATTATTTTTAACTAAATCTTCACATTCGGGCACCTATAGCGGCTAAACCATGAAGAATTTCAAGATGATGCAAACTAGAGTCTCATCACATTTTGTCTGTAGATTCTAAAAATATTTTTTTCAGAATTTTTGGAATCATATTGCACTTCTTTTTCCATCTCCCATGAAAACTAATTTTTTTCAAAAAGCAACATTTTTAAAAAGTGACGCACACCGTATAATGCATAACTTTTTTTCCATGAAGGATAAAATTATAATTCTTTTGAATTTAGATTTGTAACTCTGATATCTAGTGCTTCCACTTGGTTAGATAGTTTTTTATTGAATATTTTTTCTTTAATCAAGTTTTGAAGTCAAACCAATTACAATTCAAACATAGCACGACCGTATAACGCATAATTTTTTTTGTATATATCAAAATTCATTTATTTATTTTTTGTTGGATCAAGGGCTTGAATATATGGTGCACTCATATTTTTCAAAAAAAAAATTGATAATCTGCTATTTTTCCACATGTGTAGAACAAAGGCCTTCATTTTTGATGAAAAACCTATGTTTAATAAAACTAAAAAAACAAATACATAATAAAACAAAACATATTAAAATTATATTCATTGGATAGCTCATTTTGAGGATTGTCTGATTCTAGTTGGGTTTGTGAAGATTCATCCATTTTCATCCTCACCCGAGCTCTGAAGTGCCAAAATTCGTGGTTTTGTTTGTGTCTTAGGGGGAGATGAGGAATAAGGGGGGTTCAAATGAACCCCTAGGGGTTTGATCGAACCACTAGGGGTTTGCTTGAACCAGGGTTCATTTGAACCCCCTTTTATAAGGGGTTTTGTTGGATTTTTTGGCGGGAAAGCATTAAAAGGGTTTGCCTAAACCCAAGTTCTAGCGAACCCCTAATGGGTTCGATCTAACCAATAGGTTTGTACAAACCCCTAAAATCAATTTTTTTGCCATGCATTCATTTTTTGTGATTTTTCCTTCCTCACTTCAATTGTAAACCATTATTGTGGCTTCACCTGGGTGCCTTCTATTCTTCATCGTAAAATGAAGTATGTCTACAACAACAAATTCTATACAATCAAAGTTGATATTGAGCCTTACAGTATTATATAGTTGACTTGATAAACACAAGGAAAATCCTTTGAAAACATTGACACCAACTACACAAGTGGAACCAATGCAAGATAAAGAAAAAGAAAAGCATATATTAAAGAAGTTACAAAGTTATTGGAAGATGATTGGGGTTCCATGGATTTCACACCTACATTGATGGTAGAATACAAGATCATAACAAAAGAGTCTAAAAAGGGAAAAGAAAAAGTGGTAATGTCAACACAAAATTTGAAAGCATCCACTTCAACCACTTTAGAAGAAAAGAAAACATACATTACAAACTTTGATGAAGTTGATTATGAACAACCACCAAATCTAAAAGAAATGAAAAAGCTTTATGGAAGAGGTTATGAACTTATGAAACAACTTGGGTACAGTGGAAAAGGATGTGGTGCTAGAGAATAAGGAATCTGCGTCCCTATAAAGCCTAACACGCAAGAAAAAACTAGTGGTCTTGGTTATTATCCTTCAAAAGAAATAAAAGCATCAAAAAAGCCTTCACTCAATAGCAACACTATTACAAAAGATTCTCCTAAGCGAACTTTAACCTTGGTGCATCCTGAATTGATAGAAACTTGTAGTCTTGGTTATCATCCTCTAAAAGAAATGAAAGAGTCAAATAAATCTTTGCTTAACAACAATGTCATCATGCAAGACACTAACAATTGAAGTTCGTTAGATTTTACACCCTCCTTTCAAGAAGAGTAAAAAATATCTTAATCTAAATAGTCTTGTGTAAGTATGACACCTTGTACTAAGAAAAAGATATCTTTGTTGCAAAAAAAGGAACATCTTTTATTGTTAATCAAGAGAGTATCTTGTCGAGACTACTCCAAGATCACTTGATATCTCTCCCTCCAAGAACATGAACATAATTTTACAACAAGAGTTCATTTTGTGCATATTATAGAGTTCATGGTCATTCTACTAATGAATGTATGGCTTTGGGTAATAAAATTCAACATCTTAACTTGTGTTGGTGCTCTTCATTGTGTTGAAACACCTAGTTCCTCTAATTGATGATGATTTTCATTCTATTATGTTTCTCATCAATCATCTCGACTCATCCTTGTCTTGCACTAAGTGGGGGAAGGGGATTAGGTATCCTTGTCCTCATATGGCACATATTATTGTCTCTTTTGGATAGTTGACCGAATTCCATGCATATATAAGAGCAAGCTTAGGATGTGGATGACATGCCTTAAGTTGGCTCGCATGTGACATACTGTGTTATCTTTAGTATTGTATTTTGGGGGAAACCCCTTATTCATGATGCAATTTCATTTGGGAAAATATGACTTGGCATAAGGCTTTTTGAATAAGCTCTAATATCTTCCTCTACTTTAAAGTGGATTTCTCACAACAATGGTACTAGCAATCACTTTAAAGTGGGGGCATACATCGACACTCATATAAATATTTGTGTGATTTTATTTTTTCTTGCAATGCGTCCTTTTCATGGTAGTGTCATTGGGTTTGATATCATCTGAGAGCATGATATTTCTTTGAATTCTCCTCTCTTGGAAACATTAGGCGTGATGTTCCCTAAGAAGAGACCTTACATGGACTAAGCAAAATCCCTTTGAACAAACCTTTATTGCATATTGTTCATAAGTTCTTAGCATTAAATAACTTGTTAGGCCTTGTGAAGCTCAAATTTTTTTGTTGTGGCACACTAGTGAAGTTATCAAAGGGATAGCTTTGATATGGCTAGTATGAGGAGAATCCTAGACAAAGGCATGGATTTCTCATTGTATGGTGAGAAGCATGAATTTCTCACTAATCCACACTTTTGGTGGATAGCTTGAGGTTCCATTAGCCTAGAGTGAGTGTGCATTGTCATTTTTTATTTTTATCTTTTGGGTAAGTGCACCAAGATGGCTCCCAAAAAAGGGGCTTAAGTGGCCACTTTTTTTCTGAAATCAAGAAATACTGACCTTGGACATGAAATTGAGGATAGTTACACTCAAAATTTTGAGATGGAATAAAAACAAGGATCGAAGTGCTCCGAGTCTACTTTCTAAACTACTAATTTATTTTGAAAATGGTTGAGATTAAGGGGTTCAAAAGAGGGACGTACACAAATTGGTGCTATTTTTGTTAGAAAACATAACATAGCAACTCTTGTACGACCTGAGCACGGTGAAATTTTTTGTAATATTTTTAAAATCGCTACAATCAAAAGTTAGCTTACAGTATCTAGTTGATGCATGATTTTTCTGATAATTTTTTAATGAATATTTAATTTTTTACTAATTTTCTAGGTGGGCACTTCTTGAAAAGCAAAATTTTGGTCGTGCTCCCCCTAAAAATTTTTGAAGGTAATTGATTTTTTTTTATTTTTTTTTTTTAAATGTAGAATAGAGTCTAGTTTCTAAAAATGTAATTTATTTGAAATTTCGATGAACAATTAATTTATAACAAAAAAAAAAACAAACACTACTTTTTGGTGAAAAAGAGACATACAAACAAAAGAAATTATGGATGAAAGGCTTAACATTGTTAAAAAGTGAAAAAAATTACATCGTTGGATAGCTAAGAGAGAACCTAACATTACCCATGTGTTTGCTTTTGTCGATATTGAACCAGATGCAATCCTGATGGTGAGCACGAACCCGATTATGTGAAAAAATTGTAGAATTTGCAAAAACACGTCTCTGGTCATTGGGAATGCCCTCCAAGCCTCTGGGTTGGTATTCCAAGGAAAATACCAATGCTAAGGCTCGGGGATTCCCAAAGCAAACTATAACGTGCTCACTTTATAACGCGAGCGCATTATTTCCTAATTTTGACATTTTGCTTATGGGATACATGCCAAGCAAGACATAACACGCTCGTGTTATGTCTTCATTAATGTTATGTCTTCATTAATGTTAATGTATGTATATATCCTTGTATGTATGTATGCCTATATGTATTAGTGCATGTATATTGTATGGATGTAGGATTTTATGTACATATGTATTATGCTTGTATGTATTTATGTATGTCTTTAGAGGGAGGGAGGGAGAATTTTAGGTAGGGTGGGATGGGGAAAGGGGTGGAAGTGAGTTTAAAAAAGGGGGTGGAAGTG
>VDFB02000003.1:725740656-725750830 GCA_007258455.2 Sequoia sempervirens
TCTCTCTCAACCCTCTCCCTCCTACCCCCTCTCCCTATGTTAGGTCTTTCTCTCCCTCTCAACCCTCTCCCTCCTACCCCCTCTCCCTCTCTCTCTCTCTCAACCCTCTCCCTCCTATGTTAGAAAAATATGTCTCAATCCCACAGGCTGAAACCTCTATTGGAGCCAAGTTGGTGTGACATATTCTATGTCTAGCCGATGAGCAGATTTGTAACCTTATGTTTTGTACAGGTTGTTGTGACCTTGCAGAAGTCTTGCCAAATAGTTACACATTGGAGTCTTTGGTGTGACATGTTGTGTTTAGTATGTTCTCTTACCACGTGGAGATCTCTGGCCGACAGGCCATACATATCGTTTATCGAGGAGACCCTTGGCTGAAAGGCTTAGTTTGGGAAGAAGCCTCAGTGATGAAGAAAGGTCTTGCCAATGGGGGAAATATTGGAGTCTTCACGGTGACACAATGACTTCAGTATGAAGTCTCAGCAGCCGATGGAGAGTCTCACTGATGATGAGGGGTCTTCAGTATAACTCTTGGCAAACAGTGGTCTCGGGGTAACTTGGAGAACTTGGTAAGAACTCTCAGCGAAGAGTGGTATGTCTCGCCGATAGCATTTTCTTGGTGTCCTTGGAGTAACATGTGATGGCTGGGTAAGAAGTCTTACTGATGTGTGAAGTCTTTCCGACCGTTTGGTGCTCGATGTAACTAAAGGGGTCTCAGTGTGAAGTCTCAGCGACGAACAAAAGTCTTGCCGACTATTGATCACTTCGGAGAAAGTATTTGAACCTCGGTATGATCTCTTGGTGAAAGATGATAGTCTCGCCAATGTAAGTTCTATTGTCTATGTGAATTTTGAACCTCGGTATGAAGTCCTTGCGGAAGCGATGAGTCTCGCCGACTAGTGGATGCACATGGATTAACATGAAGGCTTGGTGTGAGGTCCTGGCAAGAGCGATAGTCTTGCCAAAGGGAAAACTGAAGTCGATGCAATGAGTGAACTCGATATAACCTCTTATCAATTGTAAGGACTCTTGGTGATATCGAATGTTGACTGTGTTGGCATCGGGGAGACATGGATAGTGTCTCACCGATATGCCAACACAACTTGACATGGTTATCGTAACGCGAGCGCATTATTAACCAGTAGAGATATGTTCATTGAGGATTAAATAACATGCTCGTGTTATCACTAAAATGGTAAAAAATCACAGTATACCCGTGATGTTGGCCCACATTTTGCATATTCTCCTGGTTTTGCGCGTGCTCAGACAAAAAGTAGCTTTTTGGTGATTGAGTGAAGTGTGCATGCATGATTTTGAGATTCCATCACCTTCTAAATGTTCTTTCCATCACCTTTGCATGAAATAGCAAAGTTTTCACGTTGAGAGGCATATAATATCAATTCAAGTTTGAATTATAGTGATAATTGATATACAATTGAAATTTGGAGGGGAACAAGCTTTTGAAGAAAGAGTCAAATTTTTTGAGGGAGTTTAAGGAAGGAAGAAGCAAAGGCTGCATAATTGGGTAGAACTCCTCTATTTGAAACTTTTTTTTTTTACGTATGTGAAATATTTGTACATTTTCTTTCATTCTATTATGGCTTGCTTTCATTTTTTTTGTTTAGCTTATTCCATGTTGATCAAATTTTTTGTTTGTGATGCAATATCAGATTGCCAAGCCACTCAACAATATCATTTCTTTAGGGAACTTCCTTTCCAAATCAATAAAGAGTAAAAAATCAATTTATACAAAGTTTTTCAAATTCATCCAAAACTAATTTTCATTCAACCAAAATCCATTTATTTCATTTCAAGTTATAAGGCTATTAGTAGCCAATTCACCATCTCCATATAGCAAACCATTTTCAGAATCAACTTTTAACTTTGTTCTTGTCATAAACAATACAACAATCACTCATCAACTCAACTTACCCCTTCAAGGCAAAAACAATCAAACACCTTTGTTCCTTAGACCTGCAATCAAACATCATCCCAGCCATTTAAGATATCTTTTCTCAAATCAACACATCCATCATCCTATCTTCACTTAAACACCATTTGTAACAACAACAAGCAGCATTAGTTTAACACTGTCACCAGACCTTTAAGATACCAATTTCATCATGTTTTGATTGTAATATTCCAATATATCAGTATAGAAACACTCTGACTACTTTGTATTCAAGAAACCATTGCCATATATTGGAAACATATGCCCAAATCATCAAATCTTTCACAATCTACCTTTAAAACATTACCAAGCATAGACACAATTGTGGCATCACAAATGAGACTGCTCCCAAGCACTTAACATTCCTTTTGTTGTTTCTACATATTCTCTGTTTTTAGCAAAGAATGCTAAATATCTCTAGGAGGCCAACATTCCATCTAATCGGGTGATTCCTTTTCTATCATAATGCATTTACACAATCCCAATATAGATTCTCAGGCCTATTTTGATCCTTTTCAACATACTATAAAAGTTTATACACTTATTTCACAAAACAAATTAGAACCAACATGTTGTCTACTGGTAAAAGCCCTTAAATAGGTCAATTTATCAAAGCAAGTCATCATAGAACTACTCACTAATCCACCAAACCTGCAAACAATCTTAGGCCATGTGTAGAAACTCACAAATAAACAAGTTTCAAGATGGAAATCAATACACAAATCAGTAAGCTTGTTTGATTATAGGGTGAAAACACACCAACCATGGGGTTTCTTTAATGAAACATTTGCAAAACCTCTACTACTCGTAACAATTGAAACATGCTTCATTATATGCAGTTATTTTGAAATCATTTCTAAAAGCTCCTCACATGTTGTTTCCTCAAACCCTACTTGAAAACACCAATTTTGAATGAGAAAATCCAAATTTTTGTTCATGCAATAGTATCCCGACTTCTTATTTCTATTTACCCCTGCCACACACATCTTCACATTGAAAAGACACTAAATATGATCCATTCCACTGACCTACTAGCCCTACATCGGTGGAATGGCTAAGAATCACTTTTTAGACTCTCTAAACAATTATAAGGAAACCACAAACCAAGACTTAGGAAACTAAGTTCAAATTAGATTGATTATTTGGATTACAATTCCTACAAGTTTAAAGAATGAAAGAAGTCTCTTTCCCTGACAAGAATCAAATCTTAGAACATGCTTGAATCACTATGCAACCTGAAAACAAGAATAGAAAAGGTTTCCAAAATAACTGAGCAGAGGTTTTTTTATTAATTTTTATGGATTTTTGGGATAGAAGATCTTCCTTTCTCAAGCTTACAATTCTTTTTAAAGGTGTCTAAATCAGTTGAAATAACTACCTCTTCATCTTCATCAACCCATCCTTGCCCTTCCACAAAAAAGACTCTTCACCTTCCTACTTTTGTGCAATTTTACATTTTTACAATAATTGACAACTTTTGTTGCAAAGAAACTTTTTCAATAATATCACCTAGTGACCTATTCGTAGTTACCAAATACATTGGAAATTCATCATTTAACCTTCACTCATCATATTTACTTGAACATTACAAATTGAGACAAATTAGCGGAAGGAATTTCATGACCTAGGTGCTCCTGCACTAGTTTGTCATGTTACAACCTTACGTTGTCAATGGACATTTTAAATCACACAATTCAATACACTTTCCTATTACATTTTTAAACCACATCTCTTTGAGGCATTTTGTTAAATTTAGCAATTGACTTTCTTTGTGTATGCTTCCAAATCTATCATTGAGTTATTTTGTCAAACAGTTATACAAACCAGCTTTCATTGACTTTCTTTGTGTATGCTTCCAAAGCTTTCATGGAGTTATGCTTCCAAAGCTTTCAATTAGTTAATTTGACAAATTATCACTTTTTGCACAGGTAAAATTATTCGTCATGTCGAAGAAACGAACTATTAAAAGGAAAAAACTAATAGATGATCAACTCAAAGCCATCAAAGATAAAGAGAAAAAACGGATGAGGGAATTTTGTGAAAAGCAGAAATTGGGAACGATTGATGAAAACAAGCCAGTTGAAGAGGAACCTCAACTGTCAAAAAGAGAAAATAAATTGGCAGCACAAAAGACATGAATGCGAAAGAGTCATGCTAGGGGAGATGTAGATACTGTAGTTGGAGACACACCATCTACCGCAAGTGAATACGAAGGGACACCATTAAGCACAAGTGAATATGGAGGGACACCATCTACCACAAGTGAGTATGGTTGGACACCATCCACCACATCTGAAGTTGAGAGTACATCATCACTTTGAGTTGAGGAACAAGGTATGCTTACTCATCCCTATGTGAACTCATGGCTGCCCTATTCCACCTCGACCAAAGCGTATGCAATCTTAGCCCACCTCAATTAAATATTGATGAAATTGCTAATGTTGAGATGTATGTACCTAAGAGAACACCACCTAGAATTTTGCGTAGAAAGCCAAAGTTTCTGATTAATATTAATGAGGATATTTTGTAACACATGGAAGGTAAGATTCCAGAACGCACTTGTACAAGATATGCTGATAAGATTTGGAAAATGTTCTTTGAAAGGCTAAATGAGATCAGAAGATGTCAACTATTTGTTCAAATGATGTGGGGTTTAAAGTACATAAACATCATGAAAACTCTTGGGTTGAGAACATCGAATGCATCAGGTGAAAACACCACAGGAAGAATCTAATGGATGCTTTATGACAAAGGTAAGACCTCACGCTCAAAGCGATAGTAATGTCACCCGACGTGTCATTACATCAACTTTGGTAAGCTATCAAACAAAGAGATCTCACCTCATTAAAAAGACAAGTGAACAAATGGGAATTAGTAGAAAAACTTTATCAAACGTCGTTCAAAGGCGGCAAAGAATTGAAGGCACTGATTCAAATGAATTATGGGCATTCTCGGGGAGACTGCCACACAAAGATAAAAAAGTTGGTGAAGCATTGAGAACACTAATTGAAGATTATTGGAAGAATAATACAAGGCCACCTCCAAATCAAAGGGATGTCGTAAGAAGGAGAATCGATAGTCGAAACCGTGAGCCACATCCAAAGCATTTTTTGGATACGAGTCAAACCCAATTTTTTCATAAATTTCAAAATTCTTATCCTCAAAATAGTATTTCTCAAAGATTTTTGAAATGATTAAACCTTTTTATGTCAAGATAAATCACACACGAACTACTTGTTGCTATAAACTACATATTGAATTCTCTAACCATTATGATGTTTATCATTCTATATGTTTACATTTGCATACTAATGATGTTTTGCAAGATTGTGGCATAGAAGCCCCACCAAAATCTTCAAGAAACTTCTTATCAAAAAATTTATATGAAATAAAGGATGGCCAAATATTCTATAGGACAACATGCTTGGATGGTTCATGCGAGCATTTCGGTGGCTTGCAACGAATGCTAGTATGCCAACATATGGAAAGCACATATGAGGTGGGACAAAAACTAGTAGAGTTCGGGAAGTATAAAATAGTGGCATATGCTACAAAAGATGGGTTTGAAGAAAAAAGTTGTGAGTTGGTTATTCAGAATATTCTAGTGTATCAGTTCATGTCCATGTTTCGTGAGAATCTAGTGTATGAGTATGCAAGGCATACCCATAGAGCCCGATGGCTGGACACACAATTCAAGATATGCAAGGACACCTTTCCACTTGGTAGCATAGTATCAATGGTTGAATTTGCAGAGAACTACACTCTATAGCCACAAGCCAAGAGGTGCAGTCACAAAGATATAACCTACACACTGTGTTCTGGAGCATTTGTGCACATAGCAATCTGCTAAGCATGCAAACAAAGCATGTGAGAGGATGAAAGGGAAGGTATTTGAGGTGTGGAGTGTCACTCTTATTAGTGATGATCGCGACGATTCTCTTAGAGTTCGCAAGGTTGCTTCTATATGTTCTACAATCATTTGGCTCAGAGGGGAATATCATATGATCAACATATAATATGGTCAAATAACTATGCAACACAGTTCAAAAATGCGTGCATGTTCTACTGGTTGTGCAGGATGCATCTCACTACACGTTTTCAACATATGTGGAACTTTTGTGAGGTCGGACATGGAAAGGGAGAGCATTATGGTGTAGGAGCATGCGTGAAAAGAGCATTAGCACGAGAAGAGTTAAAGTATAAAGATAGTGCACAGTTGATAGATGCAAGGCCAATCGTCGAGTGGTGTAATGGTTCGATGGGTCCAAGTAATGAAGGTATGTCTTCAGTTTGTAGAATTTTTTGGTTGATGGATGATACTAACATTGCACCATATGAGGATTGTTGTACACTAATAGGATCAAGTGAGTTGCACTCTTTCCTTAGCTCAAATGCAGGTTCATGGAGTATCGATACACATAAGATGGCATGCTTTTGTTCTTCATGTACAATGCAAGCTTGGAATGATTGTGAGTTAGGGAGGTTGACAAATGGTTGACAAGTTATCTTAGCCCAATTCACACGTATTGCCCTCCGATGGCATTGGAGCTAACATAGATGGAATCATCGGTCGACTTTTACTGTGTATCGGATCTAGTTCAACAAGGTAATATATCTACTTGCTTAGTATTTGAAATTCCATATTGTTATCTTACTTTGTACTGTATTCATAATGTTGACTAATTTCAAGAGATATGCCGCACATATAAATGCAGGGCATGTTTATGCAATTATTGCAGATGAAGACAATGAAGAAGGTACAAACTATTACTTGTGTTGTTGTGTTGAGGCAAAAAGAAATTGGAAGCCCCAATTGTAGATGGAGAAAAAATTGAATACCCTACAGCTCGGGCTTGTTATTACCGAAACGTATCGAGAAGGTACCCTACATAAGAGTGTTAAACATTGGCGTTTGAGGAATTTAACACACATCGTGAAGATTCTTCCAACCCACGTTCTTCGTTCCTGTCCACCATGAACGTTTATTCCATTCCATGCACAACGGTTCTTATTAATTTATACTTGTATCCACGTCAGTTTGGTTGATGCCAATGCTATCATCTTATTTTACTTTGTGTATATGTATGTAACCAGGAAAACATTGATTGGTGTCCCCTTGCATAGAATGCAGATTTATGATCCATCCAAGAGAATCTCAAGCAGAAAAGCAATGCGACATCCTTATTTTGATGATCTTGACAAATCTCAATTATGATTTTAAGCCATTAAAAAAGTGTGTGTGAAGCTTGATGAGGAAATTTCAAGTTATTCATTTGAATTTAACCTTATCATGACCACCTATGACATAGACACAATAAGAGCATCTCGAATTTCAATAAATTCTATTCATAAGAGCATAGACAAGGCAGTGAAATCTTTGAAAAAATGCCTCAAAGAAATGTGGTCTCATGGTGATGGAATGGCATGACGAATACCATGACAAGCAAATTGTTGTGGATTGTCATGGCATTCCATCACCATTGAGACCACATTTCTTTGAGGCTTTTTTTTAAACAGTTTGCTGCCTTTTCTATGCTATTGCTTATTACTATTCTTTGATAGATTTTTTCCAAGCATCCATAGCTTTTTTGGAAGCACCTATTTTAGGCTTTTAGCCATAGCAACAAGGAAGCAAACTATTTGATAGAATGCTTTGGTAAACATGTATGTTAAATGTACTAACATAGAGAAGGCATCGAATTGTTTGAAAAAATGCCTCAAAGAAATGTGGTCTCATGGTGATAGAATGCCATGAAAATCCACAACAATTTGCTTGTCATGTGATGTAGATGGGATGGGACTTTAGTCAAAACTCAAAGTTTCAAGGATTACAATGATGCAATCTCAAACACTCTTCCAGGCACCCTGATGGAGACAAGCCTCAATAGTGCACTTATAACTTAGATGCTTTCCTAATGGACCCAAACCCTTGGAGTGATCTCAAGGAACTCAAAAAAACTTGTCTTTAATGGTTTCAAAGCCCCAAACCTCTGTCTTAGACAAAACTCACTTTTTGCACCTTGACTAGGCTTCTAGCGATGGTTTTTTTACTTTTCACTCAACTTCCCCAAAGTAATCCACAATATAATGACTGATTAAGATGTGATTCATGATGATACACAACATATCAAATCATTTATGGCACTTGTTATGGATCAAACCTACCAAAATTTGTTGTTTCCTCAAATTTAAGGCCTAATTAGCTCACTTTTTCAAAGCAACCCCTCTCTAAACTTATCCCTTGACTATGAAACTTTCAAAAATGTTTTAAAATGTTCCCAAACCAAATATTTTCAAGGTATTAGTCTTCTTTGATACCCTCAACACCCTAAATCACAAAACCCTCAATAAATTGCTCCAAAACTAGGGCCTCTTGAAAATTAGCTTTCCCAACACTTCCAGAACCTTCTCTTGGACTTTTCACCAATAAATCAACATATATAAACATCCTCTAACTTAGAAATATATAATTTTATTAAGGTAGATCTCCTGCTGCTACACTTTAGGCACCATTTTCATGCCCTTTTCCTTGCTAAAACTCGGTGTACACCCAAGAATCACTCTTTCCTGCATAATAACTTGTTAGATATGTATAATAAAAGTTATATATGATCCATTTCACAAGTTTTAAGTCACACTCTCCCATGAAATGGATCATTTATTCATGAAGACTCTCAAAACTATTGAAAAATCTGTACTTTTTGAGGACAATCAACAATATAACACAAGAAACTAATTCCCAACATTATTCAGGTCATAAAAAAGGTTAAATGCATGTAAATACAAGTTCTTAAACCATACAAATGATCATGACACCAAAATGAATCAGAGATTCATCAAAAAAACTCAAGAAAATGCAAAAAGATTGAAGTTTTTATTGATTTTTTGTAGCAGTCCATACAACACTTGCAATATCAGCCAACCCTTCGTACAAATGTTTTCTCCAAGATTATAGACTCATCCTACAACTGTCCCAACCGATTAGAATTGATTTTATTACATTATTGTGATTAAAACTCCTAAAACTCACTTTTGCACCCAAAGTTGGATTTCAAAAATTTGAATTTCCAACATTGTAATTTATTAACTCCTATTAACTATAAAGATTCCAAAAGTATTACATATCATCATTCAACCTTATTTAACCTAATTAAAACATCATATACCTATTTAAACTCCTAGAACATCATTGTTCCATTTACAAGTCAATTTGGTCATATGGTCCTTATCAGGACCCTTAGGACTTTTGATCTTCCTGTTACACTCATCCATGACAAATGCCATTATAGGCTTCAAAATGCTATAATTGATGCTCTAGAAATTTTTATAGGCCTTCAAGACCCCTGCCATCTCCTGACTCTCCAAATGATCCTCAAGGAGCTTGGGTGCTCCTGCACCATCATGGCATTCCACCACCATGAGACCACATTTTGAGGTGAGTTTTTTCAAACAGCCATTCCCTGTTCATATTGCTATTGCTTACCATATATGATGTATTTTTCTAAGCATCCATAGCTTGTTCAAAGCATCTTTGCGCTTTAGGCTTTTAGCCATAGCAACAAGGCAATGAACTGTTTGGATAAATGCTTTGATAGAATGTATGTATGAAAAATGTGTTAGCATAGAAAAGGTAGTGAACTCTTTGAAAAAATGCCTCAAAGAAATGAGGTCTCATGGTGATGGGATGGCATGATGAATGCCATGACAATAAAATTGCTATGGATTGTCATGGCATTCCATCACCATTGAGACCACATTTCTTTGAGGCTTTTTTTCAAATAGTTTGCTACCTTTTCTATGCTATTGCTTATTAGTATGCTTTGTTATATTTTTTTCCAATAAGCATCCATAGCTTTTTGAAGCAATCTATTTTAGGATTTTAGCCATAGCAACAAGGAAGTGAACCGTTTGATAAAAATTCTTTTCGCAAACATGTATAATAATAGAAAGCATAGATTAAGGCAAGAATCATAGGTCGCCTCAAAGAAATGGGAGCTCAGGATGGTGGAATGCCATGACAATCCAATAACAATTTGGTTTTGTCATGGCATTCCACCACCATGAGACCACATTTCTTTGAGGCATTTTTTTCAAATAGTTCATTCCCTTGTCTATGCTATTGCTTACTATTATGCTATGATAGATTTTTTGTAAGCATCCATAGCTTGTTTGAAAGTACCTGTTTGAGGCTTTTAGCCATAGCAGCAAGGCAATGAACTGTTT
>VDFB02000003.1:725750930-725797976 GCA_007258455.2 Sequoia sempervirens
CTTGATGCATCGTACTTAGGCATGTTATCAAAAATAAAGTAAGTGACCCTTTGAAAATCCCAATCCTTGATAAGCAAATCATCATCATTTATCATCATCATCATCGTCTATCATTGTCATCATCTCTAATAAAGTCTCGACCAATCATGGACTTGTTGGATCCTCTTGTCATCATCTCATTTTTCGTGTTAACATCATCATCACTAATGCATCCATCATGCATCCATCATGCATCCATCTTGCATCCATAAATCATCGGTATTTTGCATATCATCTCACATGCATATCATCATCATAATATAGATCTATTAGTCTAAGCATATCA
The DNA here is from genome assembly GCA_007258455.2 of Sequoia sempervirens. Classification (NCBI taxonomy): domain Eukaryota; kingdom Viridiplantae; phylum Streptophyta; class Pinopsida; order Cupressales; family Cupressaceae; genus Sequoia; species Sequoia sempervirens. The sequence goes on from VDFB02000003.1 coordinate 725,751,256, forward strand.
TAAATCATCCATAGCATATCGCATCATCAATTTCATCCATCTCATATCATATCATCATTTAAGTTGTTTAGGATAATATAGATTTGTTATTCTAAGCATCTTAAAATCATCTCATTGCATCATCATCCATAACCATGCATTTTGAACCTCTTTATCGCGAGATCGACCCTCAAATCGAATCTTTTCGCTCGATCTCTCGAGGGGGCAATGTACCAGTGTACTTCTTTCCGCTGGGGCATCCGAAAAATCGGAAATTTTTTGATTTCGATCGTGACAAGTTTATTCTTTGAACCAATGCAACAAGTACATTGCTTCAAAGAGGGGCAAAATGTAGACACATCAAATTTGCATTATGCATATTCATCCGCTCAATAAATAAATCAAATGCATCACATCCATTCATCAGGTAAATCAGGTCAATCCAAAGGTTTAATCAAATAATATCATTTCATCTCTCATAAATCATTTTAACCTTCATCTTGCATCATCCATTTAATTAAATAAATCAGGAGTTTATTTAATTCAAATCCAAATCATACTTCATCCTTTTCTGAATTAAATAAATCAAGTGTTTTAAGTCATAAAAGTCAAAGCATCCTAATCATCATCTATTTTAGTATAACCCTGGTTAAAGGCTAATCCCATCCCACTTGCATTCTCTAGATTTGGCCACTTGCACATGAAATTGTAATTAATTGATTTATCAAAATTACTTATTTTCAACTTGGCATAAAGGAAGAATATTCTCCAAGTTTGAATCTCCCCCCAAGTGGACATGTACACCCAACTGAGCATTTATGAGGCCTTACATGTCTCTTACGTGTCCCCTTCCAAAGTCAAACTCAGCATTTATTGGAAAATTTGAATTCAAATTTTCCCTCTCATGGGCACTCTTCCCAAATCTTGCACATGCATTAACCACTCACATGATGACAAGTGTCCTCCTATCATTGGCAGAATCTTTAGTCCCACATTGGTCCCTCTTCAACACTTGGCATTTTGAAAATCTTTAAATACAAGCTTCATCTTTGAGCAAATCCTCCACAATTTGATGCAAGGTTATTCTCTTCATTTGAGATTTGATCTTGTTCATTTCACTCCATCATCTCCATCATTTGCATTTTATCATTTACACAACTTGAGCTTTGATCAAGGGTTGGGAAAGGGTCACTAGCACATGTGACACCAATCCAACATGGAATAAGTGTTTATCTTGCTTTTAAAATGTCTTCTTAATGCTGTTTTTATTACTTGTGGCATTTCTTTAGCATAGATATTCTATTTCATGGAGGTATTTGCAGATTTGTGTGTTTAGATTAACATTTCTAATGAGTATTTGAAGAGGTCTTACATGCAGATTTAAGGTACTTCAATATCCAATACAAAATATGGACAAAATTGCCATGTAGGCATACAACAAAGGGCTCTGTGAATTCAAAATTCATTTCTCTCCATGCTCTAGTTCAAATACAATTTTCTTTCCCTTTGCTGGGTGATCCGATGGCGATAAGTTTGTCACTCATTTCTGCTGTGCTCAAGGAGTGCTCCTGCTGCTCCTCCTAGTGTTTAGCTTCTGGTGAAGTTTCAACTATTACAATAAGAAGTAAAGACATTAATATATAGAAATTACATTATAAAAATTAATATATTTAACAAAATAATCACTTACAACCATCTCACGATCACTCTCCTCGATGGAAATATTTGCACGCCGATGCTCAGGCGTGCTCAAGCCTTGTATAAACCATCCAAATAGGAATTAAACTACGAATCAATAATGGTTTGATTTTTCACTAAAACTAGTTCATCTATAACAATGAATGTAAATTAAAATTTAGTAATTTGCCTCATACCTCCCCTATCAGAGCCATTGAGGATTGTATAGTGGAGGAAACACTAATATCCATTGCCCTTGTAACGTTTGGCAGTGTTTCTGTCACCAACAACTAAAAATAAAACAACAAATTATTCAATCACAAAAAAGTTGCAATAGTGATCCATGTGATGACTTATAATGTATGAGATCTAATGAACAAAATTTCGAGTACAAGTATTAAACATATATATTTCTGATTATTAGTTATCAAATTTGAAGTAATGCTTTGATTTTGAATGATCTGTGTAATGCAACATAAGGTCAACAATATGAATATAAACTACACAAATCTATTAAACTTAGAATTCATTACTTAAGCTCTCTTTAAATTATATATTACCTTTGTGAACGTTTGATCAAATCTACTGGCACTCGGAGGTGTTTCTTTGAAACCTCCAACAGTACCCTGTTCAATGTATCCAAAATCACATATTAAAATACCATTCGTAAAACAATGCTATTAACACATGTAATAAATTTATAATTGTTTACTAACTTTACATACCCCACTAATAGGTGTACTGCAAAAATAAGTAGGTGGATGACTGGTGTATCCAGTCTCTGCATTGTGACCCTACAATTTTATTAAAATAATAAAACTAAATTAGTTAATCTTACATTTCACAATTGAAATTTAATGAACATGTTGAATTTTACCTGAGTGTCAATGCCATATGTATCATGCAAAATGTCAGTCGTCCTCTCCATCCCCGTAGATGCATACAGATCAGGCTTCGTAGTAGCATATGGATCCTGTGTAGCACCCTCTTGAGTGTCGATAGGGTCATACGAACAAGTCGCCCCACAAGATTGACACACATGAGTTCGAAGGCCACCACCTAAAGACTCCCCTGGATGGCGCTGTACAATAGGGCTAATGTGATGGATGACACTCTGGGTCAAAGTTGTGATCGCCTGCAATGTCTCTACATCGGCACTCTCCTTCGCAATGACAGGCATCAAAATTTGCTCACGAGGCGGCCTAGCGAGAGGTCATCTCCCTTGCCGTGTAGGATCCGGCTGTGCACCAGGCCTATCTTGAGCTGACCCCCCACCTCTCCCTTGGAACTCCCTCATATTAAAATAATTTGGGATTTGGTTCAATACAAAATCACTATATAGTTTCCTAAGAAAATATTGGGGGACTTCACAATTATTGCACGGTGGGTAATCAAAGACCATATACCATCTTTCATAAAAATGGTTCTTAATCTCTTGGTGGTGGCACCAATGAATAGGAAACCTCTTTGCATTGAGGGTAATATTTTGATTTGTTTTAGGGTCAATGAATAGAGAGCACAAATCACCTTTAGTAATTTTTAAATCCTTTACTTGTTTATATGATAATTTGTCTGCATAATATGCCCTCGCTATTTGCCTCCTATCTTGTCGTCCAGATATTTGTTGGGTGATTGCATCTACATTTTTTAACATGTCTTTCAATGAATTTTCTAGAAGCATTATTTATGTGGTTGAAGCATTTGGATGACTCAACCTACTGATAAGATCCTCAAGTTGTTTTCTATTGTTCTAAATTTCACTCAAATTTTCTTGAGTGCCAGGAGGGAGTTGAGAGAATGGTGGGGGAGGTTGATTGTGTTGTTGAGGTTGATTTTGTTGAGGATTTTGTTGTTGAGGATTTACCTCCTCTTCTTGTTGAGGATTTGTAGGATTTCCTATAGATTTAAAAAAAAACAATCAAATCTAACCTAAAACAAATAAAATCAATTTCAAACTAACAAATTCAAAACAAATAGTAAACAATACTTACCTCCTGCATCTCTTTGTCGTCGTGGCGCCATATTTGCAGACAAAATCCAACTGTTCTTGATGAAATTTGCAGAAGTCCTTCCTCCTAGAATGTGAGTGCGAAACTGAGGGCTTTTGGCCGCGGGTAGAGCTGAGAAACAGTGAAAAGCAAATGATACAAATTTCAATTTTTTTATTTTAAAAGCACATAACGCGCTCACGTTATAACGCAAGTGCATTATGTGTTTCCCCATTTTTTTCCCATTTGGCCACAAAAGTGCAACCAACTTCGTGCACCCGCCCTTTTTTTGTTTTTATTTCTTTTAGTCTTTAACATTGTATGTTTGTGTATCTTGTCTTGCTGTTGCATATCATACACCTTGTGTGTGTCCCTTTGTGCTCATGTTGGTTTGGCATAGGATCTTAGATCTTGGGGGCTTGATCACCCTCCTCCTTGATCTTTGGCATCCCACACCATCCACCTTGGTACACTTGGACCCTTCTTGACTACTTTAGTGTAAGTTTTACTCAAGTTCCTCCTCTCACTAAAGTGGGGGCTAAATGAAGTGTAGGAAAAAGTATCCCTTTTTCACATTTAATTTGGGAATGAATAAATAATAATAAAATGATATTACTAATGCTTTAATTTAGTGTTGCAATATGTATTTTACATATTCACATTCAGTTTAGGGCCCTATTAATTAAAATGGACTTAATTATGCATTATTTTTGGTAACATTGTAAGGTGTGCCTTTACACTTTCACACTAACCTAGGGATTTATTGACTAATTGAGGTTAAAATTTACCTTATTTGACCTCTTTAATTCAAATTCAAGCCTAATTAATTACATTTTATGTTCAGAGGAAAAACTAACATTCATAAATGTCATAACATAATGTTTAACATTGAGCAATGTGTGTCCTAGGTAGGTGACCTAGGACCCATTCGTCATAGGACGAATGGGTCCTCACTTAGACCTAGGACCCTATTTTAAATTATGTTTTTGGCAGTATTTTAACATTTTCAAATCCATAATTCAATGTTGGATTGTGATATTTGAATTTTGGGATATTATGGTAACTTACATATAAATATAAGTTTATTTCACTATGTTTCACCTATAATTACAAGCTCGAACATCCAATATTTTCAAGTGTTCAATTTCTAAGGAAAATTTTATGATCAAGAGTGATTTGAAGAGCATTCAAGAGCATATTTATTGAATAATTATTGCAAAAATCAATATCCTATTGTCATGTCAAAGTCTTCTTGCATCATGTGTGTTATTTGAGCTAATATGTTGATGTAGAGTTCATGATTCATTCAAGAAGTCAAAGGCATCATTTCAAATCAACTTTCAAGATCAAGATCCACATCCATTGAAGCCATTTCATGCAAGTTATAGACCTCCATTATCAAGGTTGAAACAAGGGTTTGGTGAGTTGTGACATAAAGTTGTTCATTCATCATTCCTTCGCGATTTTATTCATTTCAAGGTTTAATTACCAAAATGAGGTTTGACCAAGGAAAAACCCCATTCACCTAACAAACAACATTTTTCCCTCTCTTGATGTGTGTTTACAGATTTTAGGTGGAAGATCTATTGAAGAGAAAAATTGCAAAGTTGTCAAAGTTGCATTTGTTGTCACCATTCTTGCAAAATCACATAAATTGACCTACATTATAATTTATTTCCAACTTTTTGACAGCGAGATTTAGGAATCTAGGAGTAGAGACACAGGAGAAGAAAACCCAAAAATAGATTTTAGAGAGCCCTAGCCAGGACCCATTCACCATAGAGCGAATGAGTCTTGAATGAGCTACAAAAAAGCGCTTTCTGCAAAAGGTACACAACATTTATCCCTCCCAAATCCCCCTTAAAGTCTATAGGTTCCATCAATTTTATGTTTAAGATTCTAAATGCACTCTATATATCACAATTTGGAGTTTATTTGCTATTTTTAATCTTTCTCCCCAAAGTTCTATTTAACTTAGACCCACGTCCTAACAAAAGGGAAATCAATAGATTCACACTTTAACTTGATTCACTTCAAGGTTGACAGTCATTTCATAGTGTGGATCTCATTTCCTAATGAAATTCTAGAAAATTAGGACCCCTTTTCCCTCTTTGGATCCATTTTTCCATTTTGGTAAGCTCCCCTATCCTAGTTTTCTATGTTTCATATATATCATAAAACTTTATTAGAGTGTTTAAATTATACAAGCATCTAGGGAATAATGCATGTATAATAATTTTATCCTTCATCTTTTATCTAGTCATTAAAAAAGTATTATTACTTGGTTTTCCCAAAGTAAAGCAATTATCCATACTTTATGTAGACCAAAACACATAATAACCAATTTTTTATGTAAAAATAAATTGTATGAAGGCTAGCTAAAATTAACATTCTAAAAATTAGTAGAGATAAAATTCTAAGAATATATCAAATGTATGTGGCAAATAAAATTCACACTCATGGGAGCAAATCCCTAGTTGTAAAAGTCTTCTAAATAGATAAAAAAATCCTAATTCCAAATTGCTTATTTTAGTACCAATCGTGTTCTGGCATTTTTGTTGAACTAACATCTAATGCCTATTGCAGTTTTTTGACTAAGTTTTATTGTTTTATTTATTTATTGAATTATTTATTTATTTTAGTGCCGACTTATTTATTTAGCAGTTATAGCAAATCATTAATATCTAAGATAGATTCTAAATATTGATGATTATTTATTTATTTACCTTAGATTTATGTAAAAGGAATTTTATTCTCCCTCTTGAATTAGGAGTATTTTTTATTTTTCCTTTTATTTTGGTAGTCTTAAGTCCACTCTTATCCCTATTAGGAGTGTTTATCTTTAGGATTTATATTTTATTTATTTTATTTTATAAAATTTTAGAGTGATTTATATTGATTTATCTTTCTCTCACTATGATATGTCACTTTTGAGATTGTTTATGACATGAGATACTTAAAAATTTAGTCTTCTATTATATGGAATGTAAGCATCTAAACCATTGTATGACTAGGCACACTAAATATAGTGATCTATCTTTTCTCTAATATGATTAATAATTATGCTTTTACTAAAAATTAGTATAGAGTACATGATGAATACCTATACTATAACCATGAGGCCTATGTTGATTGGCAATATATCTCCCTTATGAGATAATTACTTCTTGATGTACTTATATAAGGTGAAAATCCTCAAGATTCATCTACTACTTTACATAGATCATTAGTGGGTGCTTCATTAGCACCTATATTCTTCATAGTGCTAGTAATCTTATTCATTGTTCCAATGGTACATCCTCTCACCCCCTAACTGCCCCTCATCCTCTTTTTGATAATTCTTTCTCAAATCATATTGTTACCACTTTCATGTCCTCTTCCATTCATACTGTGACTCTTAACATGGGCCCTTCCTCTTCCATTACTACCACCAATGCCACCACCATATTTACCTCCACAAATTTTCCCCTTACCAAACTTCCTTCCCATTCTATGACGATATTACCTTATAGCACGACTTCTCTTTATACCTCTTATCAGTCATCATATTTATACTTCATCTATTGTTTCTATGTTCCTCATACCACTATTATTCCCACCTCTACCTTGGACACACTATTAAAGGAATTTGATAATCTTAAGAATAAAGGGAATCATGTACCTACTAATAATTGCTCTATTACACATAGTCTTCCATATTTCTAGGGATAAATTTAAGAAACCCCCTAAAAAAGAGTATATAAAATCTTGGTGAATCTTTCATTTTTTTGAAAAAGATATTAATTTTATTGGTGAATCTTTCCTTTTTACCAAAAAAATAGTAATTTTATTGGCAATTTTTTACATCACTAAAATTTTGTAAAAAATATTGGTGAATCTTGATAAATAATAGGAAAATATATTAATTACTACATGGTGAATCCTTCCATTTTAAAAAATAAAAATTCTTATGAAAAAATAGGGTCCCAAGGGTGGAAAACATTGATGGGTTTAAGGTGTAGAATCTTTACTAAATTTAGTTTATACTATTAATTTAAATATATCTTTTTTGTATTTCATGAGTTTAAATGTACGCATAGTTTGTAATGCTCGTGGGGCCCAAAATTGCTTTTGGACCATTGATCTCAATCGTGGGGCCCAAAATTGTTTTTAAACCATTGATCTCTATTGAGATCAATGGTCCAAAAGCAATTTTGGGCCCCATGGGCATTATAAATCATGGTACATCTTACCTCACAAAATATAGCGATGGTTGTTAGATCATATTTTAAATCAATAGTGGCAACTAAATATTGACAATATGAACCTAAAGTAACTAATAATTATGATATATTACCAGGGTAAACTAATTTAGATTTTTACAATAAATTATAAAATTTCGGTGAATTTGATACAATAATGTATTGAATATTGTGGTGAATTTTTTAGTTAAAAAGTTCCATAAAATAAACACTCTAGCAATTTTAATAAGACTAAAATATAATTTTGTAAAAATGTGACGATTCGGGTCACCTTACAGCTTGAAGCATTAACCAAATTTTGATTCCCAAATTTGAATTATTAGCCAATTAGCAAATATTCACCACTAAAAAATTCATTACATATTATCCACCAATTGCATCTAAATTTGTTGCATATCTATTTCTCATAGGATATTTAGCTCCTATAATTTAATTATAGCAAGAAAAATAAGATCTTAGAGTAAATGATAAACTCTTAAGCTAAAATATTTTGATAAATGTTAATGGAGTAAATTACATTCAATATTAATAATATTTACCTCTAGGTATTATTTATTCTTTTGATGAATTGGGTACTACTTTCTTGTCATGCTTATGCATGTCCATATGGGTTTAAAATTAATTTTGACTAATTTCATCAAATGTGCCCAAGGGCATAATGAGCCTATTGATGACTACACTGTTCACTTTTAAATTTTATATGGTCTACTTATTTTCTTGAGTTGTGAGAAGGCTTATAATAATGTAACAATACTTCCACATCAGATGTGAGGGACTTGAATTGTGTTCTTTAAGTTATTGCTCTATTTAGGTCCTATACAATAATCACCATATTTTATTTTTAGCTTGAAGTGTATTCTACCATTCAATTAATTCAAGTTTTATATAGGTCCATCAATTGCTTATGATAGTGGTATTATTTATGGTGTATAGTGAGGTTGTGGGCGACTTAGATGAAGAGATTAATACATTGCTTAGAACAAGAGTGAGGGTATAATAGATTTAGTATGAGGAATATAGCCTAACTACACTAGAGTGCTTACATGATATAAGTGTGTATGATCTCTCTAAATATGATTTATGCTTCTATAATTGGGGTTGAAGGAGGTTGTTTTGAGGAGGTGTGTATGATCTTGTGACCCTACAACCTTGAAATTTTTTATATTCAATCTTGGAGGATTGTAATAGTGGTACAAATTTGAAACATGATTTTTTTTTCTTTGGGGGCCATTATTAGTTATGGCTCAACAAGTAAAGATAATAACATGCGAAACACATTATTACAAGATACACAATTTTCTATTCTTGATACTATCACCATGTCATATATAAAGTCTATTTTTTTGTGTTATCTCTAAGATGTTTGGAAATATATTTAATGTCATTCTTGAACTATTATTTGTGCCCTCTATTTCATTAGGCTTGTTAATTATTTATAAATAGTGTTGTGTAACATGGTATTTTGAGTTTATTAGTTAGATAGAATAACAAACAAGTTAGTATTCATTTGATACGTTTAGAGTTTTTAAAGGTTTGATTAAAAGGTATTATATGCAACTCCAATACATTGTTATCATGTTAAGGAATTATATATGTAACATAGTTCCTATGTAGTTAGAGTTATAGCTTAGTGGAATTTTTTCATTGTTTCATTTCACTATTGAAGGTCTTTTTTGAACTTCAATTTTTTTGAATGTGCATTAATTTTCTAGGATAGTAACCTGGTATAGATGTGATTTTTCTCCATTGTGCTTTAGAGAGGCATTGTTGAAGAGAAATGAGTGTAATCTTTAATATAGACATTAAAGTAAACATTTAAAATTTATTGTATGATTGAAACCTTGTATATTAGGGGTATACCTTGTTTCTACTAATAGAAATTATATTGATGTGTAGTATTGATTATGGTCTATTTGAGTATAGTTACTTATAAAGTCTTGACAAGATGTGATATTAGGAGTATGATGGAATCTCCTACTATCTTATTTGATTGTTGATTGTTGATTGTTGACTCCTCATATACTATAAATAAATATTTGATTAGATTCTAAGAAGACTAATCTTTATGCCCTCAATAGAAAAGACATGATCATTATTTTCTTTATTAAGAGTATAATTTTAATATGTGTTGCAGACATCATGTTATACTATGAACTATCTTGGTTATAAGGATTAGTGCAATGCAATATTGAAAGGAATAAAAAAATATTCACATATCATATTGCACTTTCTAATAATGATAACTCCCTAGGTATAATTATCATAAATACTATTGGTCATAAATTATATTTTTCATAATACTCTGTATGGAAGACAATAAAAAAGACTAACTTGGAACATGTGAAGCTAATTAAGGTGGGGAGAATGTAATTTTCAAACTCTTTTTTTTGTGCAATTCAAATAAATTAGAATTTTAACACTATTATTTGATCAAAATATAAATAAATGTATATTATATATTTATAAACTTATACATTGTTATCAATGGGCAGACTAGACTATCTAAATTGTACCATGGGGCATAGTATTCTAATGAATGCACCATGGGACATAGTATTCTAATGAATGGATCTTGGAATTGTAAGTTTGGAATGATGACTAGGTAAAAAAGATAGTTAAGATGACTAGCCTATAACCGTCAATATAGACCTTGAAGTAAAGATGCAAGGTTTCTTGTATGATTGAAATTTTCTATTAGAAATTTTCTAAATTGTACCATGGGACATAGTATTCTAATGAATGCACCATGGGACATAGTATTCTAATGAATGGATCTTGGAATTGTAAGTTTGGAATGATGACTAGGTAAAAAAGATAGTTAAGATGACTAGCCTATAACCGTTAATATAGACCTTGAAGTAAAGAGCAAGGTTTCTTGTATGATTGCAATTTTCTATTAGAATACCAAAATAAAAATATATTGGTGTGTAGTATTGATTATGCTCCATTTTAGTATGGTTACTTGCTTGACAAGATTCGATGTACACATAATATATAGATATTTTAATGGATTAGAAGATAATATCTATTCACTCAATAACAAAGATGACTGTTAGTTTCTTTACAAAGATTATAGTATAATATGTGTTATAGACATTATATTACAGTATGAACTATGAACTTTCTCGTGGTTGTAAGGATTAGCACTATGAAATCTTTGAAAAGAATAAAGTTATCCACATGTCAGAATTTCTCCCTATATTAATGAACTTCATGAGACCTTCACATGAAGTTATATTTCCCACATTTTCAATATTTTGTTCTTACAATGGGGTATGCACTAGTAAGTCATAGGGTGTATTATCTGAACATTGGGCTTTTTATTTATTTTTTCTATTTGTCTTGTATAAATGAATCCTTAATATGTCGTTGGCTACAATATGTTAACATGAGTTGTGAGCCTTTGGTACAATATCGTCATGTGCTATTGGGCATTTATATGTATAAATGAATCCTTAATATGTCGTTGGCTACAATATGTTAAAATAATGATAAACAGTTTGTAAGGCTATTATGTTGAATTAGGGTCCTTACAAAATCTCTCCTCTCTTCTCTCTTCCACATCTATTAAGTTCAATAGGATGATACATCAGGATTGAAGTGGCACCCATATCAATACTAGGATTTGGGTATCCTCTAGGCAAATATTTTCTTAGCTAGATGGAATGCTTATACCCCAGTGTGCTTGAAATTGCGATGCTATTGAAGAAAATTTCCCTATGTCAAATTTATGTATTACAAACTTGATTGTTGAACGTTTCCCTATCATATAAAGCTACTTTTGTCATGAATCTATTGGGTTTTAAGTTCCACCTCCCAAATGTGTTTTACTCTCACATCCACAATATCTTTGCTTCCATGGAATGGGCTAAAGATGTTCTCCTAGTTGCATGAGTCTTGGTTATGGGATAAGGGAATGGATTTGGTGCTTATTCTTACCAAATACCAAGTGCTTTTGGATTTTAGCGTTTGCTTCCAGTACACACCACTATATTGTTTTTCCATCTACACACTATTTTACATCTCATAGGTATATCAGGGAGAAATAATCTTTGGAGATTGAAAAAATATGCACAAAAAATTAAGAAGCAATTTTAATTGATCTTTGAAGATTGTACAATTTTCTTTGTGAGATAGCCACCTTTTTTGTGTTCAAAGTAGACTATTATTTTTTTTCCTTTTTGTTAACAGACCTTTATTTTAATATGTAACAGTTTATGAAACAGACGCATGCAATAATGAAGAGGCATTACTTCTTAAGGTAATGCCTCAACTTTTATTTTTCACCCTTTTCTATCAATCATCCAAAGATCATGGATCAAAGCTTTATCTTGAACTTTAATAATTGATTGAAAACATTTTAGCATTATTTTCATACAATGCTTTGATTGGAAGCTTATTAGCAAGTAGTGTGGATTTCTTAATAAATTAATTTTGGTGCAGAAAAAGGCAGAACATATTTCTTTTGGCATAGATGGGAAAGGCATAAGAGATTTCTTTTGGCATGGATGGGAAGAGCATATTTCTTGTCGATAAGTTTAGAACATGTCAAAGTAAATCCAATTACATCCTGCAGTATAGACACTTTTAGAAGATGATTGATCATAACTAAGATCAGAATAAGATTTTGTGTAGTATTTCATATAAACATTATTAACTTATTAAAAATGATTTGTTTCACAGGGATGATGGGTAGTGGAAAAACTACTGTGGGAAATTTTTTGTCTGAAAGCTTTGGGTTATTATTTTTTTGACAGGTTTGATTCTAGAAAACTGCACTGAAATTTCAAAATTGAATGAAACAAATGGTTATTATTGCATAATAAAACATTTATGATGCTAACTCAATTTCTTATGTGCAGTGATCGCCTCATCAAGGAAGCTGCAGGTGGAACACCTGTAGCACAATTTTTTAAAGAAAAGAACAAAGAATTCTTCAGAGATGCTGAGGTAATGATAATTTCACTTTTTAAATTAGTAACATACTTCCATACAATTCAAAGAGGGGAACACCAAAGTCTCTCTTTCTTTGATCCCTTCTTTTAATTTCTGAAGTCCACTGGTCATTCGTAGTGAAGTTCCTCTATGTGCTTGCATGGGATAGGGTCATGATATTGAACTAATAAAGTAGTGACAGGTTCATTCATATATGTTTCAATTTGTCATTATTTAGACAATGAACTTTCAAGTCCTTGTGCATTAGAATTGCGAAAGTCTTGCACTCAATTGTGATTGATAGTAGCAATTGTACTCACAAATTTACATGGTCAAATGTCTACATCCAGAGCAAAGTTTTAAGTAAGTTATCTACAATGCATCTTCTGGTCGTTGCCACTGGAAGTGGTGCTATAGTTCAACCTAAAAATTGGTAAGAATTTAGAGATCTCCAAAAAGTATAGGGAACTACTCTTCATATTCCCATCTAGTCCACATTTCCATTTTTATTAATATCTAGTAAATTACAACCCAGTGAGTGCCTCAGTTCTTGTTTGTGTTGTAAATATACAGGGTCATTTGAATCATGAGTCATTGTTTGGTTGGATATCCTCTTGGAGGTGCTGGCCAAATGAGTAGTGGCAGTTGGGATTGAATCACGACCCCTTCTAGGACAAGCTTCAGTGGATCCATACACTTAGGTTTGCTTTTCTTCCCTATATATTTTGGAGTGCTCATTCCTTGGATATTATGGAATTTAAGTGTATTCTTTCTTATTTTTACCTTAGGAATCATTTTTTCTTGCTTTTCTCTCTATCGACATTCATGGTGGCCCTTCATCTTGATGCACAAACACCATCATTCATTTAAGTTCTATTGAAAAATTCAAGTGCCATTCAACCTATGTACTATGGGAACGACAAAGCTTTCTTGGTTTGTGCAGAGTACTTGTCCTTCTACTATACTTATTATTCTTTTAGTGCCAAGCCTCCTAAATATGCCATCTCTAGCTAAACTGAATAAGTTGAGAAAATTTTGTATGCATTCACAATTGGCCAAAGGTAGAAGTGTCAAAATTTGTTGTATATAATTTTCACAACAGTGTAGGCCATGTTGCACTACCCTTATGTAGCTATGAGTAATTACAGGACACTAAGGACCAGAAGCTTTCCCTTACTGATGTTTGTATGCAGAGTACTTGTCCTTCTACTATACTTATTATTCTTTTAGTGCCAAGCCTCCTAAATATGCCATCTCTAGCTAAACTGAATAAGTTGAGAAAATTTTGTATGCATTCACAATTGGCCAAAGGTAGAAGTGTCAAAATTTGTTGTATATATGGATTTCAATCACAACAGTGCCCTAGGAAACATAAAAACCTTATCTCCATTTTAAACTGGCAGTAAATGAAGTTAAATAATGTTGCTAAATTACTACCCTTGGCAAAGGAACATGTTAATTTTTTAGCATGATTATATTTTGAGTAATTACAGTTCATTGATATACAAATAAAAACTTTATATCACACTAAGGACCATTTAGAACTCTGTCCTGGGCATCGGGTTCAGGGATTCCCTTACTGATGTTGATGTATCGGGTCTAAACCTCTCTTCTTTTAGTGCTTGTAAATGATAATATTCTCGATTTAAGGAAAATTATTATATAGAAAGATAATTCCTTCTGTTCCCCCTTTATTCCGCACGCCATAGGTAATAGTAGTAGCGCACGGGCCATGCACTTCCATGATCACTTTCCTCTGAGTTTCTTTCTTATCCCCTAGCAAACTCGAAAAGCTTTATTTAATGCAATTGATTGGGCACATTGGGCGGTTGGATCATCTGCCCATGGCCGCCCCTGCATTGATAGTGTTTCCTCGCCATACTTATTTACCCATACTCGGATATTCAGGTCTTTCTCTCCCGGTAGATCGCCTCTGATCCAGATTCCCACTTTGCTATAGCCCTACTATTCTAATAAGGCATTGGGTGACTTTCACCTTCTTATTGCATAACATTTGGTTGATGATGTGAGGAAGGCTCATAGTTTCCCCAATATAATAAGGATTTTGATTTATGAAACCATACGCAATCAACAAGGCAAGAAAGGCTCGTAGCGTCCACAAAATCCAAGTTTGAGGTTAAGTGTGAGAACGTAATGTCAAGGTAGTTTTCCCTACATGGATAAATCATGTGATGTCACATAGAAAGATGTGTAATGGGTGATTGAGTGATGCCCCCAATGTAGTCTATGGTAATAAGATGTATAATATGTAGGAGGAAGGTATGGTGTCCCTGACGTAAACGTATAGAAATCAAGGAATAAGATATCGATTGGGAAAGGATGATGTCCTTAATGCAAAAGTGTAACAATGAAGAAATATGATGTAAGGGGAAGGCATATGATGCCCATGATTTAAGATTGTGGCAAAAAAAAAAAATACGGCAGTTGCTTCTGTAATGTGACAGGTAATCCACGGCCTTCGGAAACACGAGCAGCATCAATAGAAAAATGGTTTGGTAGATTTCTTTTTCAACCAGAGCTCTGCATTTGTATTTTCTGTGGCTACTTTTCATTTTAGTAGTTAGTAAGCGCGCCACTATATTTTTGTGCGGTGGGATTTACCGTCTTTTGGCACGTAGAGAGGAGAAAATACAAAGAATCGAATGGATAAAGAACAAAAAAATGTTCACGCAAATGGATTGGGAGCGCGTGATAAGAGAGGCCAAAACAACATTTACACACAGCATTTTATAGTCCCATGTAAGAAGCTGTGGTGAGGTTTATGATAGAAATGGTTGTGAAAAGAGAACCTATAAATGTTGCTTCGATTCTACGCCTGCAATATCATGATTGCTGAGTTTATGAATGTGATGGTTCGGTGCTTCTGGAGGAGTCCCTTTACCTGGTTGGAGAGAAGAAAGCATTAGCCAATATTAACTCATCGAGGTCATGAGAACTATTGCTGCAACCATTTTAACCAAAGAAACTTCATGAATCAGGCACCCATCACTACAAATGACTGGTATTAAAGCTTAATGTGTGCTCTTTGTTCTTTAGATGAAATCTTTTTGTAGTTTGGGATATATATTAAACTTTTTCCAACCGTAGTCATCATTCGAAGCCAAGTTTGAAAAAAATATTAAGTGACAGTCTAGATCAGAAAATATCAGTCTCTTCCCAAAAATTTACATGTTATCCATTCCAAGTAGACGAACATTAAAAGGCTATTAAAATAATTAAATAGGTGTCTCTCTCTACAAATGCGCGATTTGATTGACAAAATGGCTCAAAGAAATGTGGCCTCGGGGAATGTCTTGGTGGTGGGATGCGTTTGAAATGGCTGTGTTAGAAGGCCTTAGAAAATTAAATACAAAATGACATCTCGCCAGCTTACACTCAAATTGGAACTTGCAAATGGTGTATAGAGGCCATAAATTCGGTTACTGGTTCAAAAAGATATTTATAAACAATATAGAGACTAGTTCAAAAAAATATTTATAAAATGTTTTATAAAATATTTGAGGACATACAACCACTACTAATTTAAAACGCGAGCTTAACTAATTAAATTAAATTAAATTTAAAAGTTCATATTTGATTGAACTTAGCCGAGCAAGGTGCTTGAAACAAGTAATAATAAGTAAGAATTTAAGGTCTATATGTTAATTAGAAACTTGTAAGGTTGAAACCTTAGAATTAGTGCTCATGAATGTATTTGTTTATTGCTGAATTTATTTTTGGATTGTTGCGTAAGATAAGTTTATATAATAATTTAAAAATTATAAGGATAAAAACTTAGAATTAGTGCGTGTGAATGCATTTATTTATTGTTGAATTTATTTTTAGATTCAATTGTGTAAGATATTTTATATCAACGTTTCTAAAACTACAAGAGGAAAAACGAATTCAACAATATAAACAATATGAATTATAGAAACTTGATATCATTAATATTTTTTTTTGATAGGAAGAGCCTTGATCCCATGGAACAATAGCAGATCAAAAAGAACAGTAAAGGTGGGAAACATCACCACCAACCAAACCAAAAAACAACATTAGGTTGGCACGCAGGCCCAAATTTAAAATCATCGCTATAGTCTAGCCATTATCTATCAAAAACAAAAAGTTACTACCAACTAAATTAGAGCTACGAAGGCCATTAATTAAGTCCACAGTATACCAGGTGGTATTCCACCAAATCTTATAGAGAATTAATAAATAGTCCCATAAATTGGTATAATTCAAAAAACCCATCAAAAAGCAGGAAAACAACAAACCAAGCCATTAGTTGGCTTTCCTAAACAGGTCCCCATACTCTCCTAAGAGAGCCACATATTCACGCCAGTCAAGTCCCTATGTTTCATCCAGCAGTTTCAGAGCGTCAGATTTCCCCTACTTCCTCAAATTTTTGGTTGTCTTTGCTTCTCCCGAGGCCGCTCTCAGCATCGCACGTCTCATTAACTTGTTAGTGACTCTCATAAGAGAAACCAAAGCCTTTTCTGTATCCTCGAATTGGACCTGCAAAAAGGTTAATCTACTTTAAAAAAAATTAATACTCAAATTCTTCATTTTTATTCTCCAGACTAGAAAGTCCAACATCCTGTTCATTCCCAGTTTCATTCTTTTCCTCAGACAACTCCACTTGCTCCTCCTCTTCCTCATCTTTTTCCTCCTCCAAATCTTTTTCCCCCATATCGTAGGTAGTTTCCTCAAAATCAAAATCTTCAAAATCATCATCTCTGATTGCCCCTAAATCCTTCGGGACTAAAACTTTTGCTAGTGGAACAAAGAGAAATGAGTCAACTAATGCTTCGGTAAAACAACAAGGTGCTCTGAAAAAGAAACAAAGTGCACCACAAAAGAGAAGAGTGAAGGAAAAGGCAAAGAGAGAAAGATTTGTTAGCTCTATTGACGAGGAAGATGAAGATGAAAAGAAGGAGAACCACAAGTGACATGGAAGAGAAAAATAGGCATTTCTTAGGCAAAGTAAAGTGTCAAGAAGGAAAAAATTGATATTGTTGACATAGATAGTGAAGCTGAGTTAGAAAAAGAAAAAGAAGGATTCATAATCCATGAGAGGGAGAAAAAAGTCAAGTGTGGTAAAGAAGAAAAAACTCTGGAAGTAAAGAAGAAGAATAAGGATAAGTCTTCCCCGATAAGAAATCATAACCCTCTAAAATTAGAAGCATTGTTTAATGGTGTAGTTGAGCATGAAATGTTGGAACAAACTATTTCCCTATCTACCACTGTGGATGATACTAATAAGTCTACAATAGAAGAGGCGATAGTTAGATACATAGTTACATTTGATGTCAGGATGATATTGAAGGCCAATTTCCTAAAGATTTGACAACAATATTATGGGCAAGAAGACGAGAAGCAATAAACGAAGAAGCAAAGTTGAGGTCTTTTGTTTTGGGGAAGGCTAGTGCTACTTTTTCTAGTGAGGACAGAGATAAATTAGCTCAATTGTATAATAAAGAGTTCAGGAAAATGCAAAGGGTCAACACACTTATGAGAAGATGTAAAGATGATATAGAGCAGCTTATAAATGAGACAATTGAGAAAGTCAACAATTTGGCAAAGAGGTTAGGTATGACCTTGGACATCAGAGAAAAAATGCAATACGATGATGTACCTATCCTGGATGTAAATGAACTAGAAGTTGCGCAACATGAAGATGCTCTAGAACATGATCATGAAGCATAAAAGGAAAGCATGTTTAAGATGATACTCCTCTGAAAGAGGAAGAGAATTTTGTTGGAGAAGAAAATGTTGGTGAAATGCAGAGGGAGGATACACATACATAACACATCACATCCCCTCCGAAAATAAAGAAAAATACAAAAGCAAAGGTTGCAAAAGACAACCTCTACAACCTAGAGAATACCAAGGCACATAATATGGGTAAACCTGGCACAAAAGTGGTTTCCAATTCGAGTGAGGAAGGAACAGTTGCAAAAAATGACCCCATGCAAAAAAAAATTGGTTTTTGGGGTTCGAATGAACCCTTTGGTTAGAAGGAACCAAAAGAGGGTTTGAATGAACCCTAGTTTGAGCAAACCAAGTAAATGCGAGGTCCCACCATTCCCGCCAAAAAATAAAGAAAACATTTTTTGAAAGGGGATTTGAATGAACCTTGGTTTGCCTGAACCCCCCTTTTCCCACCTTCTCACCCTTAGGCACCAAAAAATCCAAAATTTTGTGCTTTGAAGCTTGGGTTGAGGATGAAAATGGAGGAGACTTCATAGACCCAACTAGATGATGGTAGTCCTTGGAACGAGCTATCCAATGAATATAATTTTAATATGTTTTGGTTTTATTATGTATTTGTTTTTTTAGTTTTATTAAACATAGGTTTTTCATGAAAATCAAGGTCTTTGTTCTACACATGCGAAAAAATAGCAGATTATCAATTTTTTTATTTTGAAAAATATGAGTGCACCAAATATTGAAGTCTTTGATCCAACAAAAAAAATTTGAATTTTGATACATATAATAAAATAAATATGCGTTATATGTCTACCTATGTCTGAATTGTAATTGGTTTGACTTCAAAACTTGATTAAGGAAAAAAATTCAATAAAACACTATCTAACCAATTGGAAGCACTATATATCATAGTTACAAATCTAAATTCAAAAAAAAGAATTTTATCCTTCATGGAAAAAAAATTATGTGTTATATGGTGAGCGTCACTTTTAAAAAATGTTGTTTACTAAAAAAAACTGGTTTTCGAAGGAGATGGAAAAAGAGAAGTGCAATCTGATTCCAAAAATTTTGAAAATAAAATAAAATTGGAATCTACAGACAAAATGTGACAAATCACTAGTTTGCATCATCTTCAAATTCTTCACGGTTTAATTGTTATAGGTGCCTGAAATTGAAGATTTAGTTAGAAAAGATTATTTCAGTGTCCAATTTGGCCAAAAATTGTAAACCAATATTATGGAATCACCCATATGGTAAATTTGCCTCCTCGAGGTAAGGAGATAGAGGTAGAGATATATGGATAGAAGAAGCGGGAAGGAGATAGAGAGAGAGTAATAGAGGAATATAGATATAAAATAGGAAAGACAGAGTGAATAAGAGCAAAAGGTAGAGATAATGAGATATAGATAGAGAGGTGAGGGAGAGATAGGAATATAGAGATAGAGGGGGAAATATTGATAGAGAAAGAAGGTGACACATAGACAAGTAATATAAGGAGAGGGAGAGAGAGAGGGGGGGAAACATAGAGATAAGGAGGGAGAAACAAGGAGTGTGTATATATGAGTGAGAGATATGGAGAAAGAGAGAGATAGAGAGGGATATATAAAAAGAGGGAGGGAGAGGCGGGGAGAGGGAGGAAGATAAATATAAATAGGAGAGGAGTAGAGATGTATAGAAAGAGGGAGTAATAGGGAGAGAGGGAGAGTTGGGAACAAAAAGAAGGATAGATAGAGAGATAGATATAACTTGGGAAAGATAGAGGGGGTGAGAGAGATAAATGTATATAGAGAGAGAGGGAGAGGGAGAGGGAGAGGGAGAAATGGATATAGAAAGAGGGGGACAATATGAGAGGGGGAAATGAAGAGAGAGAAAGTAAGTTATAAGAAGTGATGTGGAGAGAGGTGGAGGGATATATTTACTAAAAATGAAAGAAAGAAAGATGGAGTGAATAAGAGATAGAGATAGGGATGAGGAGGGAGATATGGGAAGATAGAGATATAGAGGGCAAGAGTGAGAGATAAAGGAGGTGATGTAGATAAGTAATAGAGAAAGAGGGAGAAAGAGAGAGATAGAGAGATGGAGGGAGAAATAAGGAGTGTGCATGTGTGAGTGAGAGATATAGAGATAGAGATAGGGAGGGGGAGAGAGATATGGGAAGATAGAGATATAGAGGATGAAAAAGTGGGAGATAAAGAGAGATGTGGAGAGAGGTGATATATAGGAGACAAATAAGATGGAGAGAGGGAGAGATGGAGAGATAGAAACATAGGTATATGAAGTTATATAGAGAGAGTTAGATATAGGGAGATATATAAAGAGAGAGGTAGAGGTAGAGAGAGGTAGAGAGAGGGAGATATATATAGAGAGATAGGAAGAGGAGAGAACTATTTATGTCTTGGGACCTCTCTCTCTATTTCTATGTTTCTCATTCTCTCAATCTTTCTCTTCCTCTCTCCTTTATTTCTCTCTATATTTGTCTTCCCTTCTCTCTTCCTCTATCTATCTTTCTCTCTTTTCCTCTCTTATACAATATTTATAATATATAATACAATATAATATTGTCTTATTATATATAATATATAATATATAGGATAGTATATTTATTATATTATAATATAATTTATTGTCTTATTATATAATACTGTAATATAATATATTTATAATATAGTACATGTAATATAATATATATATTATATTGTGTCCTTATGCACATTTATAATATAATATAGTACAATGCAATATAATATTATGTTATTATATAATAATATAATATAATATATTATAGTATATTATAATAATATTATATAATAATATAATATAATATATTATAGTATATTATAATCTAATGTACATGACAGTAAGCTAAATTTGTGAATTCAAAAGAACAAATTAGTGAACAAATTTATAATAATATATAAATATAATATTAGTTCAAAAACGAATTTAATAACTTATCTCTCACCATGAATTTAATAATAAATATAATAATATTATATATAACTTAATTTGCATTATATCAAAAATATATTATATTATATTATATTTATAAATTAATTTAATTTGTATTATATAATATTTATTAATTATTAATTATAATAATTTAATAATTTTTATTATTATAGAATATAATATATAATAATAATTTGTAATATATAAAATATTAATGATAAAATAATATAATTATATAATATAATATACTATTTAATTTGTAATTTCTAACTTTTAAAAACAGCCCGCTGGCCAAAAGAAAGGCATAAGTATATATAATATTTAAATCTAATATTTAATTTAATTTTAGAGGTCAAACATTTCATGGGTCCAGTGATGTGGCGGCGAAATTAGCATGAAATGACGAGTCACCGCAGGTAAAACAAAACAAAAGGTTGGTAATCACGGAAACTAGGTAAAAAAGGACAGAGTTTGCAGGTAAAATATTTCGAAATCTTATGGTCGGTGGAAATATTATTTACATCCAGTAGGCTAATTAAAGAGCGCACAGCTTGAGCCAACGGTTACATGGAAGAGGAACACGCGGTTTAAACGAAGGCACAGTCTTCCATACGCATTGTACGTGCTGCTGATAAAAAATGGGCAGATTTTGCAGAAACCATAACTTCTCATCTGGATCCATACTTTACCGTTGACATTGCCATCGTTCATTGTATTTGGCATGTTCTTTGTGGTATCAGACTATATCTCTCGAGCTCAACAGAACAGTGAGTTTTGGGCATAGGCACCCATGATAGATAGGGTGCCCGAGTGTTAATTACTAGGAGTTTCTTTTTCTTTTCTAAGCTTGAATATCTGTGGGAGTAAGGAGGGTAGGGCTAGTCGAGGAAATATGGTGTACTGGCTGACTATCTCTGTAATATGGTGTTGGAAGGGTAGGTGGTCCCTGGCTAATATTTGATGGGTTATGGCGTGGGGCTTTGGTGGCTGGTCCAGGATCAGGCATGCCTGTGCGGCTTTATACCTATGAGTGGAGGGCTCTTCCATTTCTGACTCCGGCATATTCATGGGAAGGATTTGTGTGAGACACAAAAGCAGCTAACGGCAAGAGGCAATGCCTTGGGCCCAATATAGAAGGGTAGGGTTTTTCCTGACTCTTTCAAGCAAAACGATGGAAGGCTTTCATTCAAGACTTACTAAATGAAAGAATGCCATAGTTTCTATAGGCACTTAAGCCCTCAGATTATCTGAAATTTGAACCCAGTTATATAGATCGTAGATGAGGGGTGTTGGTACTGAGCATAGCAAGCAAATTGAAGAATGACCAATCACTTAATGAAGAGACCAAAGGCCCTGTGTGGGGTGGAGAGTAGGGCCCCTACTACGCCCTTCCCCCAGCAGTCCCCAAAAACATGGGCCCCAGACTGCCTTTCCTGAAATACGTCCCTTTCTGTCCTGCCATCCTTGACCTTGAAATGCAGTAGAACATAGCTTATCTTCTGTGTTTCCTTGTGTCTTTCCAGACAACTGTGTTTATACCTGGCTACTCTTGGCAAAGGATTCACAGAGCTAAGGACTTGTAGATCCAAGTTGAATTAGGCTTGGCGAGTCTGCAGCTGAGACTCACAGATTTGGCCAAGTCTGACATTTGAGATTCATGAGTCTCAGGTGAGTCTGTGAAAACAATGGAAAATGAACTAGAATTTTTAAAACAAAAACCATTAAAAACTATAGTAACTAGATTTTTTTTTTGCAGTGTTCTACTAAGTTTTGGCTAGATTTTTTCTGCAGAATCTGAATCCAATTCTAAAATCAGCTAGTGAGATTTTGCGGTGTCTGAGTAACAATAATAAGTCACGCTCCTTCCTTATACTTCTTGGTATTTTTCTCTGTTGTACTTCTTTTCTCTTATAATAGGGAACATAACTTTTTCTAGATAGCTGAAATGGTGGCATTTTCTGCATCTGAAGGATATGTTTACATACTCCAACGGTTGTATATAGGATTATTTTTTTGATAAAGAACTTTTTGGATCAACATTGACATGGAAAGATGATGGTTGAGCACTTTTTGCTGGAGCATATGTTTTGTAGTTATATGCTCTGAGTCTCCATTTGTATTTATTATCCTTTCGTTCCTTAAATTACTAGGAAAAGGTGTAGTTGGACCTGGGCTAGTACTATGCATGGTAGTTCTTTGTGCGATTGAAAGCTTAGCTCAATGCTTTATGAACAAGTCTGATTTATTAATGAACTGAGAGCTTTCCTAAAAGATTTCAACTTTTACCATTCATGTGAAGAAAATAGCCACAAATGCCCACTGCGAATCATCTTACATCTACAAAGCCTCTTTGTTTTCAGCGAGTAAATATCCTCTTACTAAGCTTTCTTGGCCACGTACATGTGTGGATTAAGCCTTGAGATTAGAGTATTTTACTTGCTATTCCATAACACGTCCCATTCTTACTAGAAGACAGATTCTTGATGGTATTTGTGATCTCTGACAGCTATTAGAACATTTTCTTTGCTATTCCATAATTTAACCTGTCTTGTTCTTCCAATAAGGCATCGGATTATTGATGTTATAGTATCTGACAGCTACAAAGCCGTTTCATTTTCAATGAGGAAATATTCTCCTCCTAAGCTTTCTTTGCCTTGCACAGGTGTGGAATAAGGCTCGAGATTAGAGTATTTTCTTTGCTATTCCACAACTGTCTCTTTCTTTCAATAAGACATTAGATTTTTGATGGCATTTCTAAATGGGACTATTGGCTGAAATCCTATTTTCTTTTCATGCAGCTGTAGAAATCTTAGGAGGTCCTTTTTGGAGATCTAGTGTGTTTCCTGAGGATTGTTTCGCTATTGATTGCAATGTTTTTAGATGCTAGTTATATTCCGGGTGTATATCTAATTTTATTACTAATGAGATTGAGAGAAACTTGTGAAAGATCATTGGAAAAAGCCCCGAAGGCTATGCACATTGATGAAATCAATATGATCTAAACATTTTGGTGTCATCATTTATTTTGAAGCAAAACTAGCTGCTTTTACCTAGGTACTGAAAAAACTCAAGTTACACTAGCTATAAAGTAACAATTTGGTGTCACCATTTATTCTGTAAAGTTGTATTTGTAAACTAAAAGAATTCAAGAGCATCGGAAGCTCATTTCTATGAAATATAGGTCACTGTTGCTCTAATAGATTATTAAATTGAATGCATTCCACTATGACTTTGTCAGGATACACTCCTTGACCACAACAAGTCACAAAGTTCTTGTTCATCAAGAAAAGATGAGTGAAATAGATTTTATTTAATGTTTTAAATAACAATTTTCCTTGTTTGGAGTTGAAGTTGACATTTCAATATAATGGAGGAGATTACGCTGAGCACTGTATTACTAGTATTAATGTGGTAATAATATGTTCTTGAGATCTTGTAATATCGTAAAATATTTAGTAATGCTAATGTGTTTTAAGCATTTTGTGTAACTGACACGCATTTGTGCTGATTGAGATGTAGCTCCTCAGGAGATTGTTCTAGATATGCATGGTGCCAGTTGTTTGAGTGTACTTTTCTGTAAGGTATTCAGTTTCTTCTCAGGTGCAAAGACATGCATTCACTAGCAAATTTATCCACTTGTATCGTAGCCCCAAAATAAAATTTGCAAGGATCTTTAAGAAAACTCTTGTCTTGCTCTATTAGCCCCCTTTGTAAGAGTAGGAAGAAAAGCACATCCCTTTTTTGCAAAGTAAATTGAAATTTCAATGACTCATAAATACAAATAAGAATAGTAATAACAATAGCACTACCTGCCAAACAATAAATTAATCATACACCATGTATATAAGTCATTTTCTTAGGATGAATCTGTTAAGTGGCTTATTTATAAAATTTTGTTAAGTGAGTTATCACTTCTATTTTTACTTTATGTTTATTGCTAATTTGCATATATTCAAAATTCAAAAAATGTCTAGTAGTAGAATATTAATTATCTTTAGATGAATCCTACAAACTATTTTAATGATTCATCTAATTATCTGAGTTTGTAGAATATTAATATTTAAATGCTAGGCAATAAAATTAGTAGAAAAGAAGCTCAGAGTCCGTTGGAGAAGAAAAAAAATGGAGAAAACAAGGATTTGTGAGAATAGGTATACATTATTAACTATCTCTAGTATTTCAACTCTAATGGATATGGAGTGATGGAGGATTAATCATTCCCTCTATGATGCATAAAAGTATTCCTTCGCGCATTCTTCTTTTATGCTTTTTCAGGTTTTTACAGCAGGAAAGAGAATTTAAAAAGGGCCAAAGAAATTAATCCACTATGCTTATTTTCTGTATGTCTCTTCAGGTTTACAGTTGCAAAGCAAATTTGCGAAGGGTCGATGAAATGCAGAGAACACAAGAGGAGAAGCAGATTAACATGAGGTTGTGACCATCTACTTGAAGACAATCTGGAGATTAGTTCTTTTGGTGAAAATAAGTCATTAATTGATGAATTTCTTCAGGCTTTACTCAAGTTCATGGATGTTCCCAATTAATTGACACATACGAGGGACGATAGTTTTTTGTTTATTTTTTGCAGAAACAAAAAAGGGACTTGTTTTAAAGGACAAAAATGATGAAATGGGAAGTTCTCAAACGTGAATCAACAGCTGCTGAACAAAAAAATGCCAAGCAGATGATGAACTGCAAGATTTTGGAAATTATTCAGGTACCGAGTTCTACACAATGCCCAATGTAAAAAACAGTCGTTCTCTTTTTGTATATGTTTACATTCTTGTTTTTGCTACAAATGTTCTATCTATTAATTTTGGTGTTTGTCGTTGCAATTTATTTTTTAGATGAAAACGTAGACTGGGTATATTGCTATGGAGTGTTTATGGCATTTTGCAGCTTAGGCATTGATTAAATAGTGGGCAAGAGTTATTGGAATTGGATTATAAGTTAGTGATTAGTAAAGTTAATTTCTATATTTTAATGTGAATAGACTTTCCCAGCCAACCTGTCTTAAGCCCCACTTCTCGAAGGTTTGTGTTTCCTCAATGATAGCACTGCCACTGAAGGGGGGTAGAGTTTCCGAGGCATGTTGAGCTCAAACTTTTCTACTAATTTTATTGCCTAGCATTTAGCTATTGCCTACACTCACGAGGAGAGTTTTTGCTGGGATTTCTGGGGGATAAATTTAGTAAGATAGGAATGCAAGTGGCTCTTCAAAAGGGCTATATGCATACTAATACTGTACGTGCTACATTTGAATATTCAAAGGTAGCAGTTGCGGTTTTGGCAGACTACTAATGATTGATTAAATATTTTGTCAAATCAGCACATAATTCCCTTAAATTCTTAATTGATATTTTGCTTCTCTAGTCTGTATTATTTTGTAATTAGCCTCTATTGGGCGTCAAGATTTTTAGAATATTTTATGTAGTATTTTACTGATTTAAGTGTTCGTTACTCATCTTCAAGAGTGATGCATCATGGTTTATAACCCGTTTATATTTAATTTCAGATTATCATTATGGCTGGTTTGACTATGTCTTCGTTGTATCATCTACTTCCTCGCAAGCCATAGACGGTGACCTTAGTTTGGAATGATCTAGCACAAGGGGAATAGAGATGTAACAGGCATTTATGTCAGAGGTATGTTTAATGGCCCTTATCGGTGTAATAGTAGTCTTGAAGAAAATAATTATTGTTTAATCCCATGTTACCAAATTAGCGAAAAAGCTCTGCATACCCAGGTGTGATTCATTTCCGAATCGGATTTGGGTATGAAATCCCTATGAAACTCTCTAGGATACATTTTTAAAGGGGCGTATTCGTTTGGAGTTGTCAGTGAGCATAACTGTACCCACATGATTAGTTGAGGTGTTTCTAAGGCGTTTCTAGCAGTGGAAAGTTCATGTATTGTTGAACTTTTTGACTATAAAAATGAGCACACAACCCTAAACAACGGTCCTAAATGACAATCATTTTCACTTTAGGAAACAATAAATGGAGGCATTCTTTTGCTGAACATTCATGGACGGGCCAAACGGATCTTCTTACACATATTTCCTCCTCACCCCAAGTTATCCATGATTATCAACATTCGGTCCTTTTGCCTTTCTTTTGTTAACATGGAGGTTGGGTGATGGGAAATATTTATTGATTTATATTTTTATTGGATAAATCAATGAAGGACTTTTAATGATGTTCATGAGATCAAGCGGTCTAAAGGGATCATGAACACATTTTCAAGATTCTTTCAATGTCGATTCTTCTATCATGAATCTTAATCGGAAAACTTCTTGTTTTGTGAAGTCTTGCCTCCTCAAATAGCTCATTCAAACTGCTACCTTCAAATTGTTTTTGAGTTGAATACAAATATCCTCATATGTTGCACATTGAAAAATGAACTGTCGCTCAGTTTCAACCACTATTTTTGTTGCAGAAAGTGCTAGTTCTTTCTTCCCATTCTTCCTTGGGGACTTTCTGTCTACCTCTCTAACATCTAAGATGATGAAAGTTGGTCTTCAACTATGCAACTAAAATTTTAGCTTTTCCCTTAACTGCAACCCTCAAATAAGTTTTTTCATCATGTTCCCACTTGGGGTTGAACTCTTTGACATAGTGTGTTTTTTATGACCAATCTGTTTTGTCCACATGACAGTCTTAAACTTTTCTAACACTAAATTTTTTATCTCTTCGATGATGAGGACATTCATGTAGTTTAATGTCCCACTTTCTCATCCACTTGTTCTGCTTCATCCAAGTCTTTTTCCTACGTTCTAATTCTTCTTCAACAACCATTTTGAGCTAGTGATGCTTATCCATACTGTCTACCTTTTTAAGTAGCTTAGCAATTGAATTACTTTGACGCTTCCATTGGAAACATAACCGCTTTAACCAAAAAGGATCTCATAGGGGATTGTTGATTTGACCTTGACAGGGATTTTTCAAGCGTGAGACATCGGTTGAAACCCCACATTATATATAGCCTATTGGCTAAAAAGCATGAGTGATTGGTTTGTCACTTCAAGTAGTAGTAGAATCGGAAAAAGCACGAATCCAACAGATCTCCGTTTTCTACAACATTTGGAGAGAATCCAAAATAAACTCTAGTTACATCTTGATATATCGATAACATCTAAACGGACTACCAATTTGAGTGTTATAAGTAAAACAAACTCTTGTCACGGTTAATTATGTGATGTCTATACTCTGCTGCTAAATTTGTTAGGTCGTAGTTTGAATACATAAATAGACTTAGTTGGATTGGTTGTAATGAAGAGATGATCTTTTAGTAAAAGGAGATTTGACACCAATTGGCATTATCCATGGAGAATACTTGTGTTGCTTCTATTATTCTTTGGTTTCAACCTTATAAGTTTATTATTATTAAATTGACCTTAAATTCTTAATTCTTGTTACTTCCTTCATGTGCCTTGCTCCACTTAGTTCAATCAAATATGAACTTTTAATAAAGTCTTTTAAATTAGTAGTGATAGTATGTCCTCAAATATTTTATGAAACATTTTATAAATATTTCTTTGGACTAGTCTATATATTATATCAAGTAAGATAGTAATTTATTATTCTTAAAATTTAACTTAAGATAATCTATGTATAATGTTTTATTCAGGTTTATTGTCATTTTTTTTTTTTTTTATGTTTATATTTTTCTTTCTATTTTTTAAAATTTCATGCTTAAAAAGTAATTTTATTTTATTTTAATAATTAATTTTAAATTTTATGTAATGATTATAAAAATAAATTTTTTAACATAAATATTATATTATTTTAAATATATTTTTATTACTGTTTTAAATTATAAATTAAATACTATTATTATAATACTTTATCTCTATTTGATACTTGTTATCAAAAAATTAGAGCTCTTTAAAAAAGTTTGTGTTTAAGTTTCTAACAGATTTGACACACGTGTACATCTATACCATGGGTTCATTAGTATGCTCGGCAAGCATTACCTTATATTTCTTGAGGTGAGTCGGATGCCATTGTGTACAAGGTACAAGTGACACTACTTGTAGGGTACAAGCTATGATAAGCTAATGCATATTTCCTCGTTTGTTTGATTGACATGACTTCCTCTTATATTCTATTAGATTAATAAGATCTTCCGACTCACAACTTCATCAAATTTAGGTGAATGTTCTAAATGGCTCTCTTTTATTATTCTAAGTCAAGTTAATTCATTAGGTGCAAGTGTATTAGAATTATGTGAAGTGGTTAATATATAAACCTTAAGCTCACAATAATGCAATCCAACAATAATTGATTAATTTATAAATGAATGAAGGTTTTTTATAACATCCATGAGGCCAAAAAACCTATGGGACCCTTGAATAACATGGATAAGAACAAAAGTTCAAAACAAGTAGACCGCCAACATAGTGCCTACTTGAACTCCCTTTTCTTTAGGGCCTTGGATCTTCTACTATGTTTCTTGATCAAGTAATTTTTGCAATTTTTGTTATCCTTTCTTCTTCAAATAGGTTATTTATGGAAGCCACATTTAAAATATCAATGTAATTGGCATGAATATCCATGTAAGCTTAACATTTCATTATGTAGTGTCATTCTATCTCATCAACTCCAAAATATAAAAACAATTTTTTTTATTTGTCCACTGTTCTTTAGGTATCCTCCACCTTCCGATTTCACACCTAAGCTGGTGCAAACTAGTCCTTAGTTGAGCCACTAACATTTTTTCTTTCCATTTTATTTTTGCTCCTATATAGTTATTTTGTGCATGGTCATTGTCATAAATTGTTACCACTGACAATTTCACACTAGATTTGACACTCTATTTTGAGTGTATGGCTAATTATGTTCATAATATGACTGTTTTGTGGCCTGGCTAAAAAATTATGCTAATTTCCATGACAATTGGCATTTTGGGACCGAAAAATGCAAGGACACTAGAGCGGCACATTAGTGTCCTACATGTGAGTTTTGAAAATGTTGTAAATCCAAATGTCAACCTTTGGTGTCTTAAACATTACACCTTTTTGGCTTAGCTCCAAAAAGTACTTGGGATGCATTTATAAAAATCTCTCTCTCATTTTAAGGCACATAACTTCTCTATCTACAAGCATTTTCTCTCTTTTTCTCTATTCTTCTCTACATGATTTCTAAAGCTCTCTATTTGTGGAGACTATTTTGTTATGCAGACTAACCCTTGCAGGTATTCAAGGAAACTTACTCCTCCTCCATTAACTCCTTGTGGTGAATTTTGATGGAAAAATACTTCAAGGGTTTCACACATTTGGTAACTCTATTTCATTATATTTCATTTACACATTCTCTATCATAATCATTGCTATTATGGATGTGGGAACACCAACATAGGGTTTGATTAAGGCAAGCCTCTATACAACACAACCATTTTCTACCTTTGTGTCTATGTAGGTCTAGATCTGAGACGAGGAATAAAAAAAAATTATAGAGGAGATTAACACATAAATTGCTAGACTATCACCTAATTCATATAATGTAGTCAGGACTTTAGCGCAATGTGCTATCATTTGTGTGACACGCCTACATCTTGGACGGTGACTTTCATTTTCTAATCATAGGAATTCAGACCATACAAACCCTAAAGATACTAATGCCTCGTGCTAGCATCTTTCCTTTTTCACCTCTGCTTTCGATGACAGGTTCTATCAGATCCGCTTTTTCCTACTTTGCCATTGCTTTTATAAATAGTAACAGTATTCTTTATATCTTCTCGATCAATCAATTAGGGTTGCCCATTATTTTATTTAATCAGCACACTTATTAATCTTTCATCTTTGCAACAAAGGAACAAAATCCTACCAAACAACATGGCTCTTCCATGAGGATAGTAGCCAAGCCTTGAGTCTTTGGTGACTCGTGTTCTAAATATTGTGATATGAGAGAAGGATTGATCTAGGTTAATGCATTAATTAGTTTAGTATCTCTTTTTCCATATAACATGTTGGTGAACCCAATGTAGCTTGTGCTTTCAAACATTCGGATTTACTTGCATATATTTTTAGATTTGATTAGTTTGTTAATTGATTAGATAGCTATACTGTTCATATCTTATTTAGAATTTAAAAAACATTGTGTTTAGTTTAGAAACGAAAAACACAAACAATTTCTTTCTTTCTTTTAGATTAGAAAACCAAACTATAAACAAAATTTCTTCTATCCCTTAATTGAAACATATTTGTCTAGTCGCCACTTTTTTCTATATCTCTCTTTCATAATGGGTATCTTATCTTCTTTCCTTTTGTCCCTTTCCAACTTTGTTAAGAAACTTTATGAAGTTCTCTTACAATAATGTGAAAGTGAGTTTATTTCTCCTCTTCTATTATTTTTCTTTGATCACTCTCTTGAAATTCCTCGTACTCATAAGGATATTTTGGGACAAGAGGATGATATCATTAGCACTTTTCTCAATGTTATTTTACCTTTTATTTACTTCAATGCTATATCTTTTAGATATGAACCATTGGTGAATGAAGAGTCTTTATTCACATTGAACCCACCGAGGATAGATGTTAATCAAAATCCACTTAACACAATTTATATTTTTGGTTCCCACAAAGAACATGTGAAACCTAAAACTGTTGTGCATCTTCGTTCTAATACACAAAATGTATTGCAACCACCTCATTATCATGCGTTATCATGCGTTCACTTACACATACAACACTAGTAATAACAAGAAAAGTAAACAAGCACCAATCATTCCCACTTCTCTTCCTTCTCAACTGACCCTTTCCCCACCTAATTTTTCTCAACATGTCAATAGAGAATATGATGTTGTCAAGCAAATCTGTGCTACTCTGACTAAGATCTCTCTTTGGGAACTAATACAAACCTCACCTACATACCAAGAGATGCTCGAGGAGGCCTTATAAAAAAAAGGTAGTCATCCGACCTTTTGTTAGATCAAATGATGTAGCAACCTCGGTAGATTGTATGCATACAAATATTACCTTCTCACAACATGATTTGCCTCCTCCAAAAGTTAAACAATACAATCCTCTTATGATTTTACTCAACATTAAGAGAAATAAAAAAATTACTTTAATTGATAATGAATCAAGCCTGAAGGTTTGTGGCATAAACCTCTTACATAAGATCTGTATCTAGATATATCTCTCATCAAACTAGACACCCTTAATATTTGTGGCTTCGATAATGTTGGTAGTCAAACTGATGCAGAGCAGGGGTAAACTCTCTCTCAATATGACAGTACCAATACATACTCACTCCATGGTTTCATTGGGGGCAACAACTCAAACATTTTAGTACACCTTGTCACCATTTAGGACACAACCTAATGAGCATTCAAGGATGGGAAACATATCAACAGGCATAGACATTGTGGAATAGTGGGCAGCAATGTTTCAAGGTACTTCTATACATTTGATGACTCCAAAAATACCATTAAACCCAAATAGTTCCTGAACAGTCACCTAGACACTTTTTGGTGCCCTCTTGCCAATGTTGCAATATGGCTTGCTGAGTATTTCATGGTAGAAAATATCAAGACATGTTTGTATTAGTTTTCCACAGACTTGATTCAACACATTTTATGGCCCACAAACTCCCAATGCCACGAATAACCCTCAAACATGAATGAACTTTATCAAAACAACCAAGGGTTGACACACCCACATGATGTCCAATACAAACAATGAGAGAACTTGACTTCCAAACTAGACCCTGATATATACAGACCTTGACAACGTATTACTATGCAATCCAAACCAATTCCCATGGGCTACAATGTAGATTTTGTCAAATAGTCACTATTAAGAGGGTTTAAGATTGTAATACAGGCCTGTGAGAGAGAAGACTGTCATAGAAATCACTTACACACATGCAAATCATGAGCCCAAACTTTGCAGGAGGGTAAATAGCATCAAGACAAAAATTACTACCAAATTTCTGCTTTTTTTTAACGGTGGAAACTCAAGTTATAGCATTTATTTGATGACTGCAAACCCTAGGCAGGGTTTGGGACTGTTTTCACCAAAATGGCAATAACTTTTGCAAATCATAACAAAAATTAACCAAACCAATTGCAAATGAAAGGTATCTCATTCCTCCATCTTCTCCAGGGAGTATTCCATTTGTATAAGCAAGTACAGATCCGTACAAAAGGAAAGAGCAGTCAGTTTACAATGAAAATTGCAGGGTTTTGACAGTTTTCTGAAAAATTACAAGAACTTGCAAAATACTTGATGGAATTTAATGCCACAAAAACCAAAAGAAATAGGATTCATATGCCCACACTATCCAGTCAGTTTTAGACCTTCATATAGGCCGTACAGGTCATACCAAGTGAAAGAACAAGACTGCAACGTTAGAAAAACATAGAAAAAAGCTTGCTTTCATTAACCAAGAACTTCAAAATTCAGTTTTTTCACACTTCCCTTTGACTCTTGAAGGTGTATTCATCTATTTACAACTGATCCCAATGATTAGTAATTGTTTCTTGTTTTTTGACAACTTTCCAATGTTACATGACAACTTTTTGCAACATTTGGCAACTTTTTCACTTTTTAATCAAAAACCCTCTAAACACTCCAAAATGAACCCATATCATTCTAAATGGTCAAAAATGACCTTATAAGACTCCTAAACACATAAACAAACTAAAACTCAAAAATAACAAAATGTAAGCTAGATGAGGCCATGATGCCCTTGCACCACAGACACTAGGTACAATCACACTACTAGTGGAGGTAGGACATGCGACTTTACCTATGCTTAATATCCATGTCATGATTAATAATATTTCATATAATATTCTTCTTCTTAGACTGTGGATTCATGCCATGGGGGTAGTCTCTTCTACTCTTCATCGTATGATAACTTTTTTGTATAATAATAAGCTCTATACAATTGAGGTTGATCCAAATCTAGAAAGTTGCTTCCAAAAAAAAGTTGTATATCAACCTCCTATTTCAAAATCTCTTAGTAATTTGATTCCTTCTTCAACAAAATCCAACCCACTATTCTTCGTTACTAACAATAGTGACAATGAGAATGGTGCTTTGCCTTAGAGTGCATATTTTAGTGATGATTGGGGTAGACTAGATTTTACACCATCTTTTATTAGAGAATAAAAGTTTCACAATCTAAACCTGAGATCTTGAAGGAGTCTTTTTGTTTTTTTGCACAATCTATTTCTTCCAAGCACCACAAATCGACTATTCCAACTTCTACTTCGACAAATTACCAAACACCATCATTCCATGATAATGTTCCCTTTTCTTCTAACACATTTCTTGGTGATAATTGTGTCATGGATTGGTTGAATCTGGTATTGACCCTCCTCATCCTAAAATCTCAACACTTAACAAGGATATGCATTCTTACAAAAGAATTGATTCTTCTTCTCATGTTAGTTCTACTACTTCTTTAAAAAGTGATCATACTTCTCATTTAAACAAGATTAGTAATGTGGCCTCTCCTCCATTTGATTTAGAAACACATTATGGGATTGGATTCAAAATTATCACTAAACTTGAATACAATTGAAATTGTTCAGGGTGCATGGACAAGGAGTTAAGGTTCCTATGCAACTTACACTGCACTTGTTTAAAGACGGTTTAGGTCACCACTCTTCTCCTTTGTCTACATCTCCTCCATTGTCTGATGTATCTATGCATGCATCTTATGAGCAATCAAACCTTTCTTTACAAGAGAAAGGATTGCTTCCTACTCCTCATCCTCTATCTAAGCGAGAGCATATTTTGTTGAGGCTTTTCAAAGTCAACTTAATTAATCTTCCTCCTCGAACACGTAAGAAATTTGATAAACACAATCAAAGAAATCCTTCTTTCTATGCACACTATCAAGTGCTTGGCCATTCCACTAGTGTATGTCAGGCCTTGGGTGATAAAATACATCTTCTTGACTTTGGTGCCATCACTCATCCATTTGTTGATGCACATGTTGGCTCATCACATGACAAGTGGCATTGGGTTTCACCTTTGTCTCGTTCCTTCTAAATGATAATTTTTTTCTATTGTATTTCTCCTCACTATGTGGCATTCGTAGCTCCATGTGTTTGCTTGTTTCCATTCATGGTGGTACAATATTATGTGCAACCATATTTGGTATATGGTAGCAACGCAATGGTCTCTAGCATGGTTGTCCTTGCTTATACATTAGAGGCAAGGGTAACTAGCTTTCGAGGTTTACATCCTTCTTGAGGATCCCCCCTCTTCTTTCTTCCCCTTTCTTTTCCTTAAAATGTCATCATAGTAAATATGCTAATATTCTAAGGGGGGCATATTCCCTATCCATCCATGCATCCACATATGCACCCTTCTCTATTCACATTTCTTGTGCTTTAGTTTATTGATGTGCATCCCTTGTGTTGATGTTTATCATAATGCTCCCTAAGATGTGGTCATCAATTCGTCGCCCGTGAAGTTTTTCATTTATACGCTCCTGGAGGTGTTAGCAATACATAGTCACCTAGCATAACACAACTTGATAGCTAGTGAATCTATGCATTCTATAATCCATCTAACATAATGCAACTTGCTAGCCTATGTGCTTTAGATGGCCTGATTGGTCCATAGTCACCTAACATAACACAAGCTGCTAGGTCATGATCCATGGGGGCTTTGTAATGTGGATGAACCCTAGCAACAAAGAAAGCTAGTGCTCGAGTCATGTACCCTTCTTCATTTGTATTGATATCTCCCCATCTATTTGTATGCATTTTTTCTTTTAAGTAATCAATTGACTCACTATATTCTTCTCTGCTTTTTAGAATTCCATTATGTGCTTGTTGCATTATTTGGGGGATGACGCTTGGTATTGTGACAACCTTTCATACTGAGGTCTCCTTGCCTTGCTGACTCAATTTTTTCTTTAGATAGTGTGTATTGACTTTGTTTTTGTATCCTTTTTTCTCTCCATGTATGCTTCGTGTATGCTCTATTCTTTGTGTATGGTTTGTGTATCGTTTGTGCATTCATTATGTGCACTCTATTATTTTCTTAGTGTATTCCCTATGCAAGTTCAATTTTTTCTTCATCTTATTATATATGATATATTTGTATTTTTCAATTTTTTCTTCATCTTATATGTGATATATTTGTATTTAAGATGTTTTATGTCATATGTATTGTGTGTAATAATAATTACCTTTTTATCCCATTGAAACTCCAAGTACTTTAATAACTTGTTGATCTACACCCACGAGTTGAAAAGTTGGGAGCCAAATGGTCGGTTTGCTCACACTTCTCCAAGTGTTTTCTGGATGTACATTCACACCGAATATATCATCAACAATTATATTGGTGAGATGCCTTCCAAGGATCTCCATATTCACCACCATTGGTTTCTTTGTCATGTTAATTGTCAGTAACATTGGATTAATCGCTTGATTTCCTAATAGTGGAGGTTTGGTTATTGGATCTTCATTCTTACCATATTCTAGTTGGTTCGTAGTATACACCATCTCATTCTCCTTTGCTGCAATAGCTTTACTTTGGAATAATCTACTAGTTTAATTGGTATGGTAGCTTGAAGTACTTGCCATGTATTATTTTTCTTGGATTGTAATTGATTTTTTATCATACTTGTGTTTGTATTTGAGTGTTGTCGTTCATTACTCATAGTATTCTCCACTTCAACTCTTGCTTCACAAAGATTTTTTTATAATTGGGTCCAAGTACATAGCCTTCTTTGCTTGGGTGTGAGTACTTCATTATATTGTCTCCATTTATTACATTGTTGGTATTGTATGATAGGGCATACTTTGGGGTCATACTATATTTGGCTTCAACCTTATCTTTGATTTTGACAGGAAATGCATTATGTGGCTTTGATGGAGTGGACTCCTCTCCCTACATAAAGAGTACTTGTGTACTCCTAGTCTTTAAATTGTATGGGCACTCCTTTATTGAATGATCCATAACTCGGTAAATCTCACAAAACATATTTATAAGATAGATACCCTTTATGTTCTCAAATTTTCACTCAATACACCATAGTTTGTTAGTTTCTTTCTCCACTTTCAATTATTTCATCATTTAGAACATGTCCCTTTGAAGTGCTTGTACCATTCTCAATTCCATCTTCGTTTATTTTTACTATACTATGCGAGGACATCTTATCTTCACTTTCTATGTATATTGCCCGATTGTAGGCTTCTAAATAGGAAGAGGGTAGTCTTCAACTAGCGATGAAGAAACCTGACAGTCAATCCTTATCGTTGGAGAAATTACATATATATTTCAACAAATTTTATGTGTTGCACTACACTCTAAAAGTTGTGAATAAGCTTGCATTAGACACTTGGATTACCATGTGTTTCATTCGATCCTCAAAAGGTTTTGGATTATAGACATTCTAATTAAAAGTATGGGTTGGCAGTTGAATTTTGAGACTACCCAAATAACTACAACTACTATTTTGGGTTTGAGTGAAGGAGATAGTTTGGAAACTTGAAATCATCAGAGGTTGGGAGGATTTTTTGTTTGAGTGGAGAGAGGACACAACTTTGAAAAATGTAGGGATGGAAATAATTTGTGTATTTGGTGTTGAATAAATAGTTTTGAATCATGATGAGTTTGGGGAAAAGATTTGGAGTCTTCTCATACATCATAAGCTACTCTAATTTAAGTAAAATCGAGCTCACTAGGTTGACATCTTAGATCTTAAAAGCACATTTTCTTCCCATTTAAGCTCTAAGCCTCACTAGCCATAAATATAAATTTGATTATTGTCACATCAGGTATTATGAATGTGTGAAATTGAGTTGGTCTTCAAACTAATCATTTTATTCTAGCCTTTTTTTCTTTGATTCCTGAACTGTCTCAAAATAATACCTTCATTCTCTACTTGCAATAGTTCTGAATATTATTTAGAATATAAAATTTTAGTTGACTTTCAGAGAAAATATTCAGCTTTTGATTAGGCTTCTACACATTTTTAACATCTAATCAAATTGTTGTGAGGATTTGTAGAAGACCTAAAATTGTGTTATGCTTAAAGTTTTAACAATCTGGTTTTGGGTTTTCTAGAAATCTCCCAACATCAATTTAAGGACTACCCAAAAAGCAAATCCGAATATAGAGTGGATTAATAAATGGTTACATTGAGCTATAGATAAAGTAGAATGATCTCCAAGGATTTTGCAAAGCTCTAGCAATTTCATTCTATTTGGTGGCATAGATAATAAAGGAGAGTTTATGTTCATGCATTGCTTGTGAATACAAAAACCTTTTAAGGGCAGTTTTGTGATTTGAATCCCTTGCAATGAAGAGAGCAGCTCTCTAGTGTAGCTCAATCATGGGGATTCTAGATGATGAGATCCATGTAACTATTCTTGACAAACTACAGGATCTCATAGATAGAAAATTGTGGTGCCTAGTCAACAAACATTTTT
Source organism: Sequoia sempervirens (assembly GCA_007258455.2). Classification (NCBI taxonomy): domain Eukaryota; kingdom Viridiplantae; phylum Streptophyta; class Pinopsida; order Cupressales; family Cupressaceae; genus Sequoia; species Sequoia sempervirens. The sequence continues at coordinate 725,790,144 of VDFB02000003.1, forward strand.
TTCTCTTTGGAAGCAAGTTGTCACATCCCACACTAGCGGCATTCATGCTGAGTAGTGTAGGTGTGGAAATGAATAGAAAAAACAAGTATTGAAAAGAAGCCATTAATGGAGTGAAACTGGCAACAAAGGACAACATTGGCTTCCCTCATTCAGTAAAAGCTTTAGAAACTACCAAGAAAAAGGCAAGTAGATGAAAATCCAAAATCCACAACCTTGTTTGTTATCTTCCATTCTTGCATCATAAAAAGAGCTTCTGAATGTGTGGAGAATATCTGCCAAGCCAAGAGAATATTGGAGAAATTTTGTTAGACTCGAAGGGAGTAGAATGTAAAGAATAGCATGGGCGAGAAGAGGGGAAAAAAGGATGTGAGGAGAAGAAAAGTGCTATTAACATAAGACAAAAATATCAAAGGACTGGCACGTCCAGATTGTGAGAAAGATCACAAAATGTGATCTCATGGAGAATGCAGAAAAGGAAAAGAAATGTGGGGGAGAAGGCGGGAAAATTTGTGTGGGAGAAGAAGAAAAAAATAGGAAGAAAACAGAGCAAATGAAAGGAACATTGAATTAGGAATCAGTGTGGAAGCTTGGAGGCACAAGAACTATGAGGGGAATGAAGCCTCCCTAGGAAATGTGGTCCCATGGAATGCAACGATAGCAAGATATGCACAATATGACAATTTTTGGAAGAAGATTTCAAGATTTTGAAGGAGGTGCCTGAAGAAATGTGGTCTCATGCACTGCAATGGTTGCAGGTTTTACACGAAATGGATTTGTTGAAAAGATTTATAAGCAAAAGGATAGAAGGATTTCATTAGAGAGGGATGTGCAAAAATCTTCCATGGGAATGTACGAAGGAGGAGCTTGTGGAGCTTTGTAAACCCTTTGGTAATATTGTCAACATTATATGCAACATGGGAGCCAACAATATCCAGGTCATCATTGAATCTTTAATTTTGTTAAACTACACTTTCTTTGAGATCTCAAAAATTTCTACTAGTTTCTAGATGGTGCATTTTAGAAGTGTGAGCTTTGGTTGCATGGTAAATTGATTTAACTGGATAAATTAAGAAACAAAGAATTAGATCGCACAATGAAACTAAATCTTTCACTCATTTATGTTGAGTTTTATGACAGCAAGGGAAATTGTAACTTCATCATACGGAAATAGTTGATAAATGGTAGAATAATCAACTTGGAGTTCAAACTACTAACCCAAAGGAGATGATGTTGGGAAAGAAATGCTTTAATTATCGGTGAAATTGAACACTATTTTGTGTATGGGAGAACATAAGCCATGAATATTTGAAGCCCTTTAGTTATTCTTGAATTATTTGTTAGGTGAAAAATATTGTCAACTAAATTGACTTTCTTGTTTTGGACCTTATGGGATGGTACAACGCATTTGTTACACTTTGGTAAATATTAAGTGATAAGAATTATTATACTTATAGCTTAACATTGGAAATGGTCATTGACTTTGTTATAGTGTTCCTATTGACAAATTCATCATAGATTATAATCCACAATGATGTAAAGGTTAAACTTGAGATATAGTTTTGGAATTACACATATAATTATTAGTATGTAAGATGAAATCTAATGGACTGTGGTAAGGTCTTAAGGATCACAATAGAAGAATTGAATTGTAACCATATTGTTTTTATATGAAATCATTCATTGTTGATCCAACTTTTAGTAAGTAAATAGTACCTAGTCTATAAATCAAGCTATTACAAGAACATGGTGTAATGTCCCCGAAACCTCAAACATTGAAATGCAAATGAATAAATAAATAAATACATTCAAAAAATATATAAATAAATATTAACAATTTACTATTTTATAATCATAATTATTATAACAGATATTATGAATATATATAACAAATTAATATTTCATAATCTTAATTATTATAACAGATATTATGAATGTATATATAAAAGAACTAATATTAAAATAAATATATTAAACATTGATAAACATGAAATTATACCATCATGTTTCAAAGTTGTGTTCTCTCCACTCAAACAAAAAATTCTCTCAACCTCTTGTGATTCCAAGTTTCCAAAATATCTCCTTCACTCAAACCCAAAATATTAGTTGTAGTTATTTGGGTAGTCTCAAAATTCAATTGCCAACCCATACTTTTAATTAGAATGTCTATAATCCAAAACATTTTGAGGATCAAATGAAACACATGGTAATCCAAGTGTCTAATGCAAGCTTATTCGTAACTTCTACAGTGTAGTGCAACACATAAAATTTGTTGGAATATATAAGTAATTTCTCCAACGATAAGTATTGACTGTCGACTTTCTTCATCGCTAGTTGAAGACTACCCTCTTCCTATTTAGAAGCCTACAATCGGGCAATATACATAGAAAGTGAAGATAAGATGTCCTCACATAGTATAGTAAAAATAAAGGAAGATTGAAGTTCAAATCATAATAAGAATGATGAATTGAGAATGGTACAAGCACTTCAAAGGGCCATACATTCTGAATGATGAAATAATTGAAAGTGTAGAAAGAAACTAACAAACTATGGTGTATTGAGTGAAAATTTGAGAACATAAAGGGTATCTATCCTATAAATATTAAACATTGATAAACAACAAATACCATCATATGGTATAAGCTAATCTACAATTTAAGTACAATCAAGTTCACAGGGTTGACATCTTAGATCTTAAAAGCACGCTTTCTTCCCATTTAAGCTCTGAGCCTCGCCAACCACAAATATAAATTTGATTATTGTCACATCAGGTATTGTGGATGTGTGTTTTAGTTGGTCTACAAACCAATCACTATCTTCTAGCTTGTTTATTCATTGACTTTTGAACTGTCTCAAAATAATGCCTTCAATCTCTACATGCAATAGTTCTTCAGAATATGAAATTGTAGTTGGCTTTTAGAGAAAATATTCAGCTTTTGATCAGCTTCTACACATTTTTAGCATCTAATAAAATTGCTTCGAGGCTTTCCAGAAGACTTAAATTGTGATATGCTTTAAAATTTGTAAAATCAGGTTTTGGGCTCCCTAGCAATCTCCCAACATCAATTTTGGGACTACCCAAAAAGCAAATCTCAATATAGAGTGGATTAATAAATGGTTACATTGAGCTATAGATAAAGCAAAATAACAAAGGAGAGTTTAGGTTCACGCGTTACTTAAGAATACAAAAACCTTTTAAGGGCAGGTTTGTGATTTCAATCCTTTGCAATGAAGAGAGTGGCTCTCTTATGTAGCTCAATCATGGGGATTTTGGATGATGAGATCCTTGTAACTATTCTTGACAAATTGTAGGATCCCATAGACAAAAAATCATGGTACTTAGTTAGCAAGCATTCTTTCTCTTTGGAAGCAAGGTTTAGGAATGAAGTACAAATAATGAGATTCACCATTTAGATCTATCCCTTTGCTCCTAGATCACGGATGAAAGTTTAGGGCATGTGGTTCACATCATTGGGAATTGGTTGCTTTCCATCAACCTCTCAAAGTTGTGGACTAACTCTCATCTGGGTATAGCAGTGCCTGTTGAAAGTAGTCAATCTTTAATTTAGGTCGATCTTTCCAATTGCACTGAAATGACAGATTATGCAGCTGAAGCTATAGCACGTGCTCGAAACTTGCAATCATTGAAGCTAGTGAAATGCAAGCAAATCACTGACATGGGTTTTGATGCATAGCTTTTGGATGCAGGAAGTTGCAACCTCTGAATCTTAAGTGGTGTGTAGGGGTCATAGGCCTTGGTGTTGAATCTTAAGTAACCATATGTTAGTAGAGAATCCAGAAGTTAATGAATCTTTGCTAATTTTTATGAACATGACTGCTCAAAAAGAGTTTTGGTAAAAATGAAAATTATATGTCAATTTTCATAAAGATTATTTTGTTTTATATAAATAAGAGTTTGACAAATCTTGAAGGGGAAAAATATTGTTTTATAGAAATTGGCGTCTGTCTTCAGTTTTAGTTTACAATTTAAAAAATAAAAAATGTTAACTCACCAGTATTGGCCATTGAAATTCTCCCAATTTTCAAGGCAATTTAGTTTACAATTTAAAAAATAAAAAATGTTAACTCACCAGTATTGGCCATTGAAATTCTCCCAATTTTCAAGGCAATAAAAATTTACTATACATGAAAATTATTAAATATGCATATATTTTAGAAAGCTTGGTCTTTTATGCAGTACCGACTTTATTCTGAATAATTCATTCGGTTAGGCATTGTTTGGTAACAGTCAGCTATTGCTTAAGCTGCACGTTTATTCCATACACACAAAACGATTTTACCTAGGTTGTCGGTTCTAGTATGGGTTCGGATACGGGTGCAGGTATTCGGTACGACAAATTTTTTTCTTGGCTACGGTACGTGAGTATATATATATAAATTATAAACATAATGTCATAACCATGTTTAAAATTATAAATTTAATTATAAGAACAATGATATTCATCAGACATAAATGATATGTCTGATAAAATATTAAACATGGAGCATTTATTTAGGAGAAATACTCTCTTAAATAAGGCATTTATGGTTTTCATTTCCTTATAAATCTTCTCAATCAGCTTTCAACCACATTTTACTCATAAATGTGAATTTAGAAAAATGTTTCTGGTTGAGCCTTAAAGGGTGAGATATTACTGTGAACTATAATTCTTTGGGAAAGTACTAACATAAGAACTTAGCTTTCTTAAAATTCACTTCTTTGTAAGGGATGATTCATTGATCCCATATATTTGAGAGTTACATCTAAGTTACAATGTGAATTGGGCACTGGAGAGGCTACTGCAGGTGAGATGTAGATTTTATATAATAAAAATGCATCTATTGACACAGATATCAAAGTTAAGAACAGATGTATAATAAGCTTTCAGTTGGGCAGCAGTGAAAATTAGTCTGAAAAGAGCTGTCAAAGACAACATGTACTAAAACTAGCTATGGCACCTTGTGCAATGGGTACGCCGAAGAGGTGTGGAAGGTGAATTAGGAAAAAAAATGATTTTTTTTGCACGCATTTGTGTACTAAATGAGATCATTTGATAGGTCATTTAGAAAATAATTTTAATATTAGTATTAATTTTTATTTTTTTTAATTATAAAATAATATTACTATGTATTTTTAAATTTTTTTATGTATTAAATATTGTATTATTATATAAATATTTATTATTTGTCATTATTTTATGTATTTATTATTATATTATTATATTATCTATTATAAAATATTGTATTAACTATTATATTGTTATATAATATAACATTATATATTAAAAACCAAATTATTTATTATATATTTAAAACTAATTATTTATTATATTTTATAAGGGAAAGGATGTCGTAATGTTAAAATCTAAATGTGCTCATTATTAGGACATAATTTCATTTTAATAAACATACTATATTAATTATACTAATTTATACTTAACTATGTAGGGTAAAGGATGTAGAAATTTTAAAATCTACAATAGACATTATTAATTATGCTATAATTTTAAAACCTAAATTCATAATTTCTATTTTATTTTAAAACCTAAATATGCTCATTATTAATTTTCATTTTAATAAACATACTCTTAAACTCCCATGACCATAGTTTTTCATTTTAATAAACAATTTTCATTGGAATTTTATTTTTTTAAATTTCCCAATGCAATGAATGTGAGAGGGACCTATTCAAATGTATGGACGAAATAATTACAAAATAAATATTTAAATGTTAGCTTGTGTTTCAATAAGAAACTGTCCACTTTTTAAAATTGTAGTTTAGGGCAATTCGGCTAAGACAAAGGCTGATGGTTGTTATAAGCAATGCTCATTATTAGTAACTTGGCCGTAATTTTCATTTTAATAAATATACTCTTAAGCCTCATCGAAACCTTGTGTAGCTCGTGAACAGGAGAAGTGATAAGTCAATGCCAGCGATGAAGAGTTTGGAGGGGAACCAACAGCGGCAGGGAAGAGGACAAAAATAAAATAGAATAAAATAAAATAAATAAATAAAACGATTGGTTGAGATTCATTTAATTGTCTTACATTGATACGGACATAGCAGGATAACCGTCGATGCATTCTTTTAATCTATTGCAGGAAACCCTAAGCGATAAAAGAGCCCCAATCTACATCTTCTATCTCTAAAACCCTCGCCAAAAACTTATTTTTAGGCCAAATTACTCCTAACTACGACCATTCATAAACGGCAATGAGAAACAGTGCGAACTTCTACGGTTCTGATGGGAAGACGACTATTTAAAACCCACGAAAAAATGGAAAAAATGATGGACGACTGAGATTCACTTTACTGTCAACCAAGTCCTATCCTTGGTTTTCCACCCTTGATAGGCAAAATGAGCTCTGAAAGCTCATATAGGACACGCCTTTGGCGTAATAATTCTGAGAACATCAAGGGAGTATAACAAACCCAAAATGTTAAGGGTTTCAATTTGTTTTCATTTAGATTATTCATCCCCAGTTGATGTATATGAGATCCTTCTTAACTCAAACCAGCAATTGTAAACCCCATTTGTTGTGGGTTCGACTAGAGTTCCTCCTTGGGTCCCCAGGTTCTCTGTGGGTCCTTATGAGAACCCGGGGCCCAGGGAGGAACCCTGGCCGAACCCACAAAGAACCATAACCAAAAAGTTTTTTGTCGGGTATAGGGGGTAAATAAAAGAACCCGATAACTTAAGATTTTACACAAAAAAAAAATGTTCATACATCTTAGACAATATTAAAATGCATACAACTATTCTAACCTCATTCATACCCTGTCCTTATATGCCTTCCAATTTGAATCATGTTCGTACAATTCCCCTTAAATGCTAAACTGTTCAATTTTAGCAGTAGAATTTTGTAGTTTATTTCTTACATAATACTGAATTTTGAGATAACATTTTCATGTAGGATGTACTTGATTATTTGCAGTAATCGAATTGTTCTGGTGATGTCTTGAACCATGATAGTTGGGTAAGTGCACCAAGATGGTTCCCAAAAAAGGGGCTTAAGTGGCCACTTTTTTTTTCTGAAATCAAGAAATACTGACCTTGGACGTGAAATTGAGGATAGCTACACTCAAAATTTCTTGATGGAACAAAAACAAGGACCGCAATGCTCCGAGTCTACTTTCTAAACTACTAATTTATTTTGAAAATGGTTGAGATTAAGGGGTTCAAAAGAGGGACACATAAATTGTTGTTGTTTATGTTAGAAAAACATAACATAGCAACTCTTGTGTGACCCCGAGCACGGTGGACTTTTTTGTAGTATTTTTAAAATCGCTTCGGTCAGAAGTTAGATAACAGTATGTAGTAAGGACTGGATATTTTATGATAATTTTTTAATGAATATTTGATTTTTTATTAATTTTCTAAGTGGGCACTTCTTAAAAAGCAGAATTTTGGCCGTGCTCCCCCTAAATTTTTTTGAAACTAATAGATTTTTTTTAAATTTTATTTTTTTAAATTGTAGAATGGAGTCTAGTTTCTAAAAATGTAATTTATTTCAAATTTCGATGAGCGGTTAATTTATAGCGAAAAAAATACCAAACACTGCTTTTTGAAGAAAAACGGACATACAATCAAAAGAAATTATGGATGAAAAGTTTAACATTGTTAGAAAGTGAAAAAAATTACATCGTTCGAAAGCTAATAAAGAACCTAACATTACCCATGTCTTCAATTTTCTTGATATTGAACTGGATGCAATCTTGATGGTGAGCACGAACCCGATTATGTGAAAATTTGTTGAATTTGGAAAAAAACACGTCTCTGGTCTTTGGGAATGCCCTCCAAGCCTTTAGGTTGGTATTCCAAGGCAAATACCAAA